>NW_027019306.1:15675952-15759225 GCF_013076305.1 Rhopilema esculentum
TAGATAAATAGATAGAGAGAAACAAACTCTAAAAGCTAGAAATTGCTAAATTCATGTTTGAAATTAGTAATAAAAAACAGAAATAACGCTATGGAAAATTAATTCAGTGCAACCAAAATGCTACAACAATACAACAAATGACATTTTACAATAATACAACAAAATACAACAAATCAACTACAGTTAAGAAATTTTTTGTAATTTCTAAAAAATAAAACCCTGGAATTCGTTACCACCAGATCCAAGAAGTATTCTTTCAAATTGAAATTAAAAGTGTATCTACTGCACCCCAAATGGTTATATATCCTTCACCACTGCATTATTTTCCTTTGTTCGTATAACATTATTCACACTCTACAATTCTATAACACAATTACTTTTACTTTATATGTTGTTTAAATTTTCATTAACACTTTTATTAAATACATTAATTAAACAAGTCACAGCTAGGGCACATATGGCTTGATACAGGCCTGGCCGTTTGAGGCGAGCGATAGCTCGCGCTCGCCTCCACGCTCCCCTCTCAACCTGAGGCGAGCTATTAATTGCTCTCCTAAACAGAACAAGAAGGAAGAATCGCTCCCCTAAAATTTCCTATTCAGAGAATTATGAAAACGCACAAGGGTTAATTGGTTTATTTTTGTAACAGCGATTTCTCCCGTCATTGCATTTTTTGCAATTAACTTTTTGCTTGTTGGGCGGTTTTTGTTATGATAGGCATAAACTTTGATCTATTTGGAAAAAGATAGTTAACCGAAAGGTACATTTGTAGCGATTAGAACCTTTCAATCTTAAGAAAACAGGAATATTTTTGGAAGGAAAGTCGAAGAAATTGGTAGGAATTGTAGATTGGGGATATAATAAGACAGCAGGTCCCTTCCAGAAATAGAAAACAAGAGAACAAGGTACTCTGTGCTGCAGATCAAAAACGACAACCAAAATATGGAATTCCACTATCCAGCGGTATTTACTGAAAACCCCAGATTGGGTGAAAACTATAACGGCAACATGTTTGGCATTATTGGCAAAGCCTGATCATCGTTCCATCTAGCAGTTTGTGAATCTATCTACTATATAAACATGACCAACCGCTTTTGTTCGTTTTCACCTTAGGACTCCGTTGGTAACATTTTCAATAGGAAAGCGGCACTGATTGTACAACCTCAACAGTCATGTGCTTGCGCTTTCTGATTGGCCTATTTCGATCCAAAACTGGGTATTTTAGCGTAAAGTTTTCCATCTTTGTTCTGACGTTTTATTCTCTGAAGATTGCTAGACGTATAACTTCAGCTTGTTTTAAAACTTTTTTTCAAAGCCATTTTCAAATTCTGTACAACAAAAAAATTGTTTTGCAAGAGAATTGTTGCTTTTGTGTTGTGCCAGCTTTACATGAAACTGAAAGAGTCTGTTCTTTTAAATACTTCAAGTAAAGGGGGTGCCTAAGTCACGGTTAAAGCAAATACAAATTGAAAGAAGTAAAACAGCATACTCCTGACTGAGGCTATTAAAGGCAACCGACAGATACTAAAGGGCTTATTAAGTCATCTGTCGATTGTCTTTAAAGTACATTCTATGTGTTACTGATTTAGCTCGCCTTAGCAAATGAGGGGAGCGATTCACAGCTCACCTATAAAAATACAAACGGCCAGGCCTGCTTGATACCTGCACTGAGTTTTATGTGTCTTTCAGGCATCTGTATTGCTAATTGCTGTTAATGTAGTCTGTTTAACTATTTCCACACTAAATTCTAAATTGTTAAGGTTGCCAGATGCAAAAAGCGTTGGATTAATGGGGCATGATTGCACATGCCCATAAATGTGGCAGCATTTGTGGACTGGGGCACAGGCTATAGAAAACTATAACAGACATTTTTGTCCCCTGATTTTAAGAGGAATATTGGGTGTGGTAAAATGATTTTACATTTCCGATCTCTAATTTAGCTAAAGTAGCAGATTTGCTGATTATGCTATAAAAATTAGCGAATTTGCAGATTTTGCTTCCCCTCCTATACCCTCCTCTCAAGATTTTGCTATGCTCTAAATCTAGATCTTGGCAACATTAAATTTGATGAAAAATGACCCATTATTATCTTTTATACATTATGGGTTATCGACTTCTGCCAGTGAAGTGCATAAAATAGCTATCTTGCTTGATAACAGAGGGCCCTCTGCGGCACAGATTTACATGCAAAAACGTTACGACCAGAAGAACGCCAAAACATCAATGACTCTGTTTGCTTATGACATGAAAAACTATCTCTACTTGCAGTACCGTGTTTTTACTGATATATTAAATAAGCTCAGTTTATACTTATGTAGGAAAATGCTCAAATCTTCAGAAATACCACGTTTCTAGTTAAAATGTAAGTAGTGGTGGTAAGAATTCAGTGAAGTAAATTTTGTTAAAACTATTGCTGTCATCATTTTTGTGCTGGCAATTTCTGCGTAGATCTATCATAATTACCATAAATTTTTGCGATGTCACATGTCACATGCCACCACACGCATGGATGTTTTCAGGTGTGAGGTGGTTAAGCACGCCTGCTATATTTTTCCCATGAAGGTCTGACCATTGGCAAAAACATCATGAAAAGAATAAACGTCTTTGAGATGTGAACATACAGGAGAATGCTAAAAATATCCTGGAAAGATAAGATCACAAATGTAAATGTCCTGGAAAACATCGGAAATGAGAGCACACAACTGGAAAGCATCTTAAGAGTAAGGAAACTCAGGTTTTTGGCCATCTCACAAGAAGAAACAACATTTCAAGAATACTGTTCAAGGGAAGAATCAAGGAAAGAGAAAAAAGGGAAGACCTAGAGTGATGTGGACAGACCAGTGGCGGATTTAAGGGGGGCAACTAGGGGCAGTTGCCCCTCCCTCGACGAGTTGAAGCAAGTATGGCGCCCTTTTTTTGGAAATTGTGCACCCCTTTTGAAGAATGAGAATCAGGTGAAAAAGTTTCTGAGAACAATAGGTTGATTTGCTTCAAGGATTACTTCAAAGTTATTTTGTTTATTCCGAAAATGGATCTGAAATTGTTGTATACAGCGTTCTCTCGTCGTCAATTTTTGAAAAATTTTCAGCGCCCCAACTACCAACTGCCCCTCCTTCAAGTTTGCTCTGGATCCGCCCCTGGGACAGACAATATAATGGCTTGGATTGGCATGAAATACAGCAAGGCAGTAAAAACAGCCAAACGACAGAAAAAAATGGAGAGCAACCATATCCTCACACCCTGCAAAGAAGGGAACATGAAAAGAAAAAAAGATTCTGATATGCATAATCAGTTTCCTGCAAAACCGTTTGCAATGAAAGGAATCTTTTCCCCGTAGCCCTTTAGAGATTTGCAGACTATTCTAGTTTGAAAACCCTATCTCCACATTTTTGTGATCTAAGGCCCTGTTCACACGATACCGGGTTCATTTCGTATCGGATCGCTTTTCATATCGGATAGGCCCTCTGTTCACACGATGACGCTTGAATCCGATACGCTCCGTATCGTTTTTGCGGAGTCAAAACCACCGCTGTGAATTTGGAATGGAATCATATCGGATCGCTTCTGAGCTCGTGAGAACGCATGAATCCGATACGGTTTGCTCCGGAACCTCTGTTTCGAAAAGGCAGCCCCGTTTTCGGGGTTTTTAAAAACAGTTTGGCACTCTTTTCAAGACACAAAATCACAGTGGATCGCAGTTAAACAATTAATATGCTCCTTGCGATGATGATGAGCTTCACAAGATAAATGCAAAGGAAAATGAGATTGTTTGAAAATTGATTTCGAAACACTCCTTCTTCAAAACAAAACAGCGCATCAGTTCCGTCACGTCAAAGAATGCATTCAATCAGAAAAAGAGCAAAACAACGAACAACATTCCACGTTGCTATGCGACTGCTTCAAGACAATGGATTTTCTGTATAAAAATATGATTGAGCATTTTTAGAAATTTTTATCTTCTCACACAGAAAATTTCTTCATGGCCTGACCAACCTTTCGATGAAATGGACAGCACATTGGCAGTTCAACAGGTTAGGTGAATTATCTTCTTTCTCTTTTGAAAATATAATTTCTTGCATAGGCAGAATATCTACCAGAATCCTTCATTCATAACTATTTATAAATATCTCAACAAGCAGTTATTGTATGAAATGTAAACTTGCAAATTGTCAGCAATAATTCATAGTGAACACTCTCCTCATGAAAGTATCCTGACGGTTTGATGATTCCAATCGCTTGGCACTACAACTGTTTTTTGTATTACTAACTAGCAACCTAAATGCTGGTGATTTTTTTCAGGTACATATAAGAGCAACTTATCAACTTATCGCCTTCCCGATAAACTTATCAACCCTTTCAGGTCTTTTATGTTGCAATAATTCAGGTCTTTTTTCATCAACTGTCTACATATTTCTTCTTGCGTTACAACTTATGCATTTTCTGAAATGTGCAAAGTATCACTAGCTAAACGGAATCATCAAAATTTGACACTGACCTTAATTAATTGAAACTATAGAAAAATAAAGCGAATTTTTGCCTCATTTCTTTGAAAACATGATTGTTATGTGAATCTTGAAATTAATTCTTTGGTAATTGCAACCAACACCCAAATCCAGCAATAATTCTTACAACGTGTCTTTATTTAAGACTAAAATGTGGTGCTGCGACTTTTAAATCTCTCGGCGTATTACCTCCAGCTCAGTGGTCTTGATCTGTAAATTATTTTTCAGTACATTCAACAAATAATTCGTGTGGATAATAGCAAAATTGAAGCGATTTTGGAGCCCCCAGACGGACAAGATGAAGGGGTTTGGAAATACGAGCATATGAGGTAAATATTTTGATTGTTTGTACTAGCACTTCGATACGTTTTTACGCTATGACACTTCTACTAAGCCCTTATCATCGCTCATTTATCAATGGCGATCACCAATGTGATCTTAAATAAACTTTTTTGTTGGCTTACCATCATGGCATACAACCTGTGATGGTCAGTTTTATGTTAATTTTATAGAGAAATTGTTGTTTGATACCCAGTCATTACTGAGACAGACTTCAATGCATCCAATTGAACATTGAAGATGTTCCATAATAATGCGTTGTGTGTAGTGAGTAAGGAAAAAGCTTTTAAATGATTACATAGATTGTAAAAATTGGTCTTGTTTAAAAATTAGTTTTGTTTTGCTTGAACATTTCAAAACACAGGCATATTTATTTTTATTGTTTATCGTAGGCAGTTTTGCATGGAATTCAATGGCCTTGCTGTCAAGCTACAGGTAAAAATTGAGAATTTAGTCGTTTCACTTTTGCAGAAAGTTAAATTTCCGAAATCGTATTACTGTTTTGAAGTAAACCGGTTTTATTGATTTGAAAAACGATTTTGAGAAATGCCAATTACTCTGCAATTCTTACAGAGTTTTTGTGTGACTTTTGCAAATTGCCTAAAGGCGCAGATTCACAAAGAATAATTTTAGGGTATTGTGATCTGAGCAAATAACAAGGCAGAAAATTTAGCAACAGGACAGTAAAAATATTTCCACTCCTTATGTAATAAACAACCGCAGGTCGCTAGTAACCAAGAGTAGCAAGCCAGATACATTTTTGAATAAGTTTTCTTTATGAAATAAGCTGTTTTTCTCACATCAGTAGTTAAACCATATTGTAGCAAATTAAATATAGATGCCTTTTGAATGTTTTCGAAATGCTATTAGACAGGAAATTCACAAAATATATGCAGATGAATTTTGAATAGGCAGTTTTGTTTGCCTTTGCTCACCGTTGCTAACTCTACTTTAAATTCTCCAATAGGAGGAATGCAAGCCAGATACTTGCACCCAAATGACTGCTACAGAACAGTGGATCTTTTTGTGTGCTGCTCACAAAAATCCTAAAGAAGTAAGATCAATTTTAACTCTTTGGGTTACTTAGTACGACCCATAATGGGACTCGATTATTGGATAATCCAATGTGATCAATGTCCTGTGATACCTCGGCCCCTGATCGAAAATAAATTCAGAAATCATTCGAAGGTATTTATGAATAACCACACATAGAACCTTACAACGAGTATACTTACGCTCGAAAAGTATTGCATACACTCGCCAAAAAATGGCAGCACTGCCGCCAAATTTTTTTAGCTGGCCGAAATTGAAATAGCTATAGCAAGCTAAATAAATGTTTTAAGATTAATTGAAAATTTATCAAGGAATAGAAAAGAAATTGTAAAATAAGAGAATACGCTTGATATTTTCTTATTTTCAAGCTATATCGACCACTGCGAAAACATGAAAAACGAGCTATGATGATAGAAGTACCTTGAAAATAATTGCAATAAAATATGTTTTTCTCAGTACAAACCTGTAAGATTTCATTAAGGCGAACTCGGAGATACTCATTTTCTGCTTGGGTGCCCCAAACTCTTCATTTCCCTGTCTGATATTAAAGAATTTTTTAAAAATCTTGGTCGCACGTTTTTTGCACTGCAACGGGCCTTATTTTGAAGAGTAATTCGTAGCATTGGCCAAAAAAATACCGTAAATTGCTCAAAACATTGCATCTCCTCGTTGAACGAAAGTACCATTTCTGCGATAAACAGTCACAAACAGAGACACGTAAGTGTGTCACTGGCATGGAAAGAGTCCTAATAGAAAAACGGCCGTAAAGTGTCACTTTCTGCAAAATTTAAGGCCAATAATGATCACCCGTGATCACAGACACCTCAATGTGATCTAGCCAATTTTTTTATATAATTTGTGTATTTTTCATATCAATTTTATGAAATAACCTGCTTCAAAGTTGTTGATTAAATTTATCAAAGATTTAAAAGCGTCGAGACTGGCCAATAAAAATTTGCATTTCTGATATTCTAAAAATCAATTTTTTTTCAAAATTTAAACTTGAAATATTGCCAATGTTTTTTAAGTTGTCTTTGATTGGTTTTGAACTGTAAACTGACATCTAATGGCTTCTCAAAAGTTGTTTGAATTTCGAAAGTCATATTGTTTACAAGTCATCTTGCTTAAGTTCATGTGAGCATTTCCTTAGCAGCAGTGAGGCATGGTCATTATGTATTTGGCCCAGATCAACTTGATAAAATTTAAGAAAAAAACTGATAATTCAGCAACGTAACAGCACGTGCCATTTTGGACACAAAAGATTGCAAGGATCTTATACTTTGCACTGTTTGATTGCATATCATCTATTTATTCCCCTTTTCTTTGAACTTTTGTTTCCTAGAGACACTTCGCGCCTGCAATGCTTTAAAGTTGGTCTCATTTTTTTCACAGTGTCCTGCGGTTGATTATACGCGCCATACTTTGGACGGTGCAGCTTCCTTGTTGAATAGCAGTAAATATTTTCCAAGCAGGTAGCGGAGTAATTACGATCGTTTGCAACTAATTTTAACTGCAACGAGCTCTCAATGTGAAAACACTTTCTGGAACGATGGTTTTTCATTATTTAAAGTATTACTGTTTCCAATAAAATTACTACAATTCCTATCTCATATCTACTTTTTAATTTGCTTTAGCGTATTCATGACAACGTTGTTTTTATATTTTAATTGTATTTTATTATTATATTCCGCTTTTTCTTTTATTTGTCAAGTTGCCTTTGTTTGCAGGTTCTAAATGCAGCTTAAATAAGATTAAAATGTTTGGTTTTTTAGAGTGAGCATCAAGGATTCTTCTGTCAATAAACTTGGCTCAGTATGTCGTCGCGTCTACAGGATATTCTCTCATGCATTTTTTCATCATAGAAGATTATTTGATGAATTCGAGGTATTTGGTTTGTTTTAGACTTTTCTGCTATATTCTTTTTCGCTACTTTTGTTTGATAAAACGATAGAATGCTAGCATCTAGATAAAATTTGGAAAACTGGATTTCTAATAATACGTTTCATGCCATTGTCGAATATCTCAAACTGCATCATACTGTTATGGCTATCTATGGTTCATACCATCACAAACCTTAGGTACATGAAACGGTAAAAGATTATTCCTTGCTTTTTACTATATTTGTCCCTTCTAGAATGAGACCCATCTATGCCGTCGTTTCACGAGGTTCGTCACCAAGTATGATTTGATGTCAAAAGACAACCTAATAGTTCCTATTCTAGACGAGGATCAAGAAAGCGAAGAAAATTTTCAACGATCAATAGATTTAGCACCAGAAATAGGCGAAGAAGACATTTAGGGAGCCGTCAATTATTTCACTACAAATTTTGGTTAAGGAATAGTTATCCTATAGTATTTACAGCTAATGAGAAAAACTACCTGGTCGTAATTTAAACCAATATTTGTACATGGCAGTAACTAGTCACGTTTCTCATTGCTTTATCCATCATCACTGATTTATTTTCAAGTTTTATCCATCATCACTGATTAAATTTTCCATCTAGATGGTTCAAAAATGCCACTCCTTAAATCACATTTGTTTAAAAGATAAAAATCATACATTACTGATTTGAAACCAGTCCTATCCTTGAGTTGCTTTTTCCAGTACCTTGGCAGCATCTTTTAATTTCCCTACCAAGTCCTTAAAAGACAATTAAGTACTATATTAGAAAAGTACTCATGGACAGTTAAGCAAATTTCGTACATCCATGTAAATGACTAATACGTAGGTAGTAAGTTACTGCATTCTATAAAAACTTATCGTTTAAAGACGAGATCTTTTTCTGGTGGTTCTCATGGAATATTGCCTTAATTTATGCGATTTTGCAAGAAATTTTCATTGAAGCTTGTCAATAATTCGCAAAACCGCAAATATAAGCTCCATAGCTTCAATTTGGAAAATACAAACAATTTTTAATGCCAAAAATAAAAGCACAGGTTGATACGCTGATAAAACCTAATTCTATTTATGTTCTGCCACACATAAAAGATATCGACACATCTCAAATTGTTAAGGAAATGCCCAATTTTGGTTATATATGGCTGAGTTAACAGACCATTGTGTCATGCCCGTGACGTTAGGGTTGGTATCAGGTTTTGTTTAGATTTTCTCATAGTTCTGTCACACAACATGTTGGAAACAAACAGTTGACGGAGGTTCTCTGTCTTACGCACAGATCTGATGTTTTGCATTAAATTATTCTGAGTTGTAGCGGAAAGTCGTCGGCTTTTATCTAATCGCCAGGATTTGGTACCGTTTGTCATTAGTCAGTTCTCTTCTTTGAAAGAGCAGGGCATTTTAGGTATCAATTTAATTCTATGAAAAAGATATTTGCTGTTTCGAATGCACATGCTTGGAGTTTCTTCTTAGAAGTGGTAAAACGATTTTAGGAATAAATTGCGAAAGAGGAAAAAAATTTGAGTGCAAAGTGAAGAAGGAAATGGCCAGTATGAAAATCATTCTTTCTAATGAAAGTGCTCTAAAACGAGGGGAAATAAAAAGTGTAGATCAAATGTGTTTTCTTTTATAATTGTGTTTGCAGATGTGATTTTGATAATATAGAGAAATATTAAAAATGTAGATGCGATTTAGGTAATTTTGATGTGAAACTGCAAATGCAGATGCGATCATGTTGCAATATTGGTAAAATTAATAATGTAGAATTAATATTGAAAATGCAGATCCCTTTTTGAAAATGCAGATGTAGCATTGGAAATGCAAAATGCGGTATTGATGATAAAGAAGTGATTTAGATGATGGAGATTTGCTTTTAAAAATGCAGTTACGATATCGATAATATAGGTATGATGTGGCTAAAAAATAAGCATAATTGATAATGGAGTTGGGATATTGATAATGCAGATAAGATTTTTGAAATGCAGATTCAATATCGATAATATAAATATGATATTGCTAAAAAATAAGCAAAATTGATGATGGAGTTGGGATATTGATATTGTAGATGTGTATTGAAAATGCAGTTGCGATATTGATAATATAGGTACGAAATTCCCAAAAAAATAAGCAAAATTGATGATGGAGTTGGGATATTGATAAAGCAGATGTGCTTTTGAAAATGCAGATGAAATATTGATTATTTTGTGGTGTGATATTGCCAAAAAGCAAAATTGATAATAGAGTTTGACATTGCCAAAAAATAAGCAGAATTGATAATGGATAAGCGAAGTTATCCGGCATCATGAAAACGGGCTATCCGGATAAGTTTTGTTACTGAAGCTAAAATTTAAGCACAAAGCTTCGCTTTTCACAAAAAGTAGCCCATTTCGCCTGTAGCATGTTATTATCTGTTGTTGATGAAAGCCCTGCAAGGTTCCAGATCAATTCTTAAAATGGCATCTAGAACAAAAAGTGTTGGTAAATTTCGGCAAAGTTCTGACAGAACATGCACTTGGTGGCAAAATTCTATCAATGATAATTCAGTACCAGAAGAATGGATTGAAAATTTGCGAATGTGCAAGTAGAGTTTGAACTGACGCCGTTCGTTAAGAAAAATCTGGTTTATCTGTACTCGTGTGAACAGGATGTCTATCCATAGTCTATCCGTATCAAAACTTGTAGATCATCGTGTAAATGCGATCTATCTGTTTAACTTTTTATCCGGATCAAAAGTTATCCGGCATCGTGTAAACGCAGGCGGCATTAGTCGAACTGTCTTTCATATTTGATTTTCCTAGAGATCAGTTGGCTAGTTCTAGTGTCAAAACTTACAATACAATATTTAAAAAAATATAGGTAACTTTATGTCGTAAGGTAAAACAAAAACAAATAAGGGACTTGATGACAGGTAATGCAGAAACGTTATGCGAGTATTGCATGAAAACAGAAGACAAACTTACCTGAAGCTCGTCCACTGAACATGAAATGTTTACTACATCGACACTAGTCACGTCATTGTCCTACAATGACAGTTCATTGTTAAGGCCAACTCATTCAAAAAATATATTTGTGTTCTATGTATGGCGGAAATTCTTGAATAAAAACGGGGACGAGTAAATAGATTGTATAACCATGAACATTACGATAAGACGTTCAGGAGTTATGCTCGAAACCATTTATCTTAACATTCATGACTATAAATTCTATTTATCGACAACGGTTAGTCAAACACTGCTTAAAATTTATCGCTTTCAATGTATAAATTAGCAATAACATGATGTAACTGCCAAACAACTTAGAGGCTACAATGTTAACAAGGCCATACAGGAAATTCTTACAAATGACGTCAATATCTTACGGTTATGGGCTATTAATCATATGAAGAGTAGAAAAACGAAAACCTTAAAGGAACAAGTGGAAGTTACGAAGAGAAACAAACTTATCATTCTCACAATATTCAAACTCTAATAGTTATCAAATTCAAAATTCAAGTGGCTGTATAAAGAAACGTTTGGCGGTCATACTTGTGTCTTCAGCGATAATAAATACTGTGGCTCGTTGATTTTCTCCATTTGGTTGCTCTGGAAAAAATTAACAATCCTGTAATGAGCAGTGTTAATAGGTTACCATGATTCCAATGCTAATGTATCGTTTTCATATCCTATCGTTTTTAAGACAGGTCCAAAAAAGCGAAATATTTTTCCTGAGTTGCTGTGGTGAAAGGCACTGAAGTGGGACAAGTACCTAGTTTATTAGCATGTTTAGCCTAATTATGACCATACATTTTCCAACCCTCAGCATCCCGGCGTCTCCGGTTTAAAAGTTAAGAATGTTCAACGTTCGGGTATTTCAATGCATTTGATTGGCACATTCTCAAACACACATTTTTCGTTTCATCAGTATTAGCGATTAAAGCATGTTCATGTCTTGAAATGTGTTTCCGGTAAAAGAGTACGAAAAATTTCTTTGAAAAATGTAGGTCGAAGAGGGGCAGTGATATGTATGCAGGACAAAAAATTTACTGGTTAAAGAGAATCGATGAATATATAAATAGTAAAATAAAATTTATAAATAGGCAGTGAAACATAATAAAACTGTTCTTAATCAAAAATCGCGTACAACAATGTGTTCAGAGACAGCGCGAATCGAATCGAATGCGAATTGAATGGAATCTCAAATAATTTCAGAATCCAGGATTCATGATGATTAGTTTTCTATAATGTTAATACCAATTATACAAAAGAATAAAAACCGGTACCTTAATGAAATAGTCTAACCTCCAATCGATATCTATTATGTGTGGATACGAGGTGCCAATCCTAAAACATTGAAAACAAGACTGTCAATTGTAATGAAATTGTTATGACTTCAGCGTGCAAAATATTTATATTAGAACAGCATTTGGTTTAAATATCTGAAACAAGACCTATAAAATAGCGCTAGCAAGTTCTGCGACCAGCCCTTGCACCTGTGCTACAGTTGTCCTGGGAAAGGGTGCAGTGGTGTGTAGCAACCAAAGGCTTCGTACCTCCAGCACAAGTTCAAGAAGAATTCCAGATTGAAGCTCATCAAAGGACGATCAACTTCGGTTGGTTCACAAGAAATGAGGACGTGATAAAATTGCCGCAATGATTCATTGCAATTGTTGGAAGAAGTTTGCTTTTACATGCAAGGATTAATAATGGGAGCATTTTGTGGAAACAAAGATGAAAGTATTTGAAAATGATGCAGTTGCTGTTGTGGGACTTTTCAATACAAGCTGAAAAGAGAATAGAGCATAACAAGTCAGATATTGTAACCCTAGATAAGAAACAGAGAGTGTGCCTTGTAATTGATGTTGCATGCCCGTTTGACACCTAGAATCAAGAAAAAAGAACAAGGAAAGCTAGAATACCACAATGACCTGAAATGTGAAATTCTGGAATTTTGGAGAAAAGAAGTTGGCAAAGTCAAGATCCTACCAATCATCATATGGGGCTTTCGGAACTGTGACAAGTAATATGGGAAAAACCTTGACAAGCTAGACCTTCACCTGGGAGTAAATGCTCGACAGAAAGCAAGTCTTCTTGAGACAGCGCGAATTATCTGGAAAGTCCTCGATTTCAACAAATGAATACGTTCTCCAACACAATTAGAACATAGTTTTAATTTGAACCATGTTTTTCTGGTCGTCAATCGCCCTTTTTAACAAGATCAGCTGCATTGCCTATGAAACCGGGGACCGCGCTCCAGTCTAAAACTAGGGTAGGTGAAAACGCTGGAAAACGCCCTTTTAAAAAATGCTTGCTTATTTCTATTGATTTCTTAAAAACAGTCTGGTTCAGAAAAGATATCAATAACCAAAAAATAGATAAATTAGCTTAAGGAAAATGGAACACAAAGCTGAGCAATTTAGAAAAACATCATATCATTGAAAAACACCTAGAAAATGAACAAAAAAGGTTCCAAGTCAAGGAGAACTGCTACTGTATAGGAGTAAACTATCCAAAGTTGCTTTAAACATTCTAAAAAAATTTCTAACCTATCATTGCAAAAACGTGGGGAGGGCGGTGCCTGATTTACCATAAACGCGGGTTCGACCACTCTATGTTTCAAGCGAAGACTCTACAACTACTTGTCCTAAATGCTTATTCGAAATGCTAATACGACTACTAACAGCAAATGTCACAAATAGCATAAGAATTTTGTAAGCAATACCAGCTTAAATTTCATATGTTTCCCTTACCTTGAAATTTGTATTCGAATTTCATCTTTATATTCCTATAAAATTAATGAAATGGTCATCCTACAAGTGAACGCTAAACGCTTCTTGTCATTAGTCTTGCTAATGACATGAAGTGCTTTAATTACTACTGCAAAACTGTAACAGCAGTCTGAAAAATAGAAAATGCTTGAGAAAATATTTTTGAATTTTCGAAAAAAAGATAAAGATTGCACATTACTACAAAATTACAGCACAACATTACCACAGAGGTGCATGAAATTTCATAACAGGCCTGTGGCCATTCACAATTAACTCAAAGTCCTTTCCAAAAATGATGCTAGGCGAGCAATCAGGGAGGGAGAATATATGCCAGGCTAAATACCCTGGAGAGTTTTGCATGTTTCTGTTAACCAAGCTACTTTTTGGAACAGGCTTTGATTGCAAATACACTAGGGAATCCAAAGGATTGCATCACTTTGTTCAAAATGGCGGCATTTTTTGAAAATTTTTGAAAATTTGTAATATGTGAGGCCAGTCGCTACAAAATATTCACGGGAAAGTGCTATTTAAAAATGTGTTTACCAAGTTAGATAGATGCAGCCACACAACAGCTGCAGAAAATCGAAAAAAGATTTCGGAGATATAATGAGTGTTTTGCCCAAATACAAAAGTAAAGGTTACCTGATTAAACGGAAACGATTTTCACAAACATTTATTTCCAAACAAAAAGAATTAACGTTTTGACGTAGTCAGAATCAAGTCAAGTTTTTAACATTACTAAAAGGTTTGATTTCAAATGAAGAACGTTACAAATCACGATCCAAATGGTCGTCGAAAAACTGGATAATCATTACTGTATTTCCTCTAATGAACGCGGCCCTCTGATAAACGTTGCCTTCTATTGAACGCCGCATTTTGAAAAGCAGCGTTCATTAGAAAACACACCAAACAAGAAGTAAGAAATCGTTTGTTGGTACGAAATCTAATTGAAGCCCTGAAAGTTTTTATCTCATAGAAACGAGGACTCTAACTGAGACAGGGATATTGACATTCCTTGACTTGACTTGACATTCTTTTTATCTTTTTCATCGCATTTTTCTTGTCATTTTTCATTTTGCATTGAGCGCCGCATCCAAATTTGGAGTTTGTAATAAACGCCGCGATGTTCTTTAGAGGAAATGTGGTAATTGTAAGAATTCTTCAGACCTAATATGAATTTTCACAAGAATAGATTGCCCAAATATATGCATCCATTTCAAGGAGGCTTATTGCGGTTTCACAATTTTGCGGCTACCGGACAAAATATTTTGCAAACAAATGTTCTAAATAGATTTAGTAAATGTCCAAATTTATAGATTTAACAAATGTCCAAATTTAGCAAAATACTAAACTGCTAAAAAACTGACTATTGCTTATTGGGAAAAATAGGGAGAGGGATGTCATGCTAAAACTCTAGTGATAGATGTTGAGGAAGGAACAGATTGCACATACCGTAAAAGCTCTATTGAGCCTCTTAAAAGAGAAAGGGGATTAATGTCGTCACAATAGTCTATTTCTAATAATTTTTTTAATTTGGGTAAAATAACATGAAAGATCATCATGAAATACCTCAAAACATGAAAAATCAGGTAAATGTGTTGCGAATGTGTTGCTGGGAGATGGCCACGAGCACAGGCTACAATCCTGGACCAATAGTTGAGAATTTAGAAAAAATGATTAAGTTTGAAAATGAAAATGAAAAAATGTTTTCGTTTTCCGTTGAAAAAACAGCTTTCCCCTCATCTGATTCAATGTTGAATGAATGATTTTGAACCAAAAGTGATAGAGCTACAAATCCAACTTTGATTTCGGGGGAAAGGGGGGATTTAAATTCACAGGGGTAATGTGCATTCTAGGTTATGAAGTTAGAATTCAAGAATTCTAAAAAAATTTATCTTCATGACATCACACTTGAAAACTTTTCCAAACGTTGTGGTTTTACTGATACAAGGTAATGAGTCATCTCGACTGCTATTTCATTAAATTAAAAAGATAACCCAGAAGTTTACGATACATTTACACGTTGTTAATGGTATACCGGATTGCTTTCGGAGAGGAGTAACTTTCATATCGGATAGGGGCTTCAGTTACACTACGTCACACCAATCCGGTACACAACGCTCTGATTAACGGAATGAAAATCACTCCGCTTTGGAGGTGATGCGAAAATCACTCCGGAGTCACTCCGTAGCGGATTGCTTTTCTGCTTGAAGCAATTCGATCATTAGTGAACAGTGGAAATTTCTAGGATTTTGCTGCTGTTGGATAATGCCCATGGAAAATCGTCCCAACATTTTCGTATTTGGATTAATCTCTTCTCAAATTTCATTGAAGTTGCCCATGGACTAAACTCATACTTAGACACATCAGATAGCAACGCAATCTCGCTGTCTGCCCAACGAACCCCATCACTTATCTCTCATTTTTTAGGGTTGTTTTCGTCATTTTATGCAGTAGTTATTGAAAACGAATTTACAACAGCACAAAGCTTCGAAAAGATCATCAAATAAATTAATCTGGTGCAGTTTACGCATGGGTATACAAAAGCACACTGCATTGTTTACCAGAAATGCAGAGGAATGCAGGCGTACGAGCAAGCGGAGCGTCACAGGTCACAGTGTAACTGCTACCCCAAATATCACCTCGGAGTTAAAGTTACTCCGCTCTGCTCCGCTTCGATAGCAATCCGGTAAAGTGCAACTCTAGCCTTTGAATGTTTAACGTTCAAGAAAAATCCCTGGATATCTTTAGAAATTCCCAAGAAATCCAGAAATCCCTGTTAAATCTGTTCAAAAATCCGAAAACCCCAATCATGATTTCGGGGATTTTAGAAATCCCAAAATCTTGTACAATATTTCAGGTAGTGAAATGCCCCTCGATATTTTAAAGCAGTTATTGTAATCAATAGTCTAAATTCTGAGGCGAGTTTGTTCCACTCGGATAGGCAGTGGTGATCAATACTTGCCTTGCAACTTGCTATTCTTGCACAGAATTGTGAAAAGATTAGGATGGTTCGGGGATTTGTAGAATTGGCATTTTTGTTTAATTTGGTGCCCGGTTATTGGATTTATAAAAAAGAACCAGACGCCTGTCTCATCGACGTAGGCTAAGCGATTCACATCCCAATTCATTGTTGAGTTTCTCTATGGATGTTTCTTTCCTTGCCCCTGTAATCGCTAATACAGCCGAATATTGAACCAACTACCGTTTTTTCATTGTAACGTTTAAAGTAATATTTTGAACTAAGTCGCTGGTTTTATGGTGTGGTCTAACGTAAAGTATAATTTCGAAAGAGTTTGGCGGGGCTAGCTGTTACTAGCAACTAGCTCTTACCAGTGTTTGCATTTCATAACTTAGTGCAAATTGTGAATATAACTTTTGAAAAGATTGAATTTTTCAATTAAATTAACTAATACAATGTATAAAAAATAAATAATATAAAAAAACAAGATAAAGTTGAAAGCCAGTTCATCAGCTAAATAGGCTTCATGATTTCAAACCCGTATGCCAGCAAAAAGAATATTCAAGACATTTCATGAACATGAGACAAACCTTGAGATTTTGCAAAAAGAAGGTAATCCTCTCTGGGATCCATTTGTAATCTTCCAAAGCTGCCCTATCAAAATAAGTTTTTTATTCACATACTCTGACAATCTATATTTTGTTATCAAGCCTTGAGTCTTCTTCTGGAAATCTTCCTATAAAGTTTTTAGTCATTGCAATAATGGTTTCTTGACGAAAAATTTGTGGATGAAGAAGGTCTTAGAAATCAAACGGTTATAGCTTGAAAAATTTCACTAGTCCTATATGAGACAAAACTCAGAAGAAAAGTGTTTATGGGTTCTAAGAGACCCTTTATGAAATACTTAAAAAAACAAAAGAGGATCATTGAAATAGCTAGGGCATACTTGAAAAAAAAGAACTTTTTTTATTGCAACACACTGAAACATACAATCAATGCTAAGCAATGCTAGCCATACTTAATTTGAAGAAAATTTGTCACTGCACATTGATGAAAAAAGAGGGCGGAAAGTTGGTAAATTTTTCTTTGCCACGCCCTTAATTTTTCTATCAGGTTTACTTAGGCAATAAAATTTCTTAATCATTGTCCATAATTTTTGAAGAAAGGAAAAAATGCATAAAAATCGACATGACTACAAAAGTTTTATCACTGCAATTTTTAACTATTTATCACTATACACAACTGATTTGTCACTGCATATGTTTCAAGCAAAGCACTGCAAAGTAGGCATTGCTTATAGTGTAGAAGATAAGCAGAATGAATGCGCAAATCGTGATAAAAGCATGAAAATTTGACATACAATTTGACATACTGAAAAAGATGAGATCGGGACCCAGTCTGAGAAATGCCCTTAAGAGCTACTTTTAGAATGATTCATTGTTCTCAGACCCTTGAAATGATTATCTTTTTAACTTTGTTGAAAATGAAATCAATGTCATGAAAACTGGTATAAATCCTAATCGTAACAAGGTAGTGTGATTAAGATTTACAACCATCGTCAAAATACCCCCAAATACTATTTTTAGGTCATGTACTTGTTCCCATTCTAAAAATAGCATTAAAGGGGAATTTTGAAGAGGCATCTTGATCCAAATCCTTTTAGTGTGTTATAATTTAGTATTTAAATCAAGTTGCTTGCTATTGATTTTATCTTTAGCGGAGTTGTAAAGATAACCGTGCTAAAGGTCTGGGAACGATTACATGGTCTAAAAATAGCATTTGGGGGCATTTTGACGATGGGTGTGAATCTTAATTATATTACCGTGTTATGATTAGCATTTGTACTAATTTTCATGTCATTAATTTAGTTTACAACAAATTTAGAGAGATAATCATTTTAGGAGTCTGGAAGCAATTAAGCATTCTAAAATAGTATTTGGGGGCAATTCTTAGACTGGGTCCCGACCCCATCTCATTCAGCATATCAAACTTTGTAGTTGTGCAGATTTTCATGCCCTGATTACAATTTGCGCAAGATCGTCATTTGAGAGGCCTTGGACTTTATAACGTTTTATGCTAGGCCAAATTAATCTTCTGTTAATTTGGAATCAAAGACTCGTTGCTGACAATGGGCCTTTGCCAGCGTGGCATTGATCCAAACAATGGCAGTAAACTTCTACAGATTAACCAAAATTGATTTCAGACTGTCTAAAAATGCATCATGGGATGCTTGCGTGGTGCAATGGCTCATAGTTAGCAATGAGTCTTTAAATCTAAAGATAATCAGAAGTCTGCAAATCCCAGACAACGTTATGCAACTTACATTATTTGCAAGTGCAAGACCATCGAAACAACAATGTTCTACATACCTTATCATTGACACATCACCAGCTGACTTTGCTCCTTCATAAATTGCTGTCAAGATTCCATAAGTGCATTGCTTCATGAAACCAGCGTCAATACCAGGAACTACGGGAAATCTTTTGCAGTTAAGAAATCTGTCTTTGTAACTTAGGTTTAGAAATATATTTTCTTTACGTTTAGGATCTTTGGCCATGAAATCTGACAGAATATAAAGGTTTCCTTGGAACAAGAAAACAAAATTCCGGCTATGCCTACCTTTTTCTTTGATAAATTGTTAAAGGTGAACTGACACGCAAAACTATTTTCTGATATAATGTAGATAACGATGCATGTAATCTGAACTTCAAGTTTTCGGTTAATTATTATTGTCTGTTTTGACGCAATTGAGCTCTAAATATCATGAAATTATCGTAGAGTGTTCGACCATTGTCGGCATTCCATGTGACCCAGTCACAGAATAAGAATAAGTGACTGCGTTATGTTGGGAGGGAATTTAGGTTTGGAAGGAATAGGCACTTTTAGCTGCTCAAAGAAATTCTCAAATCTGAAGTAAATCATACGGACAAATGTGGTGAATGTAAGAATCTTTTCATTTTACCAAGAATCTAGCTTTCTAGCAGCATTTTACCGTCGTCGTTCCATCTAGCAGTTTTGGGAAATCCCATCTATCTACATAAACATGAACAAACGCTTTTGTGTAGTCAGAAGGAGTTCGTTTTCACCTTAGGACTCCATTGGTAACATTCTAAATAGGCAAGCGGCACTGATTGGGCAATCTCAACAGTCATGTGTTCGCGTTTCTGATTGGCCTATTTCAATCCACAACTGGGTATATATATATTTCCTAGTAGAGTTTTTGGTCTTTGTTCTGACGCAAAGAGTGTTTGACAAAAAGCTTCAGTATACTCAAATGTTTGCTTTTAAAAATTTAAGCAGGTAAATTTGTTGGAAAGGGAAAAGAGAGGTGAACTTGGCACATAAAAGAAAAGGAAAATTAAAGATTTGGAAGCAAAATGAAGGGAAGAGTTGAAGAGAAGGACTTAAAACTATGGTTGAAAAACTAAAGCAGAGAATGATAGGAAAGGGCGCAAAAGTCAAGGGATTTTAACAAAGAATCATTCAATTCAGACAAAATAGGCTGTTTATTGTTGATCAAAAGAAGATGTACACAGAACTGAATGGAGGCAGAAATATTTCAAGTTATGTCCCAGATGCCATAGAGTGTACAAGGTTTGGGGTGATATTTGGAGTGTTGAAAAGAAAGATAATACAATGGTGAGATGGTTAAACTATCTGAAGGCGAAACCAGCAGTTAAACATCTTCAAAAAGAGTGAGAATTGAGATTGAGAATGTAAAGAAACAGTGTCAAAAAATTCTGAATTGGAAAACACCGGGAAAAGATGGTGTATATAATATAAATGTGTGCATGTGTGCAAGAGTACTGACAAAGTGTGCAATGTGTGCAAACTGTTCAGTTTTGATACAATGTGTGCGGCAAGCTTCTAATGGGCAAAGTATTTGTCAATTTGTCTCATAATGTGTGCACAGCAATAATTTGTGTATGATTAAATTTCCAATTATTTTGACCTCCCTCCAGTGGCGGACACTTGGGTCGGGCAAGGGGGGAGGCAACTGCCCCCAATATATCAGAGGGCAATGGTTTTTTGTTTTAAAACAATGGGAAATGTGATGTCATCGTATTAAAACAATAGGCTTGCCCCCCAATATTTGATCAAGTGTCTGCCCCTGCCTCCCTCCCTTGTAGTTAGTAAAACTTGTAAGTTGGAGTGTGAGATTGAAATGAAACCCTCTAAAAGTTCACTCATTCAGTTGGTTTCAACATACAGACTTTTTTTTATAAGAACAATTTTATAAGAACACGAGCCTCAAAACTGGTCAAAAGTTAAGAACAAATTAAGAACAAGCTAAGGCTGAGCTTCTGCAAAATGCAATTTTGAACAACGTTTTTTCTCAAAATCGAGGATTTTTAGCAATGTGTGGGTGCTTTTTCGGTGAATATTCAAATTTGTCAGCAAATTAAAGCTGTCTCACTCACTTTGTTGGCAAATGAGGCCTGAACACCTCCTTAAAGTGAAAAAGATAGCAATTGCACTGCTTACACCCTCTTAATTTAGGAACAAATTAAAAACAATCCAGCCTCAGATTTTCGAAAAAATTAAGAACAGTCAGCCTGAACTTAAATTTACTGGTTCTTATAAAAAAAGAGTGTAATTCAGTCCACAGAATGGTCTCTACAGAGTAAATTCTTGACTTTATAATCATGCTTGGGCACAAATCAGATACTGTAGTTTCCCAAATAATCTTACTTTTTTGATTCAGACCTTTTTTGCCTCTTGCTCATAACAGGCAATACCATCCCTTACCATCCATCAAAATACTGAGATATGAGATGACTCCAGAGCCATTATGCAGTAATCTATAGGGTGTGGCCCTTAACAATTTTCCTGGGGAGTGCCCCCAGACCCCCCTTCTTCTAACTCCAAAAAGCTTTCAGATTTCATTGAGCAACCCTGAAAAGCTGTGCCTCATATTTAATTTAATGTATTTGCATGCCAGAGCTTTTCAAATCAGGAGGAGAAGATCATCTAGAGAAACTCAATATGCTCACAAAACGCACATAGCAAAACTGGTACAGGTTCTCTGATTTAGTTACAGACAATAACTTGTGACAATCAGATGGTTCTGATACTGACCAACACAAGTTTGAGTTGTTTTATGAATACTAAAATCCCAATTCATCAGCATTTCAAAATTTCAAAGAAAATGTTGTTCAGACCAAGAAAGGAAAGCAATGTTTCAAAAAGGGAGGTCCTTAAAAATTTTCCAGTACCCAGAAAAATGTGTGTGCAGCCCTATGTTTTTGTGTACATTAGACAAGCCTCTGAAAAAATAGTGTGTGTGTGTGTGTGTGTGTGTGTGCACATGCCACAATCTGCAGACTAGGTGCCCCCAGCAACACTATTGGGACTTACAAACCATACTTTTTAATCGCGTACCTTTTCTCATTTTCCCTACATAAGATGTCTTTTGAGCACTTTTCGCTATACATTTTAATCTTTAATTTAATTGGCTTGGTCACTATCACTCGAATATATATAATAGTTCAATGTTTTACATTACATACCTTCTGTATTTTTCTCGCAGTTACGACCAGCGGCAAATTTAAACGCATTTTCAGTAACTGAACCAAATATGGCATCTGGCACTGAGCTAGAGTCGCCCAATAACTTTACTCCCTCCATCGCTTCGGGACTTATTTCCATGTTCTTCGCAATCGACCTCCACTTCCCTTACCATTTATTCTATGGGAAGACCAAAGTTCCCTAAACTAAACTTCCCAAAGCCTGAAGTCGACTCGAGGCCGTGCTCGAATCAAATGATACAGAAGCGCCGAAGGCGCTTGATGTCTAAAGGCCGATTTCCGGTGCGCGCGGGCGTAGCGCCCAAATCTAAGCATGCGTAGTTAAAATCAAGGTCTCGAGTGAGGCAAATTTGTTTACTTCCGCCATTTCAAATAGTGGCAAAAAGCGAGCTTCAATAGGGTTCAGTATGGGAAATTGCTTGTTTTAAGGACTGAATTTCTCGTGGCTCTATGCCCGTAAATACTGGGGGGGGGGGTGGAAAATTTGAGGACAGTCAAAAATTTAAAGCTTTTGGTAGACATAACACATAACAATTAGCGTTCCACCCGCCGATTTTTGTTCTAAGAATAAGAGGGGGGGCCTATTATAGGTTTGCGGCTTTGCGGCCTGGACCTAATTTTTACGCGCGGCCTTCGGATTTGGGTATGATTTTTCTACGGATTGCGGCTTCAGCAAAAGATGCGTCTTGCGTATTTCGGTGTAAATTCGCAACGGTTTACGGCTTCTATGATGCGGTTGCGGCTTCTAGCTGCAACGAGTAGCGAGAGAGGCTTTGTTCCTTGTTGGCTCGAAGTCACCGTTTGGTCGTGTAGTTAGGTTCAATGGTCGATTTATTCAGTAGAGCTAAATTGTAAGTTGTAGTTGTAGTCCCCCACCTTTTGCGGCAACCAATGTGCCGTCTCAGGTACTAACTTTCGTGTCATGGTTCCTATTCTGTTTAATGAATAAATGATGTCTTTTTTTATTACTCAGAAAAGTTTACAGCGTTGTGAATATAGAAAAATCACGGAAAAAGACCTACAAAGAACTTCTTAATATATGCCTTTTGTCTTTTTAGGGATGTTTTGTTATAAAGGCGAGTTCCCCACAAAAGAATATTAATCACGCTCTGAGTAGCTGTTCTTTCTTGTCTGATATATTCATGTCCTGTCATAATCTTAATGATTGTGCGTCTTTTTGCAATTGGGATTCCATGCTTTCTCTCCAATTCTATAGACCCCCTATCGAAAGGTCAAGCTCCTCCGTCGGAGAATTTCTAGCGCCACAATAAGTAGTCTCAACTCAACGATGAAGTAATATACTTTGCAAGAAAAATTCTTGCGTTACGATTGAGAGCAAAGGGGTAACGCAGGTGAGAAAGTCAAACACAAACCATTGGAAAGCAGGTACCAAAATCTGCTACCTACTTCACCATGTCCTACGGATGAATAATGGACAGGAGACAGTTTGCATTGTGCGCTCTGGAGATGTTGATATTCTTGTTATCCTTTTAGCCAACGAGGCTAAAAACTTGCATTTCTTTATGTAGTACGGAAGAGGAAAATACAGGAGACTACTGGATCTAAATGCTTTTGCGCTATCTTTATTGCGGAAGCAAGCGCTCCTTGGCCTGCATGCATTTTCAGGAAATTTCTACATCTCATTCTTCTTGCGAAAGGAAAGCCTGCATTTTGGAAGCGCTTTTTCGAGGCGACGAAGAATTCCAAAAAATATTCTCAGAGCTTGGCAAGAAAAATTGTGCAAGTGGTAATTTGTTACTCGGCTTAGAAAGGTTTGTTTGCACACTGTATGGAGAGAAACGATTGCTGTCAGTGAATGAAGCAAGATATGCTATATTCTGGTGGATTTTTCAAAAGGAAAACAAAGTAACTGGTCGGTCACTGCTGCCCCCATGTAAAAGCAGCTTCGAAAAACACTTAAAGCGTGCAAACTTTGTAGCAAGAGTATAAAGACAAGCTTTACAAAGCATAATCAACAAAGAAGAACCAGCCAATCACGGCTGGTTAGAAAATCTGTTAATTGATTGGTTCACGGAGCCCTACTATACTACCCTGAGGACATTGCGGAGCTATTGTTTGCAAGCGAAGAAAATAAAGTATTATGGATTTTGGAACGTATTATTGTATTATTATTATTATTATTATTATGGCTAATTAAGTGATTCACAGACACCTAGATGTTAATTGGTCCGGATAATATAGGAGGGAGCAGTCAGCAACAAGCTGACAAAGGTCCAATTCTGTCATCTCAAGTTTACATAGACAATGTCTGTCTCAAAATCCTGGCTGTCCCTAGCAGTGCTGTCTTTTGTATCACCTGTAACTTTACATCAATTCCGATCTTTTCCATGTGCTCTTCAAAACAATATGATATACACCCTAATGCCCCAATCACAACAGGGATGACTGTCACCTTCTTCATATTCCACAGATTTCCGATTTGCTCCTTTAATGGTTGATATTTCTCAATTTTTTATTATTATTATTATTATTATTATTATTATTATTATTATTATTATTATTATTATTATTATTATTATGTTAAATAACGTATTATTGCATTAGAGTCAATGAGCCCTGGGCCCAGGATTCTCTTTGCTTACATGGGGCCGCAAATTTTGGATAATGCTTTTTCAGTACTTGAATACCGCAAATTGATATTTTTATTCATTCTCTATCCACAGAAGAGAGCCCCTACCAAGCAATATGAGTTTTCATTTAATAGCAAAATTAAGAAAAAATTGTAATAATTTTGGGAGAGCCCACCGGGCGATCGCCCGGTAGCCCGACCGGCCAGTCTGCCCCTGCAAGTAGCTTCTCAGGTCATGTTCAACTATTTTTTTTGCCCTTTCTCTCATTTTTCTTTGCAAGGCGTTTCACTCTGGCGCCGTCAAACTTGCCGCTTAGCATACTAGCTCCAGCTCTTTTTTACTTAGGTTCAAGAGAACATCGCCTTTGACTTTGATAAACTTCCCCTGTAAAAATGACCTTTCTAGCAAGTTATAATAGAAGGATAATTCATTTGCTTTCCATGGCTTAATATTAATGTCTTCCTCCTTATCCACCTTAATTTGCTCAATACATTTTTAAGAAACTGTAGAGACTTTTCAGCTGGTATATGGTCTTTCACTGAAAGCCTCCGACTCTGTCTCCACCTCAATTCCCTCTGTGCTAAGATATACCAAACGAAGGCATCATGGCATCAGTTCTCAAGATAATCACAGTAAATGTATAATTTCGACAAATAATTTGTTGTCTTTCCATATTGTGCCGGGGGGCTATGAGAAATTATTCTTGGATTTAAGAGGGCTGAATGAATAGCTGAATGAATTTGAAGGTAATAGCTGCACTCTTTCAAAAATATTTTCAACCCCAACCCCATTCTTTATTATGACTGGTCCCTAAGCTGTAGTAAAAAAACTTTAAGGCCCCATACAGTGGCGGCCTGGTAGGGGGGACCGGGTGGCCAGGGCCCTTCAAGCTGACCTTTAATAGGGGCGCCAAAGCTTGTCATAGGGCGCCGAAAACTCGAAAAAAGTTTGAAACAACCGACTTGTCTGGTCATTAGGTCTCTAGAAGGCCAGCAGAGACAAAGAAGACGCCTTAATATTCAAAAATTTCTTTGGGTGCCCCATATCCCCTAGAACAGTCTCACTTCAGTGCACTTCTTTGTGTCCTTTTAGCACTGCATTATCCAGACAAAACCTTTGCACTGTTTGCAGGGGCGCAAAAATTTATCAATTATCTAGAGGGTTGTCAAGAAACTAAAACTTAAATTATGTGGGGGCACAGCACCAGTGGCGTGCTGGTGATAAGATCGCGGGGGGTGGGGGGGCAAAGGGTCAATATGGCATCCCTCATTTAGCTATCTTGAAAATTTTCCTTCAAAGTTTTGGAAATGTGCTGAAAGGACAAGAGCTCGCAAGCACACAGATCTGTATCTTTCTATCTGTGGCGTACTGAAAGACCTTCAAATGAGTGGAGGTGGGGGTAATGAAAGACCTTCAAATGAGGACGTGATAGAGAGTTTTCAAATAGAGTATGTTATTCTTTGTAATGCCTAGCGACTGTATCATCAAACTACACAACAATGATAATCAGGGACATCACTATTGAGGGAAGTTGGGGGTTGGGAGGGGGCTTGTAAGCTCGTTCAGGAGTTTAGTGAAAGTCGTCACCATGGTTGGCGGCAAAAAAACTGCAAAGAAGATCTTCTAGAGATGGTTGGAAATTCATCCAAATATTTACAACATCGCTCTAGACTCATGGAAGATCCTGGACAATACCCATAAGCTTTCTTCAAAATATGGCCCAAAGGCCGGTGCCAGGCAGGCCTTGTTTGGGTTCACTACAAATTTGCCTGTGTCACGAACCCTCCTTTGTACGTTCCTTTTACCCCCTTAGGCCCGTCTCCACAGCTTGCTTACATTTTCCCCGTAGACCCATTCATTTTAGGATCTTCTGTTTTGCATATCATTATCGTAGGCTACCCCTGGCACGCACGTAAGCAAGTCTGCGTCACATCCCCTCTCTTTGTTTTGTTTACAGGTGCGGGATTTTCCCAGGATTGTTAGACCGTAATGCCTAGTTTAGTCATCGTTGTTTATTTCGTTTTCCTTGTATCACAGGTATCATTTACGTATGTTTTTATTTAGTTTAGCGTCATTAAGCTTGTTTTAGCATACCTATTCAGCCCTTCCCTTCCTTTCCCATGTTTTCACGTCGTACTTTTTATGTACTTCATGTCGTTAATGAAACTTGCTCATTATTTTCTAAATATAGATCCTCTTGCTTTAAAGTATATATACAGCATGTAAAGTTTGAATAGGAGGATGAGTTGAAGTGGCTCAAAGAAGTACGTGAACTTTCTGTGTTTGTGCTATCTTGGTTATACCTTTAGTCTTTAAGGACTACTGTTAGGATAACTTAAGTCTCGGTGTGTGACATTTTATGGTGACAGTTGAGTGGGATTTTAACTGAAATAAACGTTTCAACGAGCCCAAAAGGATAGAAAAAAATGGCACACAGAGATGAAAACGAAGCCGATGCAATTCACGTTGCCCCTCAAAGACCAGTGCCAGTTCCTAGGCCTAGGAAAACGATTGTCGATATCCAGCCTTTTACAGGGAGGGACAATGAAGACATAACAGAATGGATGATTAACTGGGATATTGCAGCAGTGGCAAATGGGTGGACCGACGAGAACCAAATTCAGTTGATCCCAGCATACCTGAGTGGACGAGCAGCCAGAATGTTTTGGAGAATCCCTTTAGAAGAAAGACAAGACCTGGAACAGCTAAAGGAATCCTTAGAAGATCTTTTTAATACAGAGGAGAAGAAGTTCCTAGCTCGACAGAAGCTGCAAGAGATTGCCCAAGGACCAAAAGAATCAGTTGCAGAATTCTCAGAGAAGATCGACAAGTTGGTGATTAAGGGACACGATGGCTTGGATAGCCTTGAAAGAAAAGATCGCATAGCGTGTGAATTTTTCATTAAAGGCCTTCGCCCGGAAATAAAAGAAACAGTGTGGGAAAAGAGCCCTCGTTCGTTCCAAGAAGCGATTACCGCAGCAGAGCGCAGAGAAGTATTTCTAAATTCATTGGGAAGGAAATCTCGCGTAAATACGATCTCTGATGATGTTATGGCAACCATCCAAAAATTCAACGAGGAACGGGTGAAAAGCAACGAAGAGATCTGGAAGGCCATACAGAACCTCACAAAAGCGGTAGAGAGCCTTGCCTCCCAAGCAGCCAACGAAGCCCAACTAGCCTCACAAGAACCAGTTGTTGCACTTCAACCCAGTCGATATCAGGGAGCTAGACGACCACCCAATGGACATGTTGTGTGCTACCGTTGCAACCAGCCAGGACACATTCAACGAAACTGCCCTCAAGCCGCCCCCCGGAGAAGTCAGCAGCAGAACACGAATCGATCCTGACTCATAGAGGAAGAAAGAGCCAGTGTGGGGACTCCTGTATTTTCACAGAACATGGACATCCCCGTTGATTTGAATTGTTCATTGAGTTCGAGGTTAGCGAAAGAAGGAGTTTGGGTCAGAGGTAAAGTAAATAATGTTGATGCTGATATTTTTGTTGATACGGGAGCCAAGTACACAATAATTGATTTTGATTTTTGGAGAAAATTATGTTTTGATAATAAAATTCTTGATACGCATGTTTGTTTAGTTGGTGCTGGGGGAAAGAATCTTGAAGTTGTTGGTGAGGGTAATGTTTGGTTAGAAATTGGACACCAATGTTTAGAACTGCAAGTAATTCTTGTAGAAAATTTCAAATTTGATTTTTTGTTGGGTAATGATTTTTTGAAAGGCCAGAATGCAATAATTGATTATGGAAGGAAATTGCTTATGCTAGGGACTGCTGAAATTCCTTTTGAATCATTGCCATCTGATTGTGTTGCCATTTTGAGATCTGTTGTGGTTTTGCCTGTAGGGGCACCTGTGCGTGTCAAGGCAGAATTAGTGGGGAATCATTGTGGGTTAGCTTTGTTTGGGGAGCGACAGCTAGTTAGAGCTGATGATCGAGTTTTAGTTGCCCCGGTTGTAACAGAAGCTGATTCCAATAATTCTGTCTTGATCGAGTTAGCTAACACGACTCGCAGTACAGTATCTTTACAGCCTGGTACTAAAGTCATGCATTTGCAGCCGTTTATATCAGATGTGAACGCCATTCATGATGATTATGCTGCCGAAAACATTTCTGAAGTGCCCATTGAAGACCTCAACATCGGACACTTGTCAAGAAAACAACAATCAGATCTGCTTTCAGTCCTAAAGAAACACCATGTTTGGCCAACATCGGGACAATTGGGGACAACACACCTTGTAGAGCATCCAATCGATGTGCAGGGAGCCTATCCAGTCAGACAACGGCCATATCGTGTTCCAGAGACGAAACGACAGCAAATACGAAAAGAGGTGGAAAAGATGCTACTTTCAAATGTCATCCAGCCTTCATCCAGTCCGTGGAGCAGTCCCGTACTTTTGTTGGAAAAGCCAAATGGTGAATTTCGATTCTGCGTGGACTACCGACGGTTGAATGCCGAGACGAAGAAAGATGCCTACCCCCTTCCGAGGATAGATGAAACATTGGACGCCCTGGGAAATGCAGCTTGGTTCACAACGCTAGATCTGCAGTCCGGATTTTGGCAAATTCCAGTGAAGAAAAGCGACATCGAAAAAACCGCGTTTGCTACCCATCATGGACACTGGGAATTCCGTGTAATGCCATTTGGCCTAGCCAACGCTCCCGCCACATTTCAGCGACTGATGGACCTCGTGTTATCTGGGTTGCACTGGACACACTGCCTGGTATATTTAGACGATATTGTGGTTTTTGCTGCAACAGAAGAAGAGCATACACATCGACTGAATCTAGTCTTGGAAAGAGTTGCGAAAGCCGGCCTGACGTTAAAACCCTCAAAGTGCCACTGGATGCAAAAATCAGTGAAGTTTCTTGGTCATATCGTCTCGTCAGATGGAATTTCCGTGGATCCAGCAAAGGTGAAATCAGTAAGTTGTTTCCCATTACCTCAAAATTCTACTGATGTTCGAAGTTTTCTAGGACTTACGTCCTATTACAGACGGTTCATTCCAGAGTTTGCCAGCCGTTCAAAGCCACTAGCTGACCTCACGAAAAAGAAATGCAAATTTGTGTGGAATAAAGATGCTCAAAAATCATTTGATGACCTCCAACACTGTCTAACGTCAGCCCCAATTTTGAGGTGCCCAGACTTCAGTTTACCGTTTAAGCTGTATACAGATGCATGCGAATATGGCATTGGAGCAGTTCTCGCCCAAGACACGCCTAATGGTGAAGTGGTAGTTGCATACGCCAGTAGATTGCTGAAGTCCTCTGAAAGGAAATATGGAGTTTTGCAGAAGGAAGCATTGGGTATCGTATGGTCGCTAAAACATTTTTACCCTTACCTTTATGGCCGACATTTTTTAGTTATTACCGATCACAGGCCCCTGAAATGGTTAAAGACAATGACTGCTCCGAATAACCTATTTGCACGATGGATTAGCGAGATTCAAAGTTACGATTTCGAAGTAAAACACAGGCCAGGCAGACTTCACTCAAATGCAGATACATTGTCGAGGTACCCATTAGCGGGAGAAGACAGCCGGGAAGCCAAAGCAGTGGAAAGCCCTGTATCCCCCTGCCCCTTGAAGGAAGAAGATGACGTCATGCTGGTAACAGACTTCAAAACGCTACAAGAAAATGATACGTACGCTGGGGCACTGATGAGACTCTTGAAACAAGGAAAAGCACCTGATGATATGAAACTTGCTGCTAAACTGGAAAGGGATAAGGAATCGTTCTTTCTGGGAGACGATGGATGTGTTTATCGAAGATTCAAGTCAAAACAAGGGAGAACACAGGAACAATTTGTGGTACCAAAATCAATGGTTGGTAAGTTGCTCGTGAACTCCCATGATATACCTATTTCAGCACATCCAGGGTTTTACAGGACATATAAGAAGATCCAGCAATCCTATTTTTGGCCTACCATGAAGACTGACATCAATCGCCATGTAAGACATTGTGAGGAATGCGCCAGATTCGGAGCGTCGTCAAAACCAGCTCATAAAACGCCGATGAAATCGATTGTTACAGAAAGGCCACTGCAGATAGTCGCAATGGATTTTGTAGGACCACTGCCAATGTCAGAACAAGGAAACACATATGCCCTCGTCATGGTGGATCATTTCACACGTTGGCCAATTGCTTACGCTGTAGAAGACACGGAAGCAGAGACGGTTGCACGAAAAGTCAGCAGTTTTATACATACCTATGGATGTCCCGAAGAGCTACTTTCAGACAGAGGAAGTCAATTCACGTCAGAATTATTGAAGGCATTATGCAAGCAGCTAGGAGTCAAGAAGATCTACACCTGTGCATTTCGACCCTCTACCAACGGCCTAAATGAGCGCTTGAACGGGACACTTTTCAATGCAATACGAATCTATGCCTCTGACAAGCCATCCACTTGGGATCAGTACCTCGATGCTGTGACCTTCGCCTATAGGACAACACCGCACTCTGTCACCCACCATACCCCTGCGTTCATGATGTTTGGAAGAGAGTTGAATTCGCCTGCCGACATGAAGCCCCCGACACGTCTTTACACAGACGATTTCCTGAAGACAATGCAGAACGAACGCCAGCGTGCATATGCAGTCGCCAAAGAGTTGGTATCAGACGAACAACGCCGCCAGAAGAAAAATCATGACAAGCATATTAAGCAACTCAATGTCAAACAAGGAGAAAAGGTATGGCTTCGAAATTTTATTGTTAAAAAAGGGACGTCAAAGAAATTCCATCAACCATGGACAGGACCATATGAAGTGACAAAAGTGATAGGTAGCAACAATGTAGAACTCCTAATGCCCGGGAAGAAAAGGGATAAAATCAAAAGAGTTAACATTGAACAGGTCAAGCCAGCACGAGAGATTGATGGAAAACCGGATCAAATTGTAAGGGTCCACGACAAGTTGCGCTCAAGAATACCGGGACAGAGACTCGTTACAAGGTATTTTGTAGAATTTAACGATGGACACACTCAATGGATTGCTGCAGACTTCGTTCCAGACAAACTTCTAGAAGATTTCAATGCGAAGAAATAAACTGGACTATACGTAATTTTTTTTGATAATTAGATAAGATTAATACGGTATTTTACCTTCGGTAATATAATTAATCTTAGGAGGGAGGTGTGTCACGAACCCTCCTTTGTACGTTCCTTTTACCCCCTTAGGCCCGTCTCCACAGCTTGCTTACATTTTCCCCGTAGACCCATTCATTTTAGGATCTTCTGTTTTGCATATCATTATCGTAGGCTACCCCTGGCACGCACGTAAGCAAGTCTGCGTCACATCCCCTCTCTTTGTTTTGTTTACAGGTGCGGGATTTTCCCAGGATTGTTAGACCGTAATGCCTAGTTTAGTCATCGTTGTTTATTTCGTTTTCCTTGTATCACAGGTATCATTTACGTATGTTTTTATTTAGTTTAGCGTCATTAAGCTTGTTTTAGCATACCTATTCAGCCCTTCCCTTCCTTTCCCATGTTTTCACGTCGTACTTTTTATGTACTTCATGTCGTTAATGAAACTTGCTCATTATTTTCTAAATATAGATCCTCTTGCTTTAAAGTATATATACAGCATGTAAAGTTTGAATAGGAGGATGAGTTGAAGTGGCTCAAAGAAGTACGTGAACTTTCTGTGTTTGTGCTATCTTGGTTATACCTTTAGTCTTTAAGGACTACTGTTAGGATAACTTAAGTCTCGGTGTGTGACACCTGATTGAAAAAAAATTACCTGAAATTCTTTAGTTGCTGACACATTATGTTGATTCACAACATCTGTTTGCAACATCATGTCAGACCTTCCAACCCTTTAGATCTATATAACGGAACAAGCCCAGGATAAAACTATGCTATCAGAAGGAAAAAACTTTCGAATTTTGATGCTTCTAGTTTGCTGGAAAATACACTTTTAAAGCAATTTTCAATAATGCAAGCTTTCTCTTAAATAAATATCTACAGACTGAAAGCTATTTGATGGTTTTAATCAACTTTCTGGTGTCATTGTTTAAATGTTTTGGCTTATGTAACATAATTTTCTTCAGATTGGGACATAATCTCTCAGCATTTTCTTCCAGTAATTTCTTATCATTTCAGTAAATCAAAACTCCTTGCACCCTCCCAATAGCTTAATGTAATAGTGCCTAATCTGAACTTTTACCGCCAAGCCCAAGATTATCGGCGGGTTCCTAAAAAATACCCCGCAACTTCTACCTCGTTACGCCCCTCGTATCTACTTTGTGCAAAAATTAGCGTGAGATCTTGAGTTGGTGTTTGACGATCGTTGTTAAGCGCGTCAAAGTTTGTAAAAAAGACGAGGTGGTATGTTGCAAGGTAATTCTTGTTCTCTTTACAGTTTCCGCCTTCAGAATTGTTTGGTTCTTTTATATAAATTGTCTTCGATTGCTAGCTTTTTGGCTAGGGCGCCTCCGCCCATTCAAGGTGAAAATTCATTTTGGCGCCCCTGATATTTGATCGGTAGGTGGGGGGGGGCAACTGCCCCCTTGCCCCCTGCCAGTACGCCACTGCACAGCACTGATGGGGCACACAGACATACTTTGAAGACACTCTGTGTTTAGTGTGTCCGGGCTTATGCCTCTTCCCCTTCCAGGGAAAATTTTGAATTTCGATTCTCTTTGGCTCTGCTAGCCTCTAGAGACCTTTATATTCGGTTGTTTATCTGCTTCATCCTAGATTAGTCCATCTGTTATTTCAAGTCACTTCCACGAACATACAGTTTTAGGTGCACAAGATAGCAAGAAATAGAGCTAAAAATGCATTCAAAGCAAAAAGATAATGAAACAAGCTCTTATTATGCTTCTTCAAAAGCCTCTGTTGCTTTTTGTAAGGATAAGCAAGGGATGCCAGATTCCACTTCCCATTCATGTGCCATTTCTAAAACAAGATAGATTTATATCAAATTCTGATTGTAGTGCCTAATTCATGACGACATTTCTCAAAACTTGCAAAAATAGCCAATGTTCAAGATACCTACTTGAAAAGCACCCACACATGGCTAAAACTCCTCGTTTTTGAGATAAAACCTTGTTAAAAATTGCATTTTGCAGAAGCTCAGCCTCAGCTTATTTTTGATTTGTTCTTAACTTTTGACGAATTTTGAGGCTCGTGTTCTTAAAAAATTGTTTCTGTTAAAAGAAAAAGTCTAACCGTTACTAGCAACTTTCTTTATGAGAAACTAGAATCCTCCACTAGGACCGACTCTTTATATTATTTTTTACTCCATCGGCCTCTAATTTGCCCCCTAACTGTTAGTTGTGTTAAATGTATCAGGCCCGTCGGAACCAGGGTCTGAGGGGCTGGAGACCCCCATGATTGCCAAACTGTAGTATTCCTTTATAACAGTGTACTGAATGAGAAGTAATACAACGGGCAGCCCCCTTCCCAAATATGAATTTCGTTCCGACGGCACTGTGTTTGTTTTGAGCTTGTTTAGTTGCCCAAAGTCACGGGCTCCGACGCTGGCTGGAAAGTGGGGGAGGGGGGCAAGGGAGATTTTAAAAATCATAACAAATGATTTTCAAAAAAGTTCTATTGTATGGTCTCCCCCCGACCCCCTTCATCGGAGGCCCTGAAAGTACAAGTTAAGCAAAATATTTATCTAATAAATATGATAAATATTAATTTGGCGCTTTGGATTTTAAACACTGCAAGGTGTCAAATAAACACAACATTTTTCCTTCATTTTTCCACATCGTAGGCTCTGTTGGAATTTTCCCTTAGCATGTTCTTAACACATTTTCATTAAGACTATCTGCTTGAATTGGCTTCGAAGAGACAGTCAATTTCGTACGCGAATCAGTCCAACTTGTCCTGATACCCCCATGAAAATCATTTTATTTGGAACCCTGACAGGGCCGCCAGACGCAGGTTTGAACAGGGGGGGGGGGCCAGAACGAATAAAAAGGGCACGAAAATATTTTTCCGAAACATCAGTAAGTGCCAAAAATGGTACAGATTCATGGTAATTTAGAAATTTATAAAAATAATGACACATGCTGGACATAGTGAGAACTATCTTCGCTGAAAGCAGACATGGCTATTTACTCCAATTAGTGACCACGCACTCTTGATCATAATTATTTGTATAGCTTCCCATCTCATGGCCTTCAAGTTTTTCTGAGAGTGTAAATCTTTCTTCCATCTATGACTTATACCTCTATTACAATAAGCTGTACTTGTTTTCCTTACAATTTGCATTGTAGGTGAATTTGGCCCCGGGTAAGAAGCAGGCACACATCCTTCTTTTATACTTGTGGCAAGCGCATTATACCATACCAACAAATCCAATCCAAAATATGGACTGAATGGAATTTTCGAATTCATACTTCAAAGCCAATTACAGTCCCTTTTCCTTTCAATCAAAGTTTCAGTCTCTATGATTATCGAAAGCCCATTCCAATAATAATTTAAATTTCCTTACTTTCATATACAATTTAGTCCCCCTTGGTATTCGCGCCTTCCCAACGCCACTTGAACACATAAATTAGTTCGCCTCCATGAACAATTTTTTAAAAGCTACAAATTTTATGTTTAAGTAATCTTTAGGCAATAAACTGAAGGTGCGGACACATTGTTCACTGCCATAGAAAATTCAATTTGCAACATTGATTAGGTTCATCTCATCAGTCTTCTGAACGAAACAAGTAACGTATTACATGTGAGTTCCGAAAAACTTTGAGAAAGGGTGGTCTGTAAACTAGAATTCTTGGACATAGAATCTTGAAAATAGGATTGCTTTTTTAATCAGTCAGAGAAAAGACAAAAAGGCAGGAATTATTTTGAAGTACAACAAATTTAGCATCTAGTCTTGTATATTGTTCTTATCCTAGATAAGAAATTTAAGTCTTTGTTTAGAATCCCTTTACTGCTAGCATGTACTCATTGCAGGGACACAACTTTTTCATGTCTTCATAAAAACATCTAACACAATATTGTGAAGTAAGCAATATGTTGCAGTTATAGTTTTACAGCTGTCTGGTTTTGTTAATATACATTAAAAACCATAAGGGATTGTTGTTAAAATCAAATTTAGTGAGCTCTGCTTTTTAACTTGCCTAGACATAAGTTTAAGAAAAGGAATGTTTCTAACATGAATTGGTATAAAAAATTCCTGCTCAAGCTTGAAAAATCTCAGTGAAAAGGGTTTCACAATTTTGGCAAAGTCGCATAATAGGGTACATTTCACTTAAACCAGAATCAGAGATAGGGGTCCAGTTTCTACTTTCAGGAACATAAATGGTAGACATTGCACCAACTGACTGTGCCCGCCAGGGACTTGATGCGGAACTTTCACTAATGCGTTTGTTGCTGAAGACATACTAAGGAAATTTTCTCGCAATAATGGCAGTCTCGTTCGAAGTTGATATTATTCAACACAGGAGCTTGAGTTTTTTGCATCAAGACCAAGTAAAGATTTAAGGAAATTGAGTGAATGGTCCTCCAACAACGCCCAGAGTTATGTTATTTTACTTAGTTTCTTAAGGAAGAATATCTGGTATTGAAAAATACACGCAATTTATTTATCAAAAAGGGGCACTTTTATACTTTTTGCAAACAGGGGGCCTGTGCCCCCGTGGCCCGCTGGCTCCGGCGGCCCTGTCCTGTGCTCACGTGGGGGTCAGTCTATAATTGACAGACAAGGTTAAAAAATATGAGCATTACCAGGCTGCCAATTTTTTCAGGAAAAAACAATAATATTAGTTAGGAAGGGCGCTATTTTGCTGCTGCCCTCCCCCAAGGTGAAAAAGACCAGGCCGCTACTATACCTATACCCTTGGGTGGTGAAAGCTGAACTGAGAATAAATTACCCTGAGCGCCCTCGCCATCACATTTGGATCAGTGATTTGAACAGACAAATCATTCTAGTCAGATCTGAAGAGGAAGAGAGTAATTTAAAAACAGGAAGTGCATTGGTGCGAATTGAGTCGCTTGTCACAGCTTGATATGATTAGAAGAAAGACCCAAAGGCGATGGTCATATTTGACTTCAGATAGCGCAACATCGCTGGAATAGGCAAGGACACAGCCAAAGGAAAACGGTCTGTGTAAGTTGCCAAGTCTTTCGTTCGGGGCGGTTTAGTGTGAAACGCGTACTGCCCCGAGAAAAATGGCTTCTCGCGATATTTTGCAATGGACGGTTCTCATGGCTGTAGCAATTTCCTTTGCATGTGGTGCGCAGTTTGGTCAGGGCACGGATATAGCTGAAGGTTTGTTACAATGAATCCTTGTGTAAAGTTTTGTGAAATGTAGCTAAAATGAGAAATATAAGGGTATTCCGCGACATAAAAAAGCCTGTAAAGTTATGATGTAGCATTCGCTCTAGGATATTTTTGTATTTATTCATCTTTATGAGAGATGTAAGAACAGTGGAGATTGAAGCTCGTGGCAAAAGCCCCTAGGGCATTTAATCAGTTCTGTAAGAACTAGGCCCCAGGACAATCATTGAAATTTCTGAACGGATTTTTCTAATGCTCTCCATCCACTTTTCTCGCATTTTTTCTTAAACATATTATTTTGGCAGAATTGGATTTTGCTATAACCTATGATAGTGCGGTCATCCCCCTGCATCAGCCTTTTAGTGCGCCTCTTTGCCTGCGGTTACAACATAACTCCGGAATTTCACCTAAACTGTTAACAACAACATATTTATAAGGAAAGGAAATCCTTGGTTTTGGTTTTTCAATTTGAAGATGTTTTCTTGAAGACGGTTTTATCATTTATACTCTCGATACAATCAATCCTTGATGGACCAGCTCGCCATCTGAAGATTTCTCTTGGGTTCATATGAAAAGAGCGACACCTGGGTGCAATTGCTTAATTTTATACTAGCACGAGCACAATAGCAAAATCATAAGTTGACACCGATTTTTCCTGAATATGAATGTACTAAGTTGCTTTTGGAGAGATCGTTTGCTTACAGGGTAGTCTGCAGCTGTACTATGGTTTTTGTTTATGCAGCTTTTCCTCGGGCGTTTCTCTGACTCGAGAACGCTGCGTTATTTTGAGGCCTTGAGGTGGCGGAAATATTCATACGTCGAATATATTAACCACAAGTACCCTGCAGGTTTGACCAAGCCCATATCACAGAGCCCATTTCCCGGGGAATCCCTAACACTTCCGATAGCGACGGAATGTTTCGTCGGTAGGCGTCGTGGAAAGTATAAACCCCTTTTCGCATATTATAATGAACTGAAGTTTGATAAAGTATGATATTTTCACAGTAACGGATAGGAGAATTATAAAAATCAGTTAATTTGCTCACGGGCTTACGGGTACAAAGAAAGGCTTCTTCAAACCTCCACTTCTCAATTCGAAGCAACAGCAACAACATTGAATGCCTTGTTTGTTGAATTCTCTCGAAAATGGAGCCGTACGACTTGGAGCCGACGTAATGTTTCTGGAATGGTTCCTTTGTCACATGTGACACATATTCCACTGTAAAAATTAATTTCGAAGGTTGGTCTATTTATCCTGTATTATTTTATCACGAGGGAATAGGCCAAATTATGGTACATCTACATGTATATACATGTTTTTGAAATTGAATAATCATGGACTTGTTACATTTTCTTGTTCAGTCGATTTGTATTCCTTATTTACTACACTTTTTATGGTTAATTGTCACTTTAGTTTAAAAATTTACTGACAGGCAATACTGCAGCAATTAAATCACCTGGAAATAACAATCTATTGCCTTTTTTACCTAACAGTTAATGATAGAAACATAAACTACATGCTCTTGATATTTAAGAGTATTAAAAAAGTGTATGGATATGTAGCCCAAACCTCAGAAAAAATTACTGAAGCTGGCCATAATGTGACAGATGGTACAAAACATTAAGAAAACAAGAGAGGGTACACCTTTTTCAAACACTTCTAGAGAACGCCAATATCACAACAGCCATACTTATTGTTAGCATAGAGCAGAACAGTATTGCTGTTAGTACAACATTCTCCTTATTTGCTAAGCTAAGTGCAATATTTTATAAAGCTTTTAGTAATTGAAAGAGCCTTGACAGAATGTTCAGCCCAATCTTCTTTTCAAGGATATTATAACACTTATGCTTCTCGTATCTATACTCTAGACAGGTGTGCAGAGTTATGTGCACAAATTAAGTGTCTCTGCCTCAGTGTCATAGTTATAAGTCTAACGCTGTAGAAAATAAAAGATCTTGGTGAGATGAACCTTTAGTAAATTGAACATCCAGCCTTGTGTGTATCCTGTAGAATTAACTGGCATTTTCATCAAATTGACTTGAAATGGACCATATATATTTGTTACCAGAATGGAAATATGAAATTAGTAGGAAAATTTGGGATAATAAACTTTGTATTTGTCTCATTATGAAACAATGTGAATTGTCCTGAACTGTTTAATAGAGTGGCCCTAAACCATTTTTAATAAAGAGATCAAGATTGCAACTCTCACGTATAATTTTATATCTCAAATCCAATTGGTAATTAAATTTTTAATACACCAATAATTTACATCGAGTTTCTCACTTTAATCACAATTTCTACTTTATATACTAAATGTTTCGAAAGACTGTAATAACTTTTAACATATATATAGTTTTTGATAAATTTCTTTTCTTCATATGATTGCAATTTTAACTTATGAGAAAAATTGTTGTTAATTTTTGTTAGTTTTACTTCATTTGTTGACTAGCTAGAGCCACCAGAAAAAGCTGCTAAAGGAAAGAAGTATTTAGCTTAATTGTCCTTCAGAAAATGTTTTTCCAAAAACTTAAACTATGTCAATAATGTATCTAGATACTGTGGTATACTTAAAAGTTTTTTGTCATATTGCATCTGCCAGAAGCTAACTAGACTTGAAGCATTCTTATGCCAACATAAACCAATCATTTGCCAGTCAACTAACCAGCCTCATTGAAAAATAAAGCAACTCCTAAAACCTAAAGATGCCAAGAAACTGCTTAAATTACTAAATGTCTTGATAAAAAATCTTTATATGTTTGCATTTTCAAAACTGTACCCATGTGTAAAGTTGATGCAAAGAGCTTAAACAATCTGAAAGAAGAATCAAGGAACAACAGGAGGGTTCCAAAATATAACCTCAAGATATAATGCTTCATCATAATAAGGTAGGAAAATTTTCATAAAAACCAGCTATTGCTGGTTTCCTTTCTTCATTGTTTCGTTTCTTGGGTGCTTCAAGTCTTTTGCAGTCTTCTGCCATCGTTTTAATAGTTTGGTCTAATCATGTACTGCATTTTTGCATGTAACCCCATTGTTTTTAGGAGGATTTACAAAAGAGGGCTCATGTCCATATGTTGACAATCAAGATGAATGCCCTTTTCAGACAAAGCTAGATTTTAGATGCCTTAGAGATTCTGACTGTGAAGGTGAACTGAAGTGCTGTCCTCAAGATTGCAAACTGCAATGTGTTTCTCCTGTTAAAAGTGATAAAGGTGCCAACACACCAAGTAAGAATTAATGTTAAGTTTTCCAGCTTTAGTCAAATACAAGTTTAGTCTGAAATTTTTGAAGTTGCAATTTGTTCATAACATGGCTAGGAAATGCTAAATTGTTTGTGTTATTGATTGTTTGGCTTAAATATGTTTTTATGTATCAATGTTCTAGATTCAATCTATTCTATAACTGAAATCACTTTTGTTACTCTAGTATGTTCTTTGTACAAAACACATGCATTTATTTGTAATATTTCAAGTTATATGTTAATATCTTGAAGTTTCTAAGAGATTTGAAAGAATTGTGATACAGTTTGTTTTGTTTAATTTTGATCCAATTTTTAATTTTTTTAATTGGCCTTATTTTATATTGATATTTCTGCAAAATACCATCCTTTCCTTATTCAAGCCAGCTTTTGTTTAACTTTTTGTTATAGAGTGTGTGGTCCCAGTTGATCTTGCCTTCCTTATTGATGCCTCTGGTAGTATACCAGTTGAAAGTTTTGGTGAAATTCAGAATTTTGTGAAAAAAGTTGTTGATGCATTTGAAATAAGCGAAAGTGGAACACATGTTTCTGCAATCTGGTACTCAGATGAAGCTCAAGTGGCCTTCAACTTCAACACCCTCAAAGGTGGCAACGTTACAAAGGAGAATGTTTTCAAGCTCATTGACTCAATCCCAAAAACTGATGGTAAAACAAGAATTGACATGGCTTTGAGGCTAGCAGCCAGTGATGTATTTAGTGAAAAAGGAGGTACTAGACCAGGAAAGCCTAAGGTATTTATATGCCATGATGTTTTACAAGTTATCCTCCAACTCTGAAAGCCAATAAGCATCAGGTTCCTTTTTGTACCATAAATTATTATATTACGCATGTGAAATTTAGTAATTGTAAATGTTCTTTCAAAGTTTGTAATTGGTTTGCTTCACAAAATAACCTTAAAGAGTGTTCCCACAAACCTATTGCTCCAGCCAAGGAGGTGGCTATTTCCGTTTTACTCTGAAACTTTGTTTTTCAGTTTATTGTCTTTCCAATTATGTTTCAGCCTTTTTTCTTAGTAACACAAAATAATAAAAAAAGTGTTTGAACAATATTACATGCTTATATCTTTTAAGTTATCAAATATTGAAGGTGATAATGTACAATGTCTGACAACAATTCTCTTTCTTTGTAAAATATTAGATACTCCTGGTTATGACTGATGGGAAACAAACACGGGAGCCTGATGTATCTGATGCAGAAGATCTACATGATGCATCAAAGCCTCTGAAAGAAAGGGGTGTGCAGGTCTACTCTCTTGGAATGGGACAGGATTATGACATGGGTGAATTGCTTGATATTGCCTCTGATGATGCAAGTGTATTCAGGGGTGGTCAGATAGATGAATTAGCATCAGCTGTTACAAGAATTACAGAACAGACCTGTAAAGGTAGGTAACAATAACCCATTTTTGCAACTTTTCCAAAGTAAATTCAGAAAGCTTTTTCCAAACTTGATAGCAAATATGCATGATGGAAACATGCTCTTAGCCATTTTGAATTGTCTTCAATTTAGTAGACTTACTCATGCATAATTTGCAGCACCTGTAAAAAGATATAATGTCATCAATGTTTTGAGCATGACATCCCATAACATTTGAAAAGTACATTTAGTTTTTTCATTGTATGGGTTGTTTCTAGTGATCTAATGGTTTTAAGCAGTTTTAGCTTGTTTGTTAGCCTGGGAGCTTGAGCCCCTAAATCCTGAATCTATGCCAGGGGTGACTGTCAGGAAGGGCATTTGACTATCATATAAAAAATGGGTTCAATTGGTTTCGTGCATTTTGTCTCCTGCAATGAGAACGTGGGAACAGTTCAAAGTAATATAGAAATAATTCAGTTGATTTGGTGGAGAGTTATATCTTACACATTTAGAAATACATAATCTTGACGGAAACTGGAAATTTGCAATGTGACCATTCAACGCAATACCTTTTTTGTGTCTTGGTTAACTTCATTTCAATGTGGTGTAAGGAACACAAAGCATCTTTAGTGCTATTTTTTAACAACTTGTCTTCTGTAATATTTTGGTCTTTGTAAATCAACCACATCTCAGATAATCTCATGTTCCTTTTTATGCTGCAAATTCATCAAAGTACATACTGGTGTTTTAGCCCTTTTAACTTTTTATACAATGGAACCATTACCAAAAAGCCATACCTGTAAGGGGGGTTTATTTTTAAGAGTTTTGGTTTTTTTAAGATTTTTTAAGAATGACCTTTCCCAGTTCAACTTTGCTGTTATATCTGCCCAATGCATAGACAGCTCTACAGCAAATAGGGGTTCCAGCTCCAGAATGAGGTATTTGAAAGGAGTAGAAGAAATAAGAAAAAGAACCTTCTTTAGTGTTCAGGAAGTGTTTATTTTACATATTTTTTTTATCGAAAGCTGTCCTTGTTTATTGATTCTTAAAAAGGTAATTTAAAGTTATTTTTTTATGTATAAAAAATTACATTCTGCAAGTTGAGAAAATAACCAAGAAATGAAATTGCTTGCATCAAGGCTAAATGGTTTCTACTAGCTTATTGATCAGTGAACAAAGAACTCACCAATAATTATGTAGTCTAGCATATTCTGTCTGAAATGCTAGACTACATAATTATTCAATTATGTATATTTTACCAAATAAGTCAGAGATCTTTTCATAGCTTTAGCTTATATCTTCTAGGATGCACACAAGATGTGGACATACATTTTGCAATTGATTCCTCAAATAAGTTCTCTGCCCAAGATTTTGATCTATTGAGGAATTTTTTAAAAGCCACAATTGATACCTTTGTGGTCTCTGGACGTGGGACACATTTTTCTGCTTCGGTTTTTGGAGATGACCCAAAAATGCACTTCAATTTCCACAGTGGTTCTTCCAAGGAGGATGTGTTTACTGGTATTGAAAAACTACCTCATCTTCAGGAAGGAGAGTCAAATATGGACAAGGCTGCTAGATTGGCATCTACAGAGGCATTTTCACTGAGAGGGGGTACAAGGCAAGGTTCTCCAAAGGTTTTTATTTTAATAACTGCTGGTAATTGTGCAAGTTGCAAGGAAAGGCTAGTAGATGCAGTGCAACCTCTTTTAAATGATGGTGTACAGATTTTGACTATTGGCATAGGCAATAAAGTGAACAAAAGAGAGGTTATAGAAATCTCTTCACAGCCACAGGACAAGAATGTGTATTTCGTCAACTCTGTAGAGCAGCTGCTAAATTCAACCATTATACAAAGTATCTCAAGTGCAGCTTGCCAAGGTGAGCCTTTGTTTATCTTTAGCTCTTTAATATCATTAGCAGTTGGTTGTATATCTGCTTCCAATTTTTTTGATGTTCCCTATTTATTCTTTTAAGTTTTGTTTTGATGATAGTGGCAGTCTTAGTTAATGTATTTTTGGGTTTTTCATTTACTTGAAAGTTATGTGGATCATATTTTCTTACTTGGGAATTATGTTATCCTTTTCAAGCAGTAGTTGATATTGAAAAACACCTGTCAGTATCATCTTCCTTATTCTATCTGGCTCACGACCAAAGTCATTCTTTCAAATCTGATTACCTCAATTATTGCAAGATTATCCAAGTTCCTGGAAGATGATTTCTTGTTCAGTTGTATAGAATCCTTAAAAGAAACAGTTGCTGTCCCTTTTTCATTCTTTTGAAAAAACATTATGTACTATGTTAGTTCACCCTTAAATTAAGTATGGCTTAAATATATCTAAATACACCAAAGTTAAAATGATATACAGCTATAAGAGACAAGAAAGAATCCTCCAGGATTCTGAGAATCGTCAAAATGATGCCTCTTTCTTTCAGTCAGGTGCTTGCTGTAGCATGTGCATTGTTTGTAATCAGATAATAGCCCATGGAAAAAATTCCTTTTGCAGGTCATTCTGGTGTATGTCCAGTTGTAAAAAGACCATCCTCTTGCCCACCTGAAATTTCTTACAAATGTGAATCAGATATGGACTGTAAAGAAGATGAAAAGTGCTGCTTTGATCAGTGTGGAAAAGCTTGTGTTAAAAAGAATTTAGGTATGAAACTTAGATGCAAGTCTTATGTAATACAATCCTGGTTTTTATATAAACCTAGTATTTAAAGCACTTTGATATCCCTCATCTGATGTTTTCTAGTACAGCAAAATGACAATTATTTCTATATTGGTATTTCCTTCAGACTCGTGTGAACCCAACTTTTCACAAATTCATTTTCTATCTCTTGAATTACAATAGTCTGATGAATATTGAAAATTTGTATCTTGTATTTGTATCAATTTAAAAAATCTTATCTAATGAGGAGATGTTAAAATATAAAATTTTGTGCTGTTCTATTACCTTTTACAGTAGCTCAAGAATTTATTTTTGTTATGTGACTTAAATGTAAAAACTTGTTAATCAGGTACTCAAATCAAGAAGGGACTCAGTCTAGAAATTTGGAAAATTGAGATTAATATTAATTTATGATAATAAATTGATATACGGGTATTATTTCAAAAAAGGATAATGTAGTTGTTTTGAAAGCAAAGCCTTTCATGAATTGTTATGTCTATTGAATTATATATTTGTAAAAGCTCTAAGAAGAAAAGTAGGTATTTGTCTTTCTTTAAAATATAGTTATAATGAGACCCTTTGTGAAAAAGAAAGTAAATAGCAAGAGACAGCATATTTAAGAGTAAAGGTTTCATAGAGTAGAGAAATGTGTGTATCGTCACTAATAACCATCCTTATTGGAAAATAGTAAGTTCCTTATAGATTTTATTGATCTTTCTATAATTTTTGAATGTTTTTTTATTGTAGGTTGTTTAAAGCCACTGGATATTGCTTTTGCAATAGATGTTTCATCGCGAATAAGTCCTGTTGATTTTCGTCTTCTGAAGGAAGGAGCAGTTAAAATGATTGACAACTTCAAAATTGGTGAATCAAATAGCCATGTTGGGTTACTCACATTTTCTTCAGCTGTTAGGGTTGTCTTCAATTTTGCACGGACTTACAGTAATGAGAAAATCAAAAGTCAAGTAAACAACCTTGTTCAGGATTCATCCACAGAAAGCAACATAGAATCTGCCTTGACTACTGCAAAACTTGATCTTTTCAGTTTGAAAGGTAGATCAAGAAGAGGTGTTCCAAATGTTCTTGTCCTAATAACTAAAAGCCCATTGGTATTCAAAGAATCAGATACATTTCTAAAGGCTGCGGATCAACTGAAATCTGCCCTTGGTGGTGTTGAATTGATCAATATTGTTATAGGACAGAAAGCTGGATCTAACTATGAAATCCTAGAAAAAGCTTCATCTCTGTCTGAGTCAACTGGCAAAAGTAAATATTTCCACTTCGAAAGAACTAGTGACTTTGTGAAAAACGCCAATCTGCTGAGTATTTCATCACAAGCTTGCTCAGGTATGATTTTTATGTAATTACATAGATATCGCTTTTTGTTATATTTTGTTTTCAGCTTTCATAAAGCCAGTATCATTTTATGATATATCTTTTTTCGCATGATCAATTTTATTCTAAGAGTTATTGTTTTTAACTATAAGAGTATAATTTTGTCCAAATTATGTTCAATGCTAAAGTAATCTTAATTTACAACAATAAAAGAGGTTGTAAGTAGAAGATGGACTTGATAATTAATCAAGTAAGACTGGAAAGACACTAACCCATCAGATGAATTCACTTTTTGAAATCAATGATTACAACAGATTTACGTAGTCTCACTTGTTTCCTGTTAGTCTCATGTTTTGTGAGTTTCACATCTTAAAAATGGTAGAATCAATATCTTACTTTTACCATTTATGAAATGTGTCTATTCTTAACTTATGCACAGGGAATTGAGACTAATTGTTTTTGGAAATTGAGAATAGGGGAGAGGGATGATTTCTATACTGAAATTTACGTGGATGTTAGTTTAAAGGTAATTTTAGCATGCTTTGTAGTTTGATTTTTAATTTGTCTTGCAGCATCATTTTTAAACAAGTGCCCAGTTGACTTGAAGGTGAATGTTTGTATTCAGAAGGATCATGAATGTGATCAAGATTTTGACTGTCCTGGATTCTATAAATGCTGTGGTAGTTCTTGTAAGAGGAGACTGTGTGTTGCAGCGCCAACTGGTTAGTTATTCCTTACTGATAGCTACAAATTTTTTAAATTTTGCTTCTTTTTTGATGAAAATTTTTCCAGCAGTATTGATACTTGCCATTTAGTTATTGGCCATGAAAAGCTGCATTATGATCATATTGTTTAACTGACTTCCATTTTTTTAGTGTGTCCAGACAAAGTTGACTTAATGCTCATCCTTGACGATTCTGCAAAAGTTGGTGAAAAGAATTTCTTGAAGGTTCGAAATTTTGCTAAAGTTCTGCTGCCATTGTTTAAAGTGAAAGGTGACGGCACACAAGTTGCTGCAATGACATACAGTGACAGAGCTAAAATGGCCTTTGGTTTCGACTTTATGAAGGGCAAAACTGAGAAAGATGTTTTGGACACAATTGACTCTATACCATACACAGGTGGAAGCACATCAAGATTAGATAAAGCATTGGACCTTGCAACTACAAACTTGCTCTTAGAACGTCAAAAAAGAAGTAATGCCAAGCAGGTTGGTAAATTGGTTGTTATCCGATGTTTTTATATCTTTTTATATGTTTGATATATATGTATGCATGAATGGTCTGAGATGAGTGTCATAACTATAACAGGAAACAGCAGGAAACAACAAGACACTAATACAAACGAGGAGAAACGATAAGGAAACAACATGAATTATTCCTACACAAATATATACCATATTAACTACTATCATCATAGCTTTTAAGGCAGGAATTCCACTAAATAGATAAAGTGGCAGATGCGCTTGAATTTTTTTCCTACCAATTTTTGTATATTTCATAGTCGTTTCTAATTGTTTCTGCTTGTTGCCTAGTTGTTTCCTACTCGTTTCCTACTTGTTTCTTCTTGTTTCCCAGTCGTTAATACTCATTTCCTGTTATAGTAGCCACAGAGTTTCATTCAATATGTATTTTTTATGTTCTTAACACCTTTGCAGAATATTGAAATTGTTCCCAACATAATATTTTTCAAGCCATTTTTTCAAATGTGTGTGGATCGCTATATCATTTGTAATTTTTCAAATATTGTGTTACACATTTCAAAGAATTATTCCAATTTTAAATGAGTACTGTTTGAATAAAAAGGAAAACCATGACTGTATTGTTTTAGATTCATATATTGGTTTTTAACCTGCAAACTACTTTTTTGTGCTTAAGTTTGACCTGATGTGGTTTTTTGTTTCTTCTAGACCATAATCCTGTTTACTGATGGAAACACAGATGTCAAGTCAAATCGATTAGATCTAGCATCATGGCCACTTAGAGCTAGCAAAGTTCGAATAATTGCTGTTAGCGTAGGAGACAGTATTAATGAGAAACAAATGGGAAATGTTGTCAGTTTGCCTGTCTCTGATAATGTCTTCCTTGCCTCTAATTATGATGATATTCGGATGAGCATAAGCGAGATTACCGACATGTCTTGCCAAGCAGGTATATTGTCAGTTAGATGGACTGCAGCAAAGGGTTTATGCGCGATTGCTCTCACCTTGATATGCGTCATGAATATTAAATTGTGAATTTCCTAGTAAATCTATTGTTTACCACATTGCCATATTTTGTTACAGCTTTCAAAAATCTATTGTACTATAAATCTATTGTAAATATCAACCAAGTTTATGTCTTTTTCTAGCTCAAGATACCCCAAAACCACCCATTAAGGTAAATTATATGTCTGGTATTTATTGAAATGTGCCTTAATAAAACCTTTCATGCTACTTTTTTCAAATTGCTTAGTCATGTAACAACTTATTATTTAAACTTGAATTCAGTTATTTCTTTTTCAATTAATTTTGAAAAGCTAGAATGTCCTCATGCTGAATCGGTGTAAAAGGATCTCAAGCAACTGGCTTTCTATATAAAAAAGCACAATTTTTGACACTTTTTTCAATTTTTTTCTGCAGTATGAAAAAGGCCCCGCTGGAGATGAAGGACCAAAAGGAGATCCAGTAAGTTTCCTGTTGAAGCTCTTACCTCTAGTTTGAATTCTTAACTTTAGTTTTTTATACAGAAATCATTGCATTGCATTTATGAAATTTACAAGAAAACATTTCTGACTTGCAGCAATCTCAATTTTAATTTTAGGGCCCACCAGGACCACCTGGAGACAAAGGCCCAAAAGGACCAATTGGTGGAACGGTATGAATTTATGACAATTGTTTCTTTTACTGTTAAAGATGCATGATGGTTGTCCTAAATTTCAATTTGTTTCTTTTGATTGTTCTATACTTGAACTGTTTCAAAATTACCATAAACTATCGCACCTAGGTCACAGGTTTGAGTTTGACAGCAAAGCTTTCAAATCTTTAATTGGTTGAGAGACTTTCTTTCTCCATACCATATTAACCAATCAGAATTCAAAAATATGATAACAAACGTGCCTTACAGCTGGAATTATACCTATTTTGCATGTTTTTACCAACATATTGGCTCATTATCAAAAAGTTTTTAACATTCCAAAACTGTGAGGTCTGTACTCTTTCTTCTTTTATAACTAGGAGGGTTGGAAAAAGGCTTGAGGAAAGTTGCACTTTTCTCCCTCCGAGGGGGGCTAGCCTCTTTGTCAGTCTGACTAGCATCTTTCCTTCATGCTTGGTTGGTAGCCCTTGTGATAATTGCTGGAAGGTGTGTTGGGGGACATGTTGTAGTTTCAAAGCAGTGTATTGACCCAAATAATAATATTTTGTCAAATAAAGTTATATATATAAAAGAAAACTTTTCAAATGGCATCACATTTCTTCGCTAGTAGAATCAATTTTATCAAATGATACATACGGCAAATGTAAATTTTACTATGATTTCTTGATAACACCGGTCATAGGTCATAATGGCCATAAGCCATAAAGGCTGTAGGAAATATGGAATATTGCATAGTAGATTTAAGTTGTAGAAATGGCGATATTTCAAGCTTATTTTCCTGTCTGTGTGACATTTTTTACATTTCGTTGTCTAGCTGATACAATTTTGGTGCTTTACGAACGAACCTGAGGACTGGTTTTGATTGATTGTTTAAATGTACCTATCAATACAAACAACCATAATGGGTTTATGTTTTAGTGACGATCTGTGGCGCATGTTCAAAATTTCTTGACTGCGTGTGAGAATAGAATTGAGTTTTCCATAATGCTCGTTCTCGCAGATTGATTCTATCTTAACAGATTGCCCTACCAACTCCTTTTTCATAGGGTTGCTCTATTTAGCCCAAATATTCAGAAAAGTCAAGTTTTCACTGCTCAAACAAATGAACACAATTTAGCCAGTAATAACATCCTTGTGGAAAACGTGCTTTGTTTCAACTGATGCTTATGATAACCTAACACCAGGACTTGAAAAAAATTATCATTTTTCTGTGATTTTCTGTGAACTTTACGCACGTCTCAAAACTACATACATTCATCATGAGCCAAAAACTGGTTGTTTCTCAAACTTGAGCTATTTCTTTAACAGGCAGATTCAACATATTGATGAAAATTCAAGCCAAATGCCAACCACTTTTGAAAAATCACCAAATAGCCAAAGATTTTTTCTGTCATTTGTAAAGCTTTTGATCTTTAAAATAAGTTCGTGATACAGTACATGTTGTGCTTAGCAAAATTATGTACAATGCCTGCCAAAAGTCTTGGAACACTGACGTCAATTTTCAAGGTCAAAATAAAGCACCTCCCCCCTCCCCTACAGAACAGTGCTGGTTTATTATCAGACAGGTTAGGATTTTAGGAAGCACTTTCTTTTGCGCTTCTTTTATGATATTTCTCTAAACTATCAACATTGTTTTAGGGGAAAGAGGGCGGAAATAGTTATTTTTTTCATGAAAGGTATTATATCTATTAAATGCAGCGTAAATTACTGGGTGTTGCAAGTACTTTGGGCAGGCATTGTACCTTGAAAATCCATCAGCATTTTGCATTTGTTGATTAAAGTCTAATGGTAGCAAGCTCAATTTTTGAACGTGTCTCACCAGTTCATATAACAGAACTTATTACGGTTTGCTATGATGTATAGTGATCGTTTTGTTAAGGTAGATGCACTCAAGTGTAAAGATCAAGACTGACATTTTTGTAACCATCCTGTTTTACTCACCGAAGCGTAATTAGGATTGTGTGCAAAATGCTTTTCTTGTATTATAGGGATTGAGAGGTGATAATGGAATTCCAGGTGTCAAAGGCCAACCAGGTGAAGCAGGACCGCCTGGACCCCCAGGGGGCATTGTAAGTTTTTATTTTTCATCCATTGTTGGCATTAAGGCCCCAAACATGTGTTATGAATTGCATTATTTTATAAACTATGTATAATTTCTGCTATATGGCTGAATTTCTTAAGATATTTCAAGTGGGATAATAGAATATCAAGATCTTTAGGTTTGTTTAGGGATAAAAGAAATTTTTCAGTTGCAATCAAGTTTTTCTTTTTCATTTACTAAAAAATCATCACTTTCACTGGCCAAATCTGACATCTTCTGTTGCAATAATTATTTATGCACAATTAACCTTAAAATTTTGTATTTTACCCGCGCCAAATACGTTTTACTTGTATTGTATGAGTCTTTTATTGTATTATTTAGACAAAAGGACCTGATTCACTGTACAGAGCTGTAGGAATCCTAGTGAGTGACTCTGGTGTGAACCCTCAATTTGATTACCAGCCCGGTGCAGAGGTTAGCAACTTTCACTATGTTTTTCCTTTGATTCATCTAAATCTATTCTATATTTATTCATATATTTGTATTTAATATGTGTTTAGTAGTCTGTGTATGTGGTAGATCGTCTATATCTGGTACAGATATGAGAAATTCGTTTTTACTATCAGACGATTTACTCTCACATTTTGATATTATAGGGGCCCCAAGGACCACCTGGAAAGGCTGGTGAAGTTGGTTTGACGGTAAGAATTTTTTTCCTGCATAAAAACAATCAACGTCAATTGAATTTCTATATAAAGTTGTATTTTGGCCTTAAGTGGTCGTTCTAGCAAAGCATAGCAATCTTTTTACCTAGGAAGCTGTAAAAAAATCGTAAAATTATGAATTTTCGTCAAATATATATATATATATGATTATAGTCTGTCTGATGAGTGCGCAAGCACGAAACTCGGAGTAACAGAGAACATGTCTCATTTCTAGTCTATATTCTATTTTATTATATCTATTGCTCTGTGCTTTTGCACATCGAGCACTGTCACGCCAGAATAGACAACGCAATCTGGAATATATATATAAATATAAATATAAAGTTATTGAAAAATTTGTGTTTTTTTGCTAGGGAGACAAAGGCCCTAGTGGTGATGCAGGCCCAAAAGGCGAGGTTGGGCGAGTGGTAAGTTGAACTAACACAATAGACTGATTAACTTTGTTGCCAAGTTTTTTTAAAAGGATTTTGGAATCTGTATTTAAAGCCATTTAAACCAATTCTTTCTAACTTTTTTATTATTGGTAATAAAAATTAACTTATTGTACCTAAGTTTCTATGTATTTGCACATTGTAAACCATTGATTATTTTGCAGGGGCCTTATGGACCACAAGGTCCTCGTGGTAAGGATGGCGCTGATGGGAATCGGGTAGGAATTCTTTATCAAAAATATATTTTCACACCTCAAGACAATTTTAATGCATATAAACTTGTATATATATATATATATATTATATATATATATATGTGTGGTAAACCATGATAAACCATGTATATAGTTTTAATTTCTTCAATCTATGATATATATATGTGTGTATACTTGTAATATGCCTATATAAATATATAGGTTAAAAAAGCACTATATCAAATTGGTAAGACAAAACTATATATCTACATAATGTATAATTTATGAGTTATTAGTTATTGAAACGGTCATTTAGTTTTGCTTTTCCAGCTCTAATATGTTTATTGCTGATTACCTCGTTATTTAATCATGAATTGATCTTTCTTTTTAGGGTCCAGCTGGAGGCCCTGGAGACAAAGGCCCTACTGGTCCCCAAGGGCCAGTTGTATGTTCTTTGTGTTTTTTTAAATTTTTTCCCTGTTGATAAATTTCCCCCTTGGCAACATTGTTCCATCTCGTGGAAACGTATCTTAACTGTTAAGACCTTCACTGTTTATGGGATTATGTTGAAACACAATGCAACAAGACTCTCTTCGTGAAGAGAACAGAGCTGGAAAGGATAAATAACAAAGTTAAGGAAGAAGTATTTAAAAATGGCCTTGGAATTCATTTTTCATGTTAAGTAATGGATTTTTGACACTTAATGCAACGAATTTCTTAAACCAATATTCTTATGGAAAAGTTAACAAATATGATGACTGCAATAAATCATACTTCAAAAGGTCTATTCCCTAGAACAACTGGGCATATTTGATCTTTAAATGCTTCACTGCTACTGAAGTATCTATTAAACAGTTCAGCGATTTCCCAGAAAACATGATAATTGGCAGAAACTAAATGCGAAGACTCAGCTTTGCTCTGTTTCAAAGCCAAAACTCAAATAGAGAAAAAGAGCATGTCAAATGAAAGGGCTTTTCTGATGACCACTAGAAAAACGGTAAAGTTTATTGGGCTTGGTCAAATTGGTGGGTGTATTTTCCATCACAATTACTAGTGCCTATTATTGACCGAATTGACTGTAATTGTGTAAGCGAAAATTTTTCAATAGATTTAAAATTAGGGAGTTCTCTTTTTATTATGAATCCTTAAAAACTCAAACTCCGTCCTTATGTCGATTATGTATGCTTCTTTAGGGAATTCCTGGAAAAGTCGGGCCACAAGGTCCATTTGGATGGAAAGGAGTCAGAGTAAGTTTATCGTTTTATGCCTTTTTGCATGTCCTATTTTTAGTTGCTGAGCCATTCCACCTTGATATAACAATATCTATTTTGGTTCACATTAATTCAATATCTGATGGAGCTAAGATTGCAAGATGATACGACTTAGAAGTAATATCTTACGACCTATTGATTCATTTTTCAAGAACTTGTTCATTGTGCAGCCAAAATTTCGTCAAAACTGTCTAAATGACCTGTTTTTTGCTGTCATTAATGTCCAGTTTATGAAAATATGTTACGTCTGAATCTTTAAACAAAAGAATGTATCGAATTCTGAGAGAAAACACTTTCTTATAGCTTTTTGCTTTTATTGTATCATTCAAAACGCTTTTTCATTAGTGTTTATCTGTGAAGGCCTTAGTTATCCTTATTGCAGTTGGTGCTCGAGTTTTCAATGCTGTTTATGTCGACTGTTTAACATGCTTGTGGGGTCTGATCATTTGAATTGTGGTATTGTATCAGAGGTTAACTTATAGGGTGCTGAAGGCGGTTCTGGTGATGCTGGCACTAAGGGAGCTTCTGGTTTGAAGGTATTTATCATTCGTTAGTATCATTTAGGTTTGATGTAGGGTTCAAAATATTAGGTATAGAATCTTCCACACAAAAATTAAATTTCTTAGGCTGCTAGATTACCAAAGTTGTTCATGTTTAGCGCACTTTGTATTGGCGTTTTTCAAAATGAGTGTATGCTTCCCCGATGATATTGTATTCTTCTACCTTCAACTGCCACTTCAATTATTATGATTTTTTCTACTTGTACATGATAAAATTTTACCAATCGCGATCTTTTTTGTTTTCAGTAGTGATATTTGTTTTGAATTATTCTTGGAAACGACCCGATATTTTCCTTTTTGTAGGGGTACCCTGGTGAGAAAGGTGCACAAGGAGAAGTTGGCTCCGTGGTAGGTGCAATTTGATAATTTTTTTGTCTTACCATTAAATATCTACTTTTGAAAAATCCTTTTTTCTCTGTGAACATTTATAGAAAGGAAAAAAAGTTTGGGAAGGTGGACAGTTAGAATTCCTTTAAAGGTTAAACTGCCTTTTTTCACAGAAAATTTTTACCATTCTCAGGGAGCAGCCGGAGCATCTGGAGAAGATGGCCCCATAGGACCACAAGGTGCTAGGGTATGTGTGAACATTTCTAGGAATTTTCTAAGGCGTGTGTTTAAAATGTGTTTGTGAATGTGTTTAATTTATTGAAAATACTTTATCGAATTTGGTTCGTTTTCCTTTTATGCAACTTTTAAGCTATTCAGTGCTCTAAAGTGAGCATCGCTGCCGTGTTAAACTCATTAAATTGGGTTTATTGCTTATACCTGAATCTAGTTATTATTGGAAATGATTTTACCCTGAAAAGAAAGCATTGGTTTTTTGAGCCACACCTCTCAAAATTCATGTTTGTATTTGTTTAGGGACCACGTGGAAAGCAAGGCTCAGCTGGAAAGCAAGGAGACGGAGTAAGATAGAACTTTTGCTACTCTCGAACGTGTCCCGTTTTTCAACAACTGAAAAAAATGATTCTAATGTTTCTGTCACTATTAAGACCAGTTTATACATTTTTACTTACAAATGGTTCTGTAAGGGGAAAACTTTATCCTTGTTCGGATACAGAAAATCTGTTTAACCTTTTAAGAAATATCTCTGCACATTGAATTAACGTCTCTTTGAAATCCACTAATACAGAATTGCATCAAGTAAAAGTGTTGTCACATTGATTTATAATAACTGTTGTGCGTTGCATAAAAATTGCATCTCATTTTAAGGCATAATTTAAGAATTGCATATGTAGCTAGATTTGATTTTTTCTACCCGCTTAAGGTTAAAGTTTATCCAAGAACGTATTTTGTTGAATGTCTGTTGCAGATTAAATTCTGTTTCATTATAAGTAAACATATCTCAGAAAATATTTATAAATCAATTCTTTGTTTGACTATTTGATTGTGACACTTTTACGGCTGAAAAAGATTCCTTTTCTGAAAATTTTGTTTCCTGATTTAAGGGTGAAGAGGGATTCATGGGTTCAACTGGTTTGCCAGGTTTGGCTGGAAATAAGGGCTCTGCAGGTGCACCAGGTGCTCGCGGACAACCGGGAGCCAAAGGAGAACTAGGTTTATCTGGACCTGAAGGCGCAAGGGGGTTGCCTGGACCTGCAGGAATCTCTGGCAAAGAAGGGGTGTCAGGTGCTAAAGGAACGTCGGTAAGAAATATTTTGAAATGTTTTTATTTACCATGATGCGTGATTGAATGAATACTGAATGAAATCTATTCCAATAGTCACAGCTTGTCTTAAATGAATTCTGAACGAAATCTCTATCAATAGTCACGTTTTTTGCCTTAGGGCTCTGTTGGACCATCTGGAGCACAAGGACTGCCTGGACCCGAAGGAGCTCAGGTAAGAGGTTAAATCTTTATTTAAGAACTGATGGAACATTTAAAACACCCAAAGGAGCTCATGTAAGAGGTTAAATCTTTATTTAAGAACTAATAGAACATTGAAAGCTACAGAATGCACACAACGTTTTTAGGACTATGCCAATATCTGAATCTACCCATCTTTTCTAGAAAGAAAGAACCTTTTTAGTAAAATACTCTTCGCAAACAATGCTCTTTGTAGATAGGCACTCTCAATATAATAAAGAATACTATCGTTTTATTAGAATTTCTTAAGAATAGAAGTTTTTTTTTCCAACAGGGGCCACAAGGACGTCAAGGGTTAATTGGATCCGAGGGACCAAAGGTGAGTTTGCGCAAAGGCTGCATTAATTTCCCCTTTCCTGTCTCTAAACGATTTCTTCTCTGCATTTTATGTTCTTAGTTAGAAAGTTTGCTACTGGGTTCAGTATTTGGGCAATACAGGTAACTGCCATCTTTTATAGACTCCAGTATAGACAATATTACACGATTCATGTGACTGAAGTTGGCTCCTGTCCGTAATTTTCCATTTCTATATGGTAATCACTAACCTGCCAAACACTGTATCAGCTTGTAGTATAATGGTTTCTTTTAAACGATTCTTTAGGCTATCACTTCTCAATATTGCAGATTTATTCCTGTAGGGAAATTGTCTTGTAGGGTGAAAGTGGACAGCGTGGTGGTCGTGGTGCTGGAGGGCCCAAAGGAGAAGAGGTTTTAATTTGTTGTTGATTTGTTGTAAAGCTACATGAATAAATCTATGTTATGAAATAAATCAAATTCGTTTCTCTGTCGCTGTTGTATTGTGTAAGTTTTTTAAAATCTCTCAATATTTTTCCTTTAGGGAGAGCCTGGACTCCGTGGAGCACCAGGACCCCAAGGTGCAGATGGACCACTGGTACGTATGCATCCTCTTCAGATAAGCTGGCACTTTGCTTATGATTACTGATAAGCTGGCACTGTAGAAATATTGTCCAACTTTATTAAATTAATTCAAATTGTAATACTTTATTTAGGGTGCAACTGGTGCAGCAGGTCAAAGAGGACGAGCAGGACCAGCCGGCGAAAGCGTAAGTAGAATGGAATTTATCTTTATTTTTGAGAAATTTTAGACTTGTAATGGAGCAGAAGTTTGTTATAATGCAATTAATTTCCAAGGATTGCTAGACAAAGAGCGTTTTCTGAATAATGAATATGTTTATTGCTAACGGAAATGATTCCAAATTGAACTCTGTTCAGTGGGTCAAATAACTGACGGTGCTATTCTTATAGGGTCAACGAGGCAGAAATGGAGATCCCGGTCGCAATGGTGCACAAGGAATCAAAGGAGAGCCAGGAGAGATGGGCAATGTTGGAAGAGCAGGACAGAAAGGAGCAAGGGTATTACCCTGTTTAGTTTGTTCATTCTGAAATTTTTTTGAATTGTTTAAATTGCAATAGATACTTCATTATTGACTTTTTTTACATTAAAACATCATCGTTTTTTTGTATATACACCTACAGGTTTTTTGCATAACCGGTTTTATCGGAACTTTTTATAAGCACTGTTTTCTAATGGCCATGGTTTTTAGCTTTCAACATTACAACACTCATATTTTTCCAACTTGACATCATGGAGATAAGGCTAGTTTGCATAATTTGAATTTATTCTTATATTCATGATATATTCTTAATTTGTTTTGGAGCTGAATTTGTTTTGCTTTATTGTAACGTAGTTGCGCCGGTTCTTGTATTATATATTGTTCGTTTTTAGGGCTTGCCAGGTCGCATTGGTGATCAAGGTGAAGCTGGACCACTTGTAGGTTTTCTAAAATTATCGTTCGTTTTACAATTTATCATCTGATTAAGTTGTTTTGCTAAAAATGATTGGATGTTTGCTTTGAATTTCGGAAATTAAAGTTTGATTAGGAAAGGAAGATATTTTGAAATGAGAAATGGCTGGGATCAATTTGATGTTTGGTAAAAAATATTGGGATTATGTGACTATGAGATAAGAATTGAGCCTATTGGTCATTTCGAATGCAATACAATATTTGCTTCGTTGCATCATTAAGATCTCAAGTAGGCCAGAATTTAATCTGCAAAAGATAATATCTTGTTCTAGATGGTTATTGGCAATTATCTATTGTAATTTTCTACCAAACACACCCTTGCCTATTTAACATTAACCCGTTGATGGTCTATGTGCATACAAAATTTGCTTTAGTGAAGAGATATAATTTTGTACTGGCTCTTTTTGGTGTGCCGTAATTTGTTGCTGTAGTGACATCATCTAATTAAACGTGTTAAATCGTATTTTTAGGGCCAGGCCGGAGCACCAGGCCAACCAGGGAAAGATGGAAAACAAGGAGCATCAGTAAGTTCGGTTGCCGCTATGTATACGTAAATTCATGTGCACTTTCAACTTGCAATCGGAAGGTTCATCGTATGTTGACCACTCTTAGGTCCTTGAATAACTGGAATGGGAAGGCAAAAAAATCACAATTCTGAAGGAAGTGTTTTAATAAGACATTCGTTCGTTTTTATTAATGGAACTCAGATGGTTCCGTAGTCAGTCACATTTTTCCAGCCCCTGGTCACGTCAGATTGCAGCAATAAAGCAAATTGGTATATATAGATAAATTTGTTTATTTTTGGCTTGAAGAAGCTTGGTATTGTATACTAGTTTTCTGTACCTTGTGCAAATGTTTATTAACGAGCTATGCTTGATTTTACTATCTTGAGTCTAGCTACACCCTAAGTGTCTGCATCTCTGATTCTGTTAGTCAAACCAGATTGGTTCTGTCGTTTCACACACTTGCGTGTAGTTAACCAGAAAATAAGCAAGAAAATTTTGCGTAGTATATAGAGTTTCTTTTTGATTTCTGTTTTTGAAAACGGTTCCTCGCCAAATAGGGAGCCATTTTGATGCTTTCACAAAACTTTAACTAACTCTAAAATTGCAATATTATAGGGTCCTAATGGTAAAGATGGAAGCAACGGATCTCCTGGAGCTGAGGTATTTTGCTTTCTACTACAGTTTACTTAACACTGTCTCTTTGTGATTCAGTAGAAATAATTCTGTTTTTTTAGTGTTTAATAATTGAAGGACTTTTCTGAGAAATGTTCCGTTCTCCTCTTAGGGTCAACAAGGTTTTCCAGGCCCTGTAGGCCCTCCTGGCGCAGTTGGAGACGCGGTAAGATAGAAAAATTTTATTTACATGCAAATAGAGTTTTCTTAAAAGTTCTTTTGAAATTAAGTCTGCAAATGCCGTTTGCTTTATCCAAAGTCCTGATTAATTTTTGATATTCTTCGTCAGTTGCGCTAAGATTTAGAGCTGATAGCAAGACATTTTTTTGCAGGGACAAAAAGGAAAGCGTGGAGCTGATGGCAAGGCTGGCAGGAAAGGTGTAACAGTAAGTAAAACCTGTTACAATTAATAGGGCTGACCATGTTATATAACTAGCGGTACAAGTAAGTCTTTCAATAAAAGTTATTTGCAAAATCTATTCAAGACATTTCTGTATTCAGTATTTCTTATAGATCATAATGTGATGTGATTACTGTCGCTTTATAGGGAGAATCTGGTCCAATGGGCGAGACCGGCGTGCAAGGACCCCAAGGAGAAACGGTAGGTTTGGAGTAACTAACGTATAGCAACCTTAACATTTACAGGATTTTTAAAAGAAATACGCCTAATTTTTCTTGCATTTAAATTTCATTTGCTTGCAGAGTTTGAAATTTGTGTTCTCAGCGAGGTCGTTAAATATATTTCCGTTTTCAAGGGATTGGCAGGTGAATCTGGTCAACAAGGAGCTCCAGGAATCGCAGGATTGCAGGTGAGAAATTGAAAACTTATAAATACCTTTTTTCAAAACTTAAAATTATTTTGGCTCTGCATAGTTGAGTATTATTATCTTCTTAACTTTTATTATGAATTCATGTTTTAGGGTCCACCAGGTCCAACTGGCCCAGAGGGAAGTGCAGGAAAGGACGGCGCAAAGGTCTGATATTTTATTTTTTTGTTGATGAATCATAAACTTTGTGCAAGTGGTATTTCTTTTTTCCCTGTTTTTTTATAACTCACGTGGAAGTAAAGCTATCAGCCTTCTCTTTTAAATGACGCAGTTTTCGTTGTATTTTCATTTTGTTGTATTAAATGATTTGCAAATTTTCTGCTCGAGGCTCAGTTTTCTCGCAAACTCACTTTGACAGCAGCTTAGATTCGTGTTTGCCAGTTTTTGTATTTTATCGTTAAAAATACTCATTTTAATCCGTTTTAGGGACCAAAAGGTAGTCCTGGTAAAGATGGCCCACCAGGTCCACAAGTGAGTCTGACTCAATGTTCTATCTTTATTTGAATGTCCGTTTTTAATTTCTTGTGTTTGGTATCTTTACCAAGCTATGTGCTACACACATACAGTTTCAATACGTTTTCGCTAGCGTTATAAATTTTTTCTGGTTTCGTTTTTAAATTCGCATCTTTACTCTTAATAACTTTTACTTTACTATTAAATTCACATTTAATTACTTTTTAATTCGCATCTTAAGGAGTTACGAGTGTACAAAATTACTTGTTGTTCTTATGTCTCATTTGAATGTCGTTCCAGGGAGAAAGAGGAGAGAGCGGATTGCCTGGACCCACTGGTCTCACGGTAAGTTCATAATGCTTCGATTGATCCATATATTGTATTCTGAAAAATTTGAAAAATTTGAAATTCAAATTTGATTGTAAAAACTTTGGCTCAATAAAAGTCTTTCCTAATTTCAAATTTCATCTTGTTTTTTTAGGGAAGGCAAGGCAGGCCCGGCGAGGAAGGAGATGCTGGAGAACCAGGAGCTCGGGTAAATATTGAGATTCTTGCTTCTTGTCGATAATAAGCTTTGCTACAATTATGTTTATTCTAGTTATATGTTCCGTCGGTCAAATTTTTATAACCGTCTTCTGTTGCATTGGGTGAAAATATTCTGTTTTAAAATATCTCATTTTTAAGATTAATCATTATATGTGTATCAAATTAAATCAACTTTCAAACTGATTTATGTCATGATATGACATGATATAAAAACTCATTGCATGGCATGATATCAAAATCTCATTGCATGGCATAATATCAAAATCTCATTGCATGGCATAATATCAAAATCTCATTGCATGGCATAATATCAAAATCTCATTGCATGGCATATATATTCAATCTATATGCATGGGCATACTAATCAAATCTCATTGATGGCATATATAAAATCTCATTGCATGGGATAATATGAAAATTCGATTGCTGGATAATATCAAAATTATTCGCATGGATAATATATCAAATCTCATTTCATGCATGATATAAGAATCTCATTTGCAGTGGCAATAATATCAAATTATTGAGGCATAATTAAATCTCATGCATGGCATAATATAAAATCTCATTTGCTGGATAATATGAAATCTCATGATGGATGTATAATCTATTGCATGGCAATATATCAAACTTCTTGCATGGCATATTAAAATTCATTGCATGGTAATATCAAAAATCTCTCATTGATGGCTAATATAAATCATTGCATGGATATTAAAGATATATTGCATGCTACAATATACAATTATTGTGGTCAATATCAATTATTGCATGGATAATTAAGATATATATGCATGGATAATATAAAAATCTATATGCAGTGGCAAATATAAATTTTGTGGGATAATAGTCAAAGTCTTATTGCTGGATAATATGAAATTATTGCATGGCTAATATCAGAAATTATTGATGGATAATTAAATCTATTGCATGGCATAATATCAAATCCTATTGCATGCATAATTATAAATCTATTGCGATGGATAATATCAATCTCGATTTGATGGCATAAATATCAAAATCTCATTGCATGGCATAATATCAAAATCTCATTGCATGGCATAATATCAAAATCTCATTGCATGGCATAATATCAAAATCTCATTTCATGGCATGATATCAAAATCTCATTGCATGGCATAATATCAAAATCTCATTGCATGGCATAATATCAAAATCTCATTGCATGGCATAATATCAAAATCTCATTGCATGGCATAATATCAAAATCTCATTGCATGGCATAATATCAAAATATCATTGCATGGCATAATATCAAAATCTCATTGCATGGCATAATATCAAAATCTCATTGCATGGCATAATATCAAAATCTCATTGCATGGCATAATATCAAAATCTCATTGCATGGCATAATATCAAAATCTCATTGCATGGCATAATATCAAAATCTCATTTCATGGCATGATATCAAAATCTCATTGCATGGCATATATCAAAATCAAAATCTCATTGCATGGCATAATATCAAAATCTCATTGCATGGCATAATATCAAAATCTCATTGCATGGCATAATATCAAAATCTCATTTCATGGCATGATATCGAAATATCAGCATGGAGATTTCTGCTTGATTAAGAAAAAGACAAGCACCCTTATTCTCCTCGCTTATGATTTCGGAGAACAAGCTTTGAAAAGGGCAAATTTTCTATTTATACAGTGACAATTAATGTATTGGTTAACTATGTGTATGGTTTTGTTGAGATTTTTTATAAATCATGGAGCACTGACAGGGATTTAATCATTTGTTTTATTTTTTAGGGAGACAGAGGACCTGATGGACGTTCAGGTGCACCTGGTGCCCAGGGCTCGCCTGTAAGTGCACTGCTATCTTATGTACTAAACCTTCTATTTGGAACAATTTGTTCACTAGCCTTGAGCCAGAGCACCAATTTATGTCGCCATCACTTTTTACAACTTAAATATTCATACAAATGTTAGTGATGGAAGTAATTGTTTTTACCGGTCTGTCATCATATCTATATATACTCCTGAAGAGTGAGATACTCACGAAACAGGCTTGTAAAGATAAACCATGTAGTCTTATTTTCTTCAACTCTATGATATATCACGCTCTACGTGCTACGTGCTAACGTATTGAGCACTGTACTACGGAAGTATCAAAAGACAAATTTCTATATATATATATATATATATATATATACATATGATTTTGCATTTTGATAGTAGAATATGATAAATTTTGTTTTCTTTTAATTTTCTAAGGGACCCTCTGGACAACGTGGCCTTTCAGGAAGACGTGGCTCCAAAGGACCAAATGTAAGTTACCGCATTTCACAATTATAAGTGTTAGTAACGTTCTTGTTTTAATTATAGTTTTAAAGAAAACTTGTTCCGAAAATATGATTCCTCCTATTCTTGTCATGGTACTCTTGAACTCAAGCCGTGTTTTCTTATTTTCTATCTAATCTGACGATAAAAGACATAAGTTCAAAATACTTTTGTTTCGATCAGTCAAATTTTTTATTGCTGATGCCTGTTCTTCGCTGAAAATGCTTACTGAAGAAAGTTAATTTTCACATACAGGGAATCAGAGGACCTAAAGGTGCACAGGGAAGCAATGGGCTGCCTGGATCACCAGTAAGTGAGCCATGTTGACTTTTTTCAGGTTACTTGGTAGTGAATAATGATAATGTTTTGCATTTGTTTATTGTTCGACTTAAGTCTAAATTGACGGCACTTTGAGAAAATATTTGTCTTAAAACTTTAACTGTCACTGTTATGATTGCCTACCTCTGTCGTTAAAGGGTATGCAAGGAATGACTGGAAGACCCGGCTCATCTGGACCAAGAGGAGAAAGGGTAAGTTTCTGCATTTATTTCATTTTCTCTTTGTTGTTAGTTGCTGGAACATAGTAAATTCTGGAATATGGTTATAAATAGGTATTGTTTCTTTATCGTCCATGTATTCTATTGTTTTGTCTGCATTTAAGCAACGTACAGAAACATTTGGAATGAGATTATTGTCAATAAAAGTACTTCTCAGTATCGAAACAAACATGTTCCATTTGCTGAAAATTCTCGAATCCTGAGTAGTATGATGTAGTATGAAAATTTGTTTGAAATATTAAATAGTTTCTCTAATCTTATGGAGAAGTGAATAATTTGTTTTCTTGTCAAGGGTGCTGATGGACCAAGTGGTGCTCCAGGCCTCGACGGAATCGCTGGACTGCCTGTAAGTTGCTTTTTTACAAAACGCTCAAAACAATTAATTTCGTAACGATTTCCAGATTTGTATGTTGCAGTGGGTTTGTGAAAGAGTTCTATCTTCATCGAAAAAAACTGAACTGCATGATAGTTGCAACACAATTAATTACGTATTGTTTTTTAGGGGCAAACGGGGCCACAAGGTCTTCCAGGAAGAAACGGAGGTCAAGGCTTGCCAGTGAGTCTCTTTTAGTTGCTCTTCCATTTCTTCTGCAGGTTTTCAATTTGTCTCAAATGGTTTTTACATCAAAATTCCTTTACTGATAATTACTATTTTTCCTGTTTGTAAGATAGTGCTCGATGCTGTGTAGGTCAAGACGTGGCTAATAGACAGGCTCGGTTTCACTTGTAACATCTAGTTTCACGCTTAAGCCAAAAGAGATTTATTTTTCTTTCCTCACTTCGAAACAAGTTCGGATTTTTTTGCCTAGGATTGAATACTTGGTGGCAAGTTTTCTTTTAAAGAATATTGACATTTTTAAATAGTGTTTTGCTGTTTTCATATTTTTTGTACTTGACCTTTATTCAAGGAAGCATTGGTCCTTTTTCCTACATTTGCAGTGCTGTTTGCAGCTCTTTCTTTCATCACGGAGACTCTTGATATTGTAGTTCTTGATGATGCTTGCAAGGTTGGGCATGCACCTGTAACTTACTTAAATATTGTCAATATCTAAAATCTTCTAGATTCTTTTGCAATAGTGATAATGTTTAATTTTATTTCAGGGACCATCAGGTCCACCTGGTGACAGGGGAAGAAAAGGTGGAAGAGGTGACCAGGTAGCGTTTAAGTACTTGCCTTTTAGGTCTAATGTCACTTGCTGTTTTGAATTTTTTGTTATAAAATTTGAATATATTTCAGTATCCAAAGTTTTTTATTCGTCTTGTGAGCAGCACGCTTCTGTCACCCAAAGAACTTTTGACAGCTAATGAAATAATGTTTACTTTCCTGCGACCGGACAAAAGTCATGTATCAATTTCCTGTGGGAATGGGAAAATAAAAGAAGAAAGGGCCACCTTCTAAAAACCGTAATGGCATGTGACCAGTTTTATGGAAGAACAAGATACATTTATAATGGTTTAAGCAAGTTTACTACCACTTCAAAATCATTTTCCGTTTTGGTAACTGAAAATTATTCTTTTTTCATGAACGCCATAATTGATCTGGAATAGGGGCTTAGCTATAATTTTGACCTCCTAACTGGTAAGATTATTTATGATGGTAAGACTAACTGGTAAGATAACTGGTCAGAATGTTAAAATTTGCTAGAATGCAGGAAAGACGTACAAATAGCTAAAAAATCGGGGTAGATGTTATCTTGGGTGATGGGGAGGAGGGGGGGCAGGCATTGGAGTAAAAAACATTAGAAAATAAGCATTTATAGATTGATCATATGATGTCCTTGTATCCATGAAGGTTTTTGAACAAAACTATTTGATGTCAATATAAGTCAGAACCCTGAGAACAAATCAATTGCGAAAAACATAAAAGAAAGTTTGCTTCAATCATTAAAAATAATTTGATGAATACAAAAGAAAAAAGCGCTTTTTGCAAAAGGGTTTATTTTAAAGATTGTCTATTAAAAAACTTGAAAATATCCTACGACCGCCCGGTCACATGGTCGGGTGGGTTTTCATGCCCTGGCAAATGCTAAGGAGTAGCCTTTTCCATTGTCATGTTCTATGGAAGGCTATTACACAGATGTTTCGTTAATTACAGTTTCTAATCTTATTTAATCTTATTCCAGGGAGAAAAAGGAGAGGCAGGGCGACTAGGTTCCCCTGGGGCAGCAGGTCCAATTGTAAGTGAATTTTTTACAAGGTGCACTTTCTTTGGTTATTGTATTTTTAATCATATAGGTGTTTTTGGTATTTTACTTTTATCGGCTACTAAATAAAGGATGGACAGAAATTGGATAGTTGGACTGAGTAATGTGTATCTTTAGGATTCTTGCGATGATAACATTCTTGCATTTGAAACTTAACTCAAAACTATCAAAATTTCTAATATGAAATCTTTTTGAAAGTTTTTATCTGTTTGTTCGCGACATGTAACATGTAACAAATCCTTCTTCCTTGTTTTTTACCTTAGATTTAATTGTTGTTTCGTTGTATGCTCTTTTGTATGTTGTGGCTCATTGTGTCATTTCCTTTCCTCTAGGGGAATGCTGGCGAAAAAGGAAGGCGTGGAGCAATTGGAGAGATAGGAGAAATTGTACGTTTATTTTGCAGTGCTGTCGTCATTTTTTCTTTTGTTGGCATGTTCTTAACTGCTTCTGCGTAATCAAAATGAAATAATAATCTGCCTTTTGATTGTTCAGTTTTATGGCCTATACGATTTTTGCATTCCCTACTTAAGCGCTAAACTTTGATGTTTTTTTCACAGGGAGAGCAAGGACCCAAAGGACCCCAAGGACCTTCTGGACCACCAGGTCCAACGGTACGCTTTTTCTACTTTGATATGCTTTGTAAAAAGTTTTATGCTCTTTAGATTTCGATTAATTTAAATAACTAAATGGTATGTAAGTAACCTGCCGAATTGTTCTCTAGGGACCATCAGGACCTCCTGGACCTACTGGGCCCTCAGGCAAGGATGGTAAACGGGTATGCAATATTTTCTCGCTTAAAATTTTCTACCTTAAAATTTTCTACGAAGTCCTTTGTTTTGATGAAAAAAGTTGTTAACTTAATACGTTGCATGGCTGTTAAATTTATTTGTGTATATATTGACCAACTAAGTTCAGGCTTTACCAGGAAAGGAGCTCGATCGAGAGCGATTGCCTGAAGCACATCTCAAAATAGCCATTGAGAGCAATTTAATCTTCTGATATGACCACAATATTATGATTTATAATATTTGCATAAGAGTTAATTCTTTAGACTCTGCCGATTGCACATCAAGTGTTGCTTTAAAAGCTGCGTCAGTAAGCGGGGCTTACTATGAATGGAACTTGATTGAACAATTTTATGTATTTGGGTCTGAATTGTGTTGACAGTAATCAGTAGTGTGAGTGGATTGACTTCAAGCCTGATCAACCGTACACATATTATTTTGATGGCATTTTATACCTGGTTTCATTCAGACTATTAAGGCTACACGAATACTTTTAAGATAAAAAGTTTATTTTTTATGCTTTTAAGCTAACCATCTACATGAGAAGTGCAAATTTGTGACCGAAAACAGAAATATTTGGAAATGTCTTCGGGAGTGAAATCTTTTGAAAACGCATTGTAGAAGCAAACCGTTTGATTTTTGTATTCACTAAATAAGAATTTTAGAAGAATCTGAGTATCTTTTGAGGGTATAAATTTTTGAATTTTTTTTATCTGATACTTTGGTGTACATGGTGAATTTTTATTTAACAATCCTTCCAAAGAGTCTTTCAAGGAAGTTTTATTTAGAGGTGTGAAAAAGAGTGCCTTGAGTTTCTTAGAAGCTCATTTTAATTGGAAAGTACCTTCGTTTCGCTTAGAGCAAGGCCTGCAGTTAGGTCGATTTAGGTCAGCTATGCTCAGTTTTTTATTGTTTACACAAGTAGCCTTGCAAATATACATTAACTGGATTTCTTTCTCGTCAAGGGACCACGCGGAGACACTGGAGAACCTGGTGACAGAGGGCCACAGGGAACTGAGGTTAGTATTATTGCATACCTTCCTTAGGTCAAATTATTATTTAATAGGATAAATAGAGAATGTATTTAAAGTTTAAACGGAAAATAGATATAACAGATGTTAACAGCACTATTGTTATGTTATACACCAGGGTGCTGCTGGAAAGGATGGCAAACCTGGAAACCCCGGAGTTCCTGGAAAAGCTGTAAGTAGTTTCCTGTTTAAAACACCTTTCCGCGCGACGATCAAGCAAACATAATTTCTGTGCTAAACAATTTTATTGTTTACTGCTCGGGCATGCGCCATGCATAGTAATTTGAAGCGATTAAAACGTGTCACATTATCTCAGAACTAGCCGCATCTGCGTTTGCACTAGTATGCGCAGTTGACAATTTTTCGTTATTTTTCCGTAGGGATTATAAATAATGGAAATTGACATTTCAATCGACATTGACATTTGCTGAACATTACGGTTAATTTGTTGTTATGATTAATCAACATCACTTAATCGGTTCTGTTATTTCAGGGTGCCGTTGGAGCAGCAGGACCAAGAGGGCCAGCAGGCAACAGAGGACCTGCGGTAAGTAGGTTTAGGTGCTTTGTGCATTGCGTGAGGTTTAGGTGATTTTTGTCAAATTCTGTAGCATATTTATCTAGGAATTTTTCACCATAAAAGCATTGAAAATATTTCTTAATGTTTCTAATGAAAATGCTGCTAGTATTCCTTCATTTTTATCCTTTTGCCTATCTCATTTTTTTGAGAATTGTTTTCGGTAATCTTTTATTTTTTATGGATCTAGGGTATGGCAGGTCTCCCAGGCTTGACAGGACAGGGAGGACCAGTTGGTGCTAAGGTAAATTTACATCTGCTTCAAAAAACATTCAAGTTAATTTATGCATGTTTTAAAATTTGTGTATATTTGTTTATTTATGAATGTTTACAGGAGTATATTGAAGAAAATGTCTTATATTCATAAATTGTGCAAACAGTAAGGCTAACATTGAGAAATAGCTTAACCATGGACTAGAAATGGTTTACTAGAAATTCCCCCTTAGTTCGATGCCTAACCCTTTGCACCAACGCTAAGATGACTACGGCAATGTTTTTTATATTTGGTCATGACATTTGGCTTTAGACTGGAATGTTAGTTGATTTTGCTAATATTTTCAGTGTCGCATATTTTTAGATGATGGCCGTTTCGATTAATCAAATAGTGACAGTCTGATGCAAAGTGATTTGAATTGATTTTTTTCTCAAGGGCTACCCAGGCCTTAACGGTAGAGATGGAAGCAATGGTAAAGAGGGACCACAAGGCAGAACTGGGCCACAGGGACCTGCAGGGGCAATTGGAGATCCAGGATCATCGGTGTGTATAAACACCTTTTGGAATTTTTTTCTCAATTTCTTTGCATCTTTTATCGAGTTTTATATATATACGATTTTTCACGGATTTTGCTATGAATACCATCTTGTTAAATTTTTGTTGAAAAGGATAATGACTTGATGATTAAATATGTGTATAATCGACTATGTATATGTTTTTTTAAGGGTAACGATGGAGTTGCTGGAACATCGGGACTGCCTGGCGTAGATGGCAGACTGGTTAGTTATTCTCGTTCAGCTGTGTTATATAAAGCTCAAATTCTGTTGAAGATCTTTCGTATTTAAGCTACAAAAGTTTATTCAGATCATCGATTTATCTCGATGCCAATGGAAGGTTATTTTTGTTTAGGCGAATTTTTTGAGCAACCCTTTTGAAATTTGTAATCGATGAACCTTTTGCAGGGTGAAAAAGGCAACAGAGGTAACCCTGGGACTCCTGGAGCGCCTGGAGATGAAGGAAGACCTGGTGCCCCAGGTGCCAAAGGAAATGCTGGTGAATCTGGATATGTTGTAAGTAAAACTATTTGAATTTTACTAATCGAATTTGAATTTTAAGTATGATTACCTGCAAGAGAGTGTACTTTTTTATCATTTGCACGCTAACCTTTCCTTTATGTCGTGCTTAAAAATTTTGAAATTTCTATTGGCTTTTGAAGTTTCAAATTAACTAGAGGTTGCATGAACTAGTTATTGAATACTTGTAGACAGTTAACATATTCGATTGTTTCGTGTCATTTAAAGAGGTATCAACCCAAAATCCCCCTCCCCCCAAAATTCGGTCATAATAAGCGGGAACCAGAGTGCTGCTGAAAAGTACACTCGCGTGCTCTTTATCCCATTTTTGTTGCGAGAAACAAGCGAGAGAAACTAGCGCGATTGACTTTTTAATAAACTGGTATTTTTACGGTCCGATTGCCATAGAACAAATTATCGGTTGATCATGTGATAACCGAAAAGAGTCGTGAAAGTTGTCGGCCAACACGCAGTTCGTTTTTATGATAGATACTTCTCAAAGATCTTTAGAGAATGCCTTAAGTAAAAAGGTATAAGAAGAAGAATTGAATCAGTTCAAGATCAAGTCTCGAACCGCTCCCAACCGGCCCCTTCTAGGTCTTCTAGGTAATCAACTCAACACTTTCACGTTACAAGATTAACATTTTGTTATTCAAACCTATGATGCAATTATGTTACTCGCTAACCTTACTCCCGGCTTCTACCCCCTGACGACGTCGCCGATATCGTTGCTTGCAGTCACTTGCATCCTTGCTTCCTTCTAAAATTCTTTCCCTAAAATTCGATCCCCGTTCTGTATTTCAGATAATGTTGAGTCTTTTTGTGATTGTTTTCCTTTTTTAACATGTCACATGTAGATAACGTTTTTAACATTAGCAATGAAAGTTTTTCAATTAGGAGAAAGAGGGCAACCCGGACTTGCTACTAGTTTCAGAAGTAGTCAATAAACTAGAGATTGCCCACTCAAAGAAAATTTGCTTTCAATTTTTTTTCTCTTTATAAAGGGACAATCAGGAGACAGGGGACAACCCGGTAGGAAGGGAGAATTTGGTGAAACTGTGAGTATGATTTGCAACCTATGATTTGCAACCAGAATTTGAGCTATAATCCAATTTGAAGATAGTGATCGGAATTGAAAAATATCAAATTATATCAAAGGCTACTCAGAAGCTTTTTATGTTTGTAAACATTTTTTATATCTATGTTTTATGCACTTTTGACTTGACCAATTAAATTTGTATTAATTCAGTGTGATATAATTAATACCAGCACAAAATTGCAATTAAGACCTAAGATGCCATTTCATTCAGAACGTTTTTTTGCAATAACTTCTATAAAGCAAAGAGTTGAAAACGTCATTTGAATTCAAACTAATCACTAAGCTATGAGCGGGTGTTAGATTTTTTTGCTATTTAATCTCCGATATTTCTTTTCTAGGGTGTAGCAGGAGGTCCAGGTGATGCTGGTGCTGAAGGAACTGCAGGAAGAAAGGTCGGTCAAATTCATATGTCATGTGACAGTAAACGATCAGTTAGGATTTGTTCAATGAACTCTATGCCTCCAGAAAGTTTTTTCAATTCCTCCCATCACAGACTATTCTTGACTTTTCTAGGGACTTAAAGGCAACCAGGGTGCAACCGGTATTCCTGGCGGTCCTGGAGACGTGGTATGTAAACATAACTAATTTAATGAAGAATTCTTCCCTGGATGCTTTTCTGCATTGACATTGAAATCGCTTCTAATTCCTTTGAAAATTTTTTATTGATGTGTATGGTATTTTTAGAGAAAGTTATTTATTGTAATTGATAAATATCTAAATCACTTCCTGCATTGATTTCGTGATAGAATGCATTTCCCAAAGGACATTTTCGTTGTATCTGAAACAGACAATATTTGGTTTGAAGGTCCCTACGAACCACTCATAGAATTGCGTCTTTTTCTTGATTTTTACCAACCATTTTCAATTTTACATATTTCGTCCCTCTAAGAAGATTGTGTTTTTGTAAGAATGTTTCCCCTTTTTACTTCAGTTGTCTGTGATGTCTTTCCTCAACTCCTAGGGTGATAAAGGCAACAAAGGATATCAAGGTGTACAAGGTCCACCTGGACTCTCTGTAAGTACTGCCTGGTGCTTTTTTATTGTTAACGAAGTCGTGCCTGTAAATATTTGTATTTAGCAAAGTATTAACATTCTTGACGCTTTGAGCTTCATAGTAAATAATTGATCTTACATCTGGTCTGAATTTTTCAATTTTTCAGGGTGCTCGTGGCAACGCTGGTCCTGATGGCCCAGCAGGACGAAGGGGACCAAGGGTAAATACGTTTCTCACTTCACCCCAATGTTATAGTTCCTGTAGGCTCTGTAAGTAATTCAAGTAGCTTGCTACATACTCAGGCTCTTATTTCATAAGAAAGATTTCTTTTTTAAAAGTCAATTTAAATGTAGCTTTTTATAATTAGCTGATATTTTTCGAATACCACATAACGTGAAGAAAACTGCCGTTAATAAAGGTGAAGCTCTTCTGCCAAGACTTGATTTTAAACTGATCTTTTTTATGTTAGGGAGCATCAGGTTTAGATGGAGCAAAAGGAAATGACGTTAGTACTTGATTTTGAAGTTTCCTTTTAAATTCCATTTTTCTCTATTTGAAACAACATTTGTCGTGGCTATGCTAACGAATCAGTTGAGATTTCTCTAGCTATTGAAATCATTTTTTTGGTACATTTTTTTCAACTGGGGACTCATTTTCAGCTAAGTTAACTGAGAGCCGTCCGCGAGCCGAGATCGAACCCTGAGTGTTTGCATGGCAATCGAGCGCCTTAACCACTCAGCTACCGCGGCACCTGAAATATCATTACTGTCCCCGTAACATTCTCGATACATTGTTTGTTTAATTTGTTTGGTTTTCCTAAAGGAACATTAAACTTTTCCAAAGTTTTTAAAGTATATCATAGTACATAGGATAAGGTATTTCTTTAGATGGTTGATGAACTACTTTTGTTAAAAATAGACCGCATGAAATTTATCAAATTTGCAAAAATAAACCACATGAAATTTATCAAATTTGCAACTCAAGGTAATTATGTTTTGAGAGTTACTAAATATGGTGTCATTCTAAAAACAATTATCTTCTTTTTCATTTTAGGGTCCTTACGGCGAACCCGTAAGTAACAGATAATCAACATTTTTAATGAACCATTTTTAAATATAATTTGGTATCTTTTGTTCACGATATAGCAGCGAAGATTGAAGATTTTTCTACCGTGCCTTTCATGAATATCCATAATATGTTCACTGTTTATAAAAGTTCAAGATTTTTATGAAGAACTAGTTATTTTTAATTTCGTGCAAATTCCCATCAAGATAGGTATGGAGTTTTCAAATTACTCATTTATAATTTTGATATCAATTGATCCTTGAGTAGATTTGAAAGCTCATTTTTCTGCAATGAGCAATGTGCTGGTAAATCAAATTTTACTTAAATATGTGAATAGCTTAATTTTCGTGGCATTTTTTGAGCAAAATTATAATGCACAGTTATTTTTAGAATGTTTTATAACATTTATAATTTTTTGTCATAGGGAGAGCACGGAAAACCAGTAAGTACCCTAGTTTATTCATTAAAATGATCGCTAAAATGGAATGAAAATGAATTTCACACTGAATTGTGTGCCGTTAAAGTATTTGATTGCAAGAAGTATGTTGAAAAGATCTGGTAGATTTTGTGGAAAAATTTGTTTCTGTTGAGCAGATATATTGGATTCTGGAGTACTTTTGTATTGTAGCAAGACAGTAATGGGAAACTCTAGAGAAAAGGAGGATCAATCAAATACTTGCCTTTTTTAATAAAATCTATGTTTGAAGGTAGTTGTTAATAAAAATGAATTCTTGAAATCATTTCTTGGGACAATTACATCTTGGGAAAGCTATCTTAATAGGCCATAGACCGGGAAACAATCTAATCATTCAAAGATGATTTTTAAAACGAATAGATAAGAAATAACTAATAGAGAAACTACTATGAAACAGTTCAGTAAAAATTAGCCTAAACGTTTGCGCAGTTCTACGTTTGAGTTAATTGCTTGTACATCCATCAGGTCTTCTTTTACTTTTGTATGAATTCTTTGGTTGATTAAGGTATAGCTGTCCTGCTAAATTTTTGCTCACACGTCCCTTTGTTACGTCAATCGAGCGTACTTAAGTAGCTATTTAATACCGTACAGGACAAAAAGCACTTGGCCCAACTACGAACAGACCATAATTGAATTGCAGCACCCAAACCCTCTTTGTAGGTCAAGAAAAATGTTTGATTTTTTAAGATTGTTTCTTCTTTCTTGATCTTGATATTTGTATTGTTCATTCTTATTTTCAATGTTAAATCTTCAATGGTTAAATATTTTTGTTTAGGGCGCAGCAGGATCACCAGGACCGGCTGGACCACCTGTAAGAATCTTATTTTTGATTTTTTTTTGTGATTTTTATTTGAATTATATGTAGAGATTATTTGGACAGTTTCCTAACTTCTTATCCTTTCTGAAAACATCTACCAACTATTAAACTTTTATAACGTCACTAATTTGTTTTGCAAATGTACATATACGTTTTGATTTAACACGACAATACATCTGCTACATGTTCAAAGTTATATATTCATTTTTCATTTCGTACTATTTCCTTTCAGGGACCGCCCGGAGAGATGATCCCGGTATGTTCCTCTATACCTGCACCTAGTTTCTTACAGTGCTTGATAATTTTGATTGTAAATTTTAATTTTTGACTGTCTACACCCAGTATTTTGCAGCTCACGGTTTTTCCACCATTCAGTAAAATGAAATCCCAATTTTGATAACCTCCTCCTTTAGAATGTTCACTGTCGCTCTTTTGGAAACTTAATCTTATTGGTTTTTTATTTACCTAAGGACTCCCCCGATTCAACTGTCGCCGATTTGTTTTCTTCATTAAACACCAAAAAGCTTATTTTATCTGTAAAACGTTTTTCATAAGCAGTGAAAGATTTCGACATTCCATCATAGATATCAGCTCAAATTGCTGGCTACATGACAGTTGGCGGGCTGCAGAAGGGTCCATCCTACGGTGGCTACCAATATGGTTACAATCAATATAGCGGAAAACTTGTAAGTGTATGATCTTTGATATAACTTTCTTTCTAATCCTTTCTTTTCCGCTTAGATATTCGGCCTTGAAGTTAAAACTTTAAGTACTGCATCCCCTAGGATAACATATTAAGGTAAACCATTTGTTGAATTTAATGACTCTCACTAAACTAATTAAATACTTAGATTCTTTTCCGTATGATCAGAGCGGAAATTTCTCATATAGTACAGTAAAAGCTGGCAAGTAATAACCAAATAGTCTAAGGCAATCTCTTGTTTGTTCTTAATAAGAGAGCGTGGGCTGCAAAAAAAGAGTTACTGGCTCTTAATCAGGTTCTTGGTTATGATGGGTCAAGGCCATAGTTGTGTTACACATCCTTTATATGGAGGACGTTTCCCTTCTGAATAAATACCTGTCCGATATGAAATAAATATTAGATTTAGATGCATAATTTCCCAAGGGCCAGTATCCTCTATTTATTGGTTTTATCAATAAGATTTAAATTTTAAAAAAATCGAACTCATCAAATTCACAAGACATTAAACAGCAGAATGCCAATCAAGACCCAACCATTTTCTATAATTTTCTATTTAGTTTTTTATTTGCAGAAGCATTTTTATATAAAGCATGCCTTGGTTGCTTATGTTGTTTGCATTTTTCCTTTACTTTCAGCAATTCAAGCTTTAAATACAATAATGGGAAGCATATGTCCGTTAATGTTCACCTTCGTCTTTCTGAAAAAATACCTCCATATGCACTTAAAGAAGGATAGTTCTAATTTAACTTCATGAAACACAGCAACTTGCTTGAGAATGACTCGCAATAGATATATTTAGATTTGAGTACATAGATAAAATGAATTGGTGAATAAATTGACAGCTGAACATGGTTAAAGCGTCAGAAAGGATATTTTTCAACGCTTAGCCGGCTGAGCTATGTATCCGCATCAGACTCAGCGCAATTTGTTTCCTTAGTAAGATGAAACAGCTCTGAACACCATCCTCCCTTTGACAGCTCGCCAATAATAACGTAATAGTTTATCGTCGTGAATTTTACAAGTGTAAAGAAAACACAATGACCATTAAACGCGCAGGTCTTATTAGATATTAAAAGACAAACCAAGTTTATTAAATCTATTATCTGGTTCCATTGCTGGTAGTACAGGATGGAATGGTATTTCAATATTACAAATTATGGGAAATGTGAGGCGATGCTAGTACGTAGTAATTTTTAACCCATGGCAAGACAACATCATTGCAATTATTTGAATATTTTTAACTCTTGATGCTACTTCAAAGTGGCTTTTGTGTCGTCAATTGAAACATGCTAAGGATTCCATATTAAATAATCTATATATATCCTTCTAAATTAGGGATCCGAAGAAGAAAAAGTTGTCAACAAGGTATGTTTCATATTTGTTGATGTTCTAAATTATACTTTTATCATAGTTTGAAGGACGAGGTATTCTTTTGTGCAAGCATAGAGTTTTCAGTCTGTGTTCTGACGTTCTATACTCTGAAGAGTGTCAGACAAAAAGTTTTAGTATACTCAAATGTTTGCTTTTTTTAAAGCCATTTTTAACTGTTGTACCACCAAAAGATTGTTTAGATAATGTTTTGTATATTTTTTTGTATAGGGTGTGAAATCTTTCAATGACTACATAACCCTTTTGAAACACATAGAGGAAACAAAATCATTCAGCGGAACTCAAAGTGATCCTGCTCGAACCTGTAAAGATCTTTTCATGCGTTTTCCTAACAAGAAAAGTGGTGAGTAGCTCATGCTATTTCTGTTTGTTGTGTTCTAACCACACCCAATGTCATGAAAACTGCAGCCATGGTTTAATGTTTACTGGTCCTGGGTCTGTTATAATTTCAGCAAAATATTATATTGTCAATGTTATATACTGCTTTTGGAGCTTGTATATCTGTTTCTCGCTCTGCATCATTCATCTAGCCACAAGGTGAAACCTGGAACAAATTTTGTCAGTACGTCGGAACGAATCAACTTTGTGCCAGTATACTGGGTTTAATATAAGCAACCGTCAATTTGCCTTGCGACAGTTACTGTTTCAAGTAATTTTGACTGAAGATTGAAAAGTTTTCTCATTATCTGTAATTGTTTGTTTGTCAGTTTGTTTGATACTACTGATTTCTCAGTTTATGTTTGTTTGGGATTTTTCAGGTGACTACTGGGTCGATCCAAACGAAGGATCAAGTGTTGACAAAGTCCTTGTTTTCTGTGATAGGAACACAAGCGAGACCTGTGTTTATCCTAAGCAACCGACGGTATGTTAAATATTTTTTTAAATGTAATCAAACTCGATCTTATTCGCTGAAACGTATCTATTGGGTTTTCATTTTGATTTCGTATGTCAGAAGGGTACGTTTGTGTCATTGCAATTACCGGTTTTATAGATTGATAAAGATCAGTGGCAAACTGGAGGTGACAAGTACAAGTGGGTCATGCAACATTTGATGGGAGAAATTGAAGGAGTGAGTGTTTTTTGTTGTTCCCTCAGATTGCTTGCTGTTGTTGCTTCATATACTTTTGTTGTAAGGAAGCAAAGCAATATGTAGAAACAATTTTTTGAATTATCCACAAACGAAGCTCCTAAATTGTCTCAAAGCGCTGATGCTTTTTCAAATATATATATATATAGCCGCTGTAGGCATCTTCCCTATAAGGATTAAAGGCATCGTGAATATTTTTCATGCATATAACTTTATATAAAGCACAGGGTTTTGTCTGTTTACTTTTATTTAGTTCGTTTTATATTTTCTTTACTTTTAATATTTTTTAACATTTTATTGTATATTGAAATGAGGGCCCCATCAGTAAACCAGACTTTACTGATGGGCAACTCCAAAAGTTGTTGAAAAAATGAAAAAGTGATGTTTTTTTCTATTTTCATATCTTTTTAGGTCCTTTACGCTGCTGAAATACGTCAAATAAAAGTCTTGAAATTGTTCAGTACACGGGCAAGACAATCGGTCAAGTACTTTTGCCAAAACTCTCATGCATGGACAAAAGCAGATGGCAAACTTATCCGAAAAACTCTTAAATTCCTAACAGATAATGAGAAAGAGGTCCATGGACATAGCTTTGATGCAGAAATCACGCCAAAGATCGTTAATGATGGATGCAAGGTACCATTTGATTCAATAACTTTGTTAACTTATGTTTGTAAAATCTCTTCATGTATTCAGATACTACTCCATTACTCTGAATTGATATTGTGTTAAGCCGTGGCATCTGGACATCTGGCGTCTTCCTTTATCGATCTTATTTGGCTTTTTTTCCTTTGAAGGTCAAGGATGGGAAATGGCATGAGACGGTCTTCAACTTTGAGACAAAAAATCTGGACGTGCTCCCAATATTGGATGTTGCTGCTCATGACATTGGTGATGGAAATGAGAAATTTGGTTTGGAAGTGGGACCAATTTGTTTTTCATAGATAGTTAGAACTAGAGACTGCTCGGTTATTTAGGCATACAGTTTCGTGTCTCTTTTATAATATGAGAACGTGGTAGTAATGAAGGTTTAGGGTTTTTGCAAGCTATAATCTTTGCCTTTTGACCTGCCAGCTGTAGAGCTTGACGAAAATTCCAATTTTTTAAAATAGCTCAGGGAATTATGTTTTACAAGTTATCTTATTTTTATCGATTATGCTATTGGGCTTTATGTGTTTATTTGTAGTTCAAATTTGTAAAATGAATTGTTATGCCTTACTTTTCTGACTTTAGATGTGAATGAGATCTTTGCTTCCGGTTCCATGCAAATGAGATCCTTACTTGCAGAGCCTCCTGTCGTTCTGCAAGTTGTTTAGTAGATAGGTACTAGCAACTTCGACTTCCTTGCTTGAATATATGTCCCATTTACCAAAGCAAATTACCATTCCGTTGTATTGTTTTAGATGTTTTTTATTATGCCTAAAATGTTGCATTGCCACATGTTAACTAGCTAACGGTCTTCATACTTCCAAAATTGTTGTAGTTGTAAAAGTGTCTCTTTATCATTTTTTCGATTTATCCGTTGTGGCTCATTTTTCTGAAACGGTTTCAAAGGGCCTTTTCAGAGGTTTGCAAGTTCTATGTCCATGCAGTTGCTGAGCCTGATTTAGTTAGGAAAGAGAGGGTTATTTGACGGAAGGCACACTTTTCGAGAGGATACACAAACTGAATCAAGTACACCAAGCTGAATCAAGTACACCAGGCTGAATCATTTGAAGCTAACTAAACAAGCCCAAGGCAAACAAGTTTTTACTGCACTTACATATATCTGTTATTTTTAAGCTCACTAAGTGCTTTTTCCGTTTTTTTTGTCATCTATTTTCTTTAGTGTAAGATACAATGGCGGATCCAGGAATTTTTCAGAGAGGCGCAAAACTGAGCAATGCTCTGACCCATCCCTTGATGTGCTACGCCATTGGCAAAGCTACCTACGGACCATACCCTTTACACTGATAAGTATACTGAGCTGCTTGAAGAAAAGTAAAATTTCAATTTGTCACTTTCAAGACGACACTATGTAAAAGTTCCATAGTAACTAGTTTCTTCAAAAGGTTCAATCATAACCTTTCAATTGTAAAAACTCAAGCTATTTCCTGATGGTGGGTAATCAGTTAATCACGAGCCAGTGTCTATAAATAGAAATATTATTTGTTCAAGAATTCTAATAGCATAAAGCCCGAAAATAACTTCAAACCTAATAGAATCTCCTAAATTTTTTGGAAAACCTGTTTTGGTTTTGTAGTATGAAGATTATGCAATTGCTGTTAAGCCTTTTGTTTAATCAAAGATGGGAAAATGATTTCATTGTTAATGACTGATACCAAGATATTGTAAATGACATACTGGAATAACTGGACCCTATGACCTTAGAACCTCTATGACCGAAAGGATCATTAATTGCGAAGAACCAAAAAGGACCCTCTACTACTACATGATTTGCCCCTCTTCCAAAGTCATGCTTTTTTGATGCTATCATGTAGACAGATTTGGAAGCATTTCGACTTAGGCTAAAACTCATTAACAACTGTCTGTCTCTCCTTTTAAGGCTAATTTCCACGAGGCGAATTTCGCACCGAATTTGCAACAAATTCGTTTGAAAAGTCTCTTGCTTTCCACGAATCTGCGAATTCACTGCGAAATTATATTGTTATTTTCCCCGAAACTAAACATCAAGGTGGAAATTTTCAGACCAGCGCGCATGGCGAACGTTATAGAATGTTTTCTCATGTTTTGAATGGTTATTAGCTGCTGCAAAATAAGAAGTAGAACTATTTTCTACTTTCCTGCGAATTCGCTGCGTAATCAAATTCAAAACTGCGCATGACTCAATATCTTCACCAGCGATTTCGCTGCGAAATCGAACTTGTGGAAATCAACTTTAGAAAAGCAGAGTAGAAAAGTGTGGAACTTCGTTAATCGAAGACTTGTTTTGGGGTTGCATTAAGGTTTTTCGATATTTTAGTTATTGTTTTGCCCTGAATGCCAGTGCTCTGCTCTCTTAACCCCGGTCTGACATGCTCCGTTTTCTCATGCATTTTATTTTTTGGAGGAAAGGTAAATGTGAAACAACTTGTTTTGCTTCTCTAATTTGGACCGAGGCCTCCCCACTTTTCTGGAGAAAGAGCAAAAAAAGATTTAGGCCAAAGAGGATATTACTGTTGTCTACCATTCTGCTTTAAGATATTTCAAAGACTAAGAAATGGGGGTTTTATTGAAAAAGTCAAATCATTATCTAATAGTTTGGTCAATTAAGCCAAAACCTTGCAACAACCGTGCACTTTTTCAGAGATAAAATTTTTTTGAATGTCTTTCTATATCATTTTTTAAAAAAAGATGAAATAAAAGGAGAACAAACTTTTTATATACTGCTTGATTTTATTTGATCTATTTACTAACTTATTGGGGTATAATTTATATAATTGTCTATTATTTGCACCATTTCAGTAGATAACTTTTGCATCATTGCAATGTCTGCATTGTAGATGTGTTAACATGGCCTACTGAAAATAATCGAGACAAAGTAGATGCACATTTCTGTTCAGGAATTAAAATTTTCTCAATCAATACAACAGCTTCTTGTTATTCACATCGATGTGCACTTTGAACTAAAGGTCGCCCTTCCTTTCTTACCTCAACCTCTGTCACTAAAGCTATGAGTTAACGTGAGATAATTTTGAGTTAAACTGAAAATTAACTCATTGTCTAAATTCAAGTTAACTTGAGATAGTGTGAAATACCATGAGATAACCCAAGCTAACTCGAAATCAACACATGTACCGATTCGTTTTCCTCTTGAGATAGAATTAAGTATGGAATTACCAGAAATCACGTTTTATTTGAGTCTTGCAGCTATGGGGGGCGTCTTGCAAGAGCAACTTATTTTACTTCTGCTTTTGAGAATACGTGTAAGGAAATGTTTTCTTTGCTAGAAATGTTTTCTTTGTTCGCGATCTGCGCCAAGGTTTTCGGTACGGAAAGTCTACCAAAAAAAGAAATGCGTTTGGTGGATACAACCACTTGGGAAAGGAACTTCGAAATGAGAACATGTTTCACTCATTTCACAATTGATTTTTCATTGTGTAAAGAAAACTGTTTTCAACAACTAAAGTAATGCTCAGTGCAACTGCGTTGCGTAAGAACCTCAATAGTAGCACATTGCTCTCCTACGCATCGGCTTCTTTTGATAAGATGTTATTAGGCCGTAAGCTGTGTCAGATTTTTATTTGGTCTCGCTGCCCTCATTCCGGCACTACGTTTAATAAGCATTTTCCTGTGTGTTTTTTCGTGCTGATTACGAATCTTTTTGTTGTCAACTGTAAAAACCTGCAATTCTCTTGGAATTCAACTTCAAACTTCACTATTCCCGCGCTTAAGGTGTATAACATGGAATGCCGAAAGCCGATGCTGCTTAATTATTCTCGGCCCTATCTCACAGTCCGGGTAATACCTAAGTACCAATTGCTTTAAAATAAACATGGCGGTCGGCTAAACAAATGGATCGTTTTTTGATACATTCTTGACATTCTTGCTTTCCAGTAGCGGCACCAAGGGGTAGTATGGACGGTTATCCCCCCCCCATCCCCTCTTGCAAAACATTGTCCAGATATTCTCCTAAAATTGATGAAAAATGCACTGGGTAGGGGCAGGTCATATTTTTCAAAATTTGTCTATGAAAATGCATCTGGCATAAAAAACAATTAAAATGAGACAGTAAAGGCGTAGTCTCCTGGGTCAGGCCCATTACCCTCCCACTCTGCTACAGCTGGTGCCACCACTGTTTTATTCTTAACGCGTTTATAAAGCTTAAATAGCTGAAATGTTTTTCATAAAATTATTGATTTCAACCTGATTTAAGAAAGTAAAGTACAAAAATCATAAAGGGATGACGTCATTAACTATTCAAAACCTGTATACGAGATTACAGGGCCGCAGAGATAATTTATGGGCCCCGGGTCAGGACAAAAATTAAATTATAAGGCATGCCTAAGGCAGACGCTTCTAGGAGGTATGGGGAATGCTCCCCAGAAATTTCTGAAAATTATGGTTGCTTAAACTGCTAGGGTGGCTATTATGGTTGCTAAAATTGTCATGGTGGCTAAACTGCGCCGGTGGCAATGGTGTAGATAGAGGGGGCCAGAGAGAGCAAAAACACTACTATACTACTATATTGTCGGAAAACCTCTGCTCTTTTCAAAAATCTAACATGATTCTAAGTTTATCTAAATGCTATGTTTTGATGGAAAAAATTTGAATCTAAATAAACATAAGAATATTCAATATATCAAATGATCTTTTTTCAGTTCTGATATCGTTATGTTAAGTTGAAATTTATGTGAAAGATATAGAAGCTTGTTAAATTTTTGTCGGAAAATCCATGGTTCTCACCCCTCCTGTGAATTAGAAAGAAATAGAAAATAACAGGTACAAGATGATACGTTTAAATAACTGAGAATAAAAAACAAGTGGGTTATCGGCACAAGATTTAGGGATATGCGAACGCCATAGTGTAAATCTGTATGACATACATATTGCCCTGTATGTTACCCTGCAATCACATTTCGTAACATTCAGAAGCTTTTGAACTAGCCAACAAAGATGAGAAATTCTTAACAAAAATTTCTTCACGACTTCATGGACCTTTGTCATTATTGTCTCTAATATTATGTTTTGTTAATGTTGATGAGGAGGATGGATTATAACTTAGAAATTTTGTTCAATTGAGTTATTATTTATGGGCCCCCGGGTCAGTGACCCCCCTGACCCCCCTCTCCTCAGCACTGTACGAGAATAACCCGTACAGTATGAACAAGCTTACTCGCATTTGCCAACTGTAAGCTCGTTCATGCTGCTAACTATGGTGTTAACTACAAAAACAGATGGTTTTGACCATAATACATGATGATGTTGTGATGACGTCATCAACCGTTAAAAGGCATCTTCTCAGACACGAAGCGTTTGACAACGCTCTAAGTTGCACGTTTGTATACTAACTTAAAGTGATCTAGCTGGTGAGGGAAGTTTCTGTGTCAAGAAATGTTTTTTAAATAATTTGACTGTATTGATGACGTCATAAAACCTAGAAATTATTGACCCCCGTATCTCACGAGTTGCATGTTTGTCAGAGTGACAACAACTGATTTTATATTAAGTAACACATTATAAACAAGAAAAACAGTCGTGAAGTTGTGCCCGGATGCGGGCAACGAAAATTGATTTTGGAGCACCTTTTTTGGTCACAGCTTACGGCCTAGAACTGAAAAAAGATCATTTGATATATTGAATATTCTTATGTTTATTTAGATTCAAATTTTTTCCATCAAAACATAGCATTTAGATAAACTTAGAATCATGTTAGATTTTTGAAAAGAGCAGAGGTTTTCCGACAATATAGTAGTATAGTAGTGTTTTTGCTCTCTCTGGCCCCCTCTATCTACACCATTGCCACCGGCGCAGTTTAGCCACCATGACAATTTTAGCAACCATAATAGCCACCCTAGCAGTTTAAGCAACCATAATTTTCAGAAATTTCTGGGGAGCATTCCCCATACCTCCTAGAAGCGTCTGCCTTAGGCATGCCTTATAATTTAATTTTTGTCCTGACCCGGGGCCCATAAATTATCCCTGCGGC
>NW_027019306.1:15759325-15779437 GCF_013076305.1 Rhopilema esculentum
CTAGATGGGGTTTATTGAAAAAGTCAAATTCATTAATCTAATAGTTTTGGTCAATTAAGCCAACCTTGCAACAAACCGTGCAACTTTTTCAAGAGATAAATTTTTGAATGTCTTTCTTATCATTTTTTAAAAAAATGAATAAAGGAGAACAAACTTTTTTACACTGCTTGATTTATTTGATCTATTTACTACTTATTGGGGTATTAATTAATATTAATTGTCTTTTATTATGTTGGCCCCATTTCAGTAGATAACTTTTGCATCATTGCAATGTCTGCATTTAGGCCGTAAGCTGTGACCAAAAAAGGTGCTCCAAAATCAATTTTCGTTGCCCGCATCCGGGCACAACTTCACGACTGTTTTTCTTGTTTATAATGTGTTACTTAATATAAAATCAGTTGTTGTCACTCTGACAAACATGCAACTCGTGAGATACGGGGGTCAATAATTTCTAGGTTTTATGACGTCATCAATACAGTCAAATTATTTAAAAAACATTTCTTGACACAGAAACTTCCCTCACCAGCTAGATCACTTTAAGTTAGTATACAAACGTGCAACTTAGAGCGTTGTCAAACGCTTCGTGTCTGAGAAGATGCCTTTTAACGGTTGATGACGTCATCACAACATCATCATGTATTATGGTCAAAACCATCTGTTTTTGTAGTTAACACCATAGTTAGCAGCATGAACGAGCTTACAGTTGGCAAATGCGAGTAAGCTTGTTCATACTGTACGGGTTATTCTCGTACAGTGCTGAGGAGAGGGGGGTCAGGGGGGTCACTGACCCGGGGGCCCATAAATAATAACTCAATTGAACAAAATTTCTAAGTTATAATCCATCCTCCTCATCAACATTAACAAAACATAATATTAGAGACAATAATGACAAAGGTCCATGAAGTCGTGAAGAAATTTTTGTTAAGAATTTCTCATCTTTGTTGGCTAGTTCAAAAGCTTCTGAATGTTACGAAATGTGATTGCAGGGTAACATACAGGGCAATATGTATGTCATACAGATTTACACTATGGCGTTCGCATATCCCTAAATCTTGTGCCGATAACCCACTTGTTTTTTATTCTCAGTTATTTAAACGTATCATCTTGTACCTGTTATTTTCTATTTCTTTCTAATTCACAGGAGGGGTGAGAACCATGGATTTTCCGACAAAAATTTAACAAGCTTCTATATCTTTCACATAAATTTCAACTTAACATAACGATATCAGAACTGAAAAAAGATCATTTGATATATTGAATATTCTTATGTTTATTTAGATTCAAATTTTTTCCATCAAAACATAGCATTTAGATAAACTTAGAATCATGTTAGATTTTTGAAAAGAGCAGAGGTTTTCCGACAATATAGTAGTATAGTAGTGTTTTTGCTCTCTCTGGCCCCCTCTATCTACACCATTGCCACCGGCGCAGTTTAGCCACCATGACAATTTTAGCAACCATAATAGCCACCCTAGCAGTTTAAGCAACCATAATTTTCAGAAATTTCTGGGGAGCATTCCCCATACCTCCTAGAAGCGTCTGCCTTAGGCATGCCTTATAATTTAATTTTTGTCCTGACCCGGGGCCCATAAATTATCTCTGCGGCCCTGTAATCTCGTATACAGGTTTTGAATAGTTAATGACGTCATCCCTTTATGATTTTTGTACTTTACTTTCTTAAATCAGGTTGAAATCAATAATTTTATGAAAAACATTTCAGCTATTTAAGCTTTATAAACGCGTTAAGAATAAAACAGTGGTGGCACCAGCTGTAGCAGAGTGGGAGGGTAATGGGCCTGACCCAGGTGTCTACGCCTTTACTGTCTCATTTTAATTGTTTTTTATGCCAGATGCATTTTCATAGACAAATTTTGAAAAATATGACCTGCCCCTACCCAGTGCATTTTTCATCAATTTTAGGAGAATATCTGGACAATGTTTTGCAAGAGGGGATGGGGGGGATAACCGTCCATACTACCCCTTGGTGCCGCTACTGGAAAGCAAGAATGTAAAGAATGTATCAAAAAACGATCCATTTGTTTAGCCGACCGCCATGTTTATTTTAAAGCAATTGGTACTTAGGTATTACCCGGACTGTGAGATAGGGCCGAGAATAATTAAGCAGCATCGGCTTTCGGCATTCCATGTTATACACCTTAAGCGCGGGAATAGTGAAGTTTGAAGCTGAATTCCAAGAGAATTGCAGGTTTTTACAGTTGACAACAAAAAGATTCGTAATCAGCACGAAAAAACACACAGGAAAATGCTTATTAAACGTAGTGCCGGAATGAGGGCAGCGAGACCAAATAAAAATCTGACACAGCTTACGGCCTATTCTGATATCGTTATGTTAAGTTGAAATTTATGTGAAAGATATAGAAGCTTGTTAAATTTTTGTCGGAAAATCCATGGTTCTCACCCCTCCTGTGAATTAGAAAGAAATAGAAAATAACAGGTACAAGATGATACGTTTAAATAACTGAGAATAAAAAACAAGTAAGTTATCGGCACAAGATTTAGGGATATGCGAACGCCATAGTGTAAATCTGTATGACATACATATTGCCCTGTATGTTACCCTGCAATCACATTTCGTAACATTCAGAAGCTTTTGAACTAGCCAACAAAGATGATAAATTCTTAACAAAAATTTCTTCACGACTTCATGGACCTTTGTCATTATTGTCTCTAATATTATGTTTTGTTAATGTTGATGAGGAGGATGGATTATAACTTAGAAATTTTGTTCAATTGAGTTATTATTTATGGGCCCCCGGGTCAGTGACCCCCCTGACCCCCCTCTCCTCAGCACTGTACGAGAATAACCCGTACAGTATGAACAAGCTTACTCGCATTTGCCAACTGTAAGCTCGTTCATGCTGCTAACTATGGTGTTAACTACAAAAACAGATGGTTTTGACCATAATACATGATGATGTTGTGATGACGTCATCAACCGTTAAAAGGCATCTTCTCAGACACGAAGCGTTTGACAACGCTCTAAGTTGCACGTTTGTATACTAACTTAAAGTGATCTAGCTGGTGAGGGAAGTTTCTGTGTCAAGAAATGTTTTTTAAATAATTTGACTGTATTGATGACGTCATAAAACCTAGAAATTATTGACCCCCGTATCTCACGAGTTGCATGTTTGTCAGAGTGACAACAACTGATTTTATATTAAGTAACACATTATAAACAAGGAAAAACAGTCGTGAAGTTGTGCCCGGATGCGGGCAACGAAAATTGATTTTGGAGCACCTTTTTTGGTCACAGCTTACGGCCTATTACTATGTAAATTTACGTAGCTATGTAGCATTACATAATAATAGTGAATACAAAATATATTAGTCCCAAGATTAATTACATAAACTGAATAATGATACTAAAAATCCCAAAAGAAATAGTTGATGAATCTAAAGGTGCAATTAGAAAACAAAAGGAATTATAAACAATCGAATGTGCGAACGGTGATAAAATTACTAAGGTTACAGGATGCAAAACAAACGAAATCCAAACTAGCACTATTACATACCTCCCCATCTTGAAAAAAGGAATCGTCCTCGATTCTATATAAAAATACTATAAATAAACGACTGTCCGAAATTATCTGTTCGTTAGTGTTAAAATGACAAGTCCAGTGAGTTAAATGTTAGCCAAATGCATTTCTGGATGGTATTTAGGGTATACGCACTATCGTCTCTTTGAACAGTTGTTCGTCGCCTTCCATCGATAAAATACATGTCTCTCCACGTGCAGATTCTTCAAATACTGTTTTAGGGTATTCACCTTGGTATGCTCCAATGACATATAGGTGTCGCCTTTAGTAAGTGAATAACTGAATGATTGTCCGAGCTGAGTTTCGTCGCGTTGAGTTCGGGTCTGTTTCCAGCACCTTCGAATACTGTATTACAAGTATCGTTTCGAATATACATCCCACTCCTGTCACCAAATGTAATAGGGTTATTTTTGTCAAAACGAATTCATCCACCCTATCGTTACCGTCGATATAAACTAGTCCTTCAATGAGAATTGAGACAAAGAGACAAATAAATAATGTTTCAAACGTCCATCTTCCGATCATGTGATCTTTCCGCGAAAGGTTATAAACTTCACAATGTTTCTCTACGGTCGTCCCGTAACGTCGATTTGTTCTCTTAATAACAGGCACAGTCTTTCACAAGCACTGTCCGTTCAAACTATACTATAGTAATGCACAATCAATAAATCATCACGCGCGATTCCATAAATCCAAATACGTATTCTATAAATCCATACTTCATGTCGACAAGATCTTTCACAAGCATCTTGCCACATAAGTGAAACGTCGAGAACCTAAATATACAAAATATCAAAACTTAACCTAATTGCTCTTAACCGAATTCCATTTCCAACTTCAACTCCAACGAACTCAAAAACTAACTCTATCTGTAACACGCCCAAAATATAACTAAACAAGAACTTAATGTAATGATGATAAACTTCAAAAACTGACGTCGACCTATAAGATACTAACTTTTTGTCCATTGTCAGAACGAGAATGTTACACTTATTTCATGCCTTAATATAAAAAACGTGCTGAAGTATACAGGGACGGATCAAGCTGGTGAGGGGGAGGGACTGGGACATCCCCCAATATTTCTGTGTCCTTCGGTAAATTTGTTTCATTCGGTTAAAATCATTTATTGGGTAACGCCAAGATTTTACTTAATTTTATTTATTTTCTTACCAGTAGCAGAGCGCGGGGGAGGGGGGGGGGGGTTTAAATATTCTGAAGTGTATTTTTAAGCTAATCTCAAGGGCGTCTTCGGAAAAATTTCCCTTCCTCTATAACTTTATAGAAAATAAAATGCTAAAGCAGTCCAATCCTTAAAAAAACTTGATTCTGAAATCCTTGTTGTGGATTGTGCTCCAAGGGGAGCGGATTTGGTTTAAAGTTTCTGAATACTGTGTATTATTTTTGACTTTGGATTGTGGAACATTAACTTTGGAAAATCGCTCAGTTGCGAGGATGGCTCAGTCGCTAGAGACCCTGACTACATACCCAAGAAGAGTCCTTGGTTCGAGTCCCTCGCTATGTAGCAACAAATCCAAAAATACAAATACAAATCAGTTTTTACACGTAGTGCTTCCTCGCCTTACACAATTCAAGATATAAACGCTAGTAGAATTGCGAAGGAAACAGACAGTTGTATATGTTCTATCACAAAACGCTTCATATGATGTTGTATAAAGGGAAATTGCCACGTAAAAACGCCATTTTTCTTTCTCTTTCTCTCATAAATCACCTATTTTTTTTTCGTGATTAAGCAACAATGTAGCATTTAGCCAAAATCATGCCAATGTTTAGAGCATTGACTGCAAAATAACAAACTGTATGGGTAGAAGAGTTCCATGCCAATATATTCTATTTTGAACCTTAGCACCTCCCCTGCACAAGTGCTCGATTACGTTGGTGGAAAAAAATTAATGTTTGCACTCAGCACCAACGCTGCCCCTCTTATCTTAATTACCTCCTGTTAGCCCAATGGCCCCAATTGCTGCGAGGTGCTTGGGGAAAATTAGAGCTTTTACGGTAAGTTCACAGTTCAGTTGAATTATCAGCAAGTTGTGAGTAATTTTCTGATTTGGCGGGAAATTTACAATCTCTGTTTTCTTTGTCAACTTTGAAGTGAGAAATCAAGACTGGAATGATGAAAAGTGTTAATAGTTCTAGCTATAAGACCAATAAGAAAAGAAAATATCGATGGAGAAAAAGAATGAACAAATATTCCACAACTTTTGAAGAGACAAAGTCAGATCAAGGTGTTACTTTGCTAGGCCAATCTATGGAACCGACTAATGTTTCTAGCCTAGAAGAAATTGCCTACGCAGAGAATCCATATGAAGAAGGTCCCTACGAAGAAAGTCCCTACGAAGAAGGTCCCTACGAAGAAGGTCCCTACGAAGAAGGTCCCTACGAAGAAGGTCCCTACGAAAAAGGTCCCTACAAAGAAGGTCTATAGGAACGCTGATTGGCGATGTTCCTATATTTAATTTTGCTTTTGTTGTTGCGAATGCTGTCGTTTTTATGTCTTATTTAACATGCAGAAAACACGGAGCCAGCAAGAGGCGATATTGCGTGACCGCTGTGTCTTGATGAATTTACTGACTAATTACAATTAAGGGCGTATACACATAAAACGAGGGACGATACAAATGTGTTGTTTGTTACGTTACGTGGATACGAAGACAATGGAAAGTGTTAATGACAGAGACACAATGGAGGACATGATTACGTTTAGACAATGGTCACTACAGGTCCCTACGAAGAAGGTCCCTACGAAGAAGGTCCCTACGAAGAAGGTCCCTACGAAGAAGGTCCCTACGAAGAAGGTCCCTACGAAGAAGGTCCCTACGAAGAAGGTGTTCAAAATGCAAAGAAAACACAGGCTCAAGACCCAAGAAACTACTATAGTGGCGATGACTGGCTACAAAAGCCAGCACACTCTGTTGTTGAGGTATAAGGTTATTTATCTATTTATTTATTTATAAATTTATTTATTTATTTATTTATTTATTTATTTATTTATTTATTTATTTATTTATTTATTTATTTATTTATTTATTTATTTATTTATTATTTATTTATTTATTTATTTATTTATTATTATTTATTTATTTTATTTATTATTTATTTAATTTATTTATTTATTTATTTATTATTTATTTATTTATTTATTTATTTATTTATTTATTTATTTATTTATTTATTTATTTTTTTATTTATTTATTTATTTTTATTTATTTATTTATTTATTTATTTATTTATTTATTTATTTATTTATTTATTTATTTATTTATTTACTTATTTATTTATTTATTTATTTATTTATTTATCATATTTAAACAAAGAAACCCTATCAGCTACTTAGTTAAAAAAAGTAAAGATTAATTTACATATGATGCTGGTCTTCCTAGGGATCATGCTTCGGGAAAGGATGCTGATTTTGCAGGAATTCCTTTAATTTCTATTTGAAGGTGGTAATCGTGGAACTCATTCTTAGTGGTTATGGGATTTCGTTCCACGTCTGTGCACCACAATAGAAAAAACTCCTTTTGGAGAATTCTAGGTTTTGCATTGGGGTGTCTAGGTGAAGGCAATTTCTTGTTGAATAGTTACATATTTGGCATCTAATGACAAGTCTCCCTTTCAATTTTTCCAAAATGTTAAAAGATGTACATAATACCTTCGTTATCTGTAATAAGTCGGTCCAATTATCAATACAATTAAACATTTACTTGTCTAAAAGACAATGTCAAGACACAATGTCTACCAAAATGTTTAACTGGGCACTTTTTAGCACCTAAATTTGTAGGTTAAACCAAGTCGAAATGTCTGGTTTAAAATATTGTTTTCAATCACTGCAAAAATTACACCAATCAACACAAATAAAACTGTTATTGTCCACCCCTTCTTTGTCTTTTTCTCTTTTCCGTGTACTGTAAGTTTTTGAATGTTCCCCAAATTGAGTGGAACCCAAGTGCCTTAGCACCAGACATGAATAGTACCTTCACCTCTTGATCTGTAGAGGCATCCATAGGTTGAGGAACGTGTATGGGTGTTCATGTACCTCTGATGCTATTACCTATATCTAGGTGCCATATCATAGCTACCCTTAATTTTGAGAGTGAAATTGATACTATTTCCAATGAAGCAAAACTTTTTTATCTTTCAAACAAAAATTATCCAAATCTCGACCTGTTGTGCTTTACCCCACCCAAAAGCATAATTTAAATCAATAAGGACAATCAGGTAAAACTAGTACAACAGAATCCATTATTGGATTAAAATAAATGACAGACTCAAAAAATCGAATATACCTACCAGTTAGTACAAAAAGAGAAATAATGGATACAAAATTAAAGATTACATTGCATTTTCAGGCAGAAACTGACAAGCACTGCATTTGCAATTCGGTCCGTCCCATTGTTTTATTAGATTCTTAAAACTCTTAAAATTTTCTACGGATTTCAACTCGTCGGGTAGGCCATTCCAAATCTGTGGCCCGATTGACATAAGACTTTTGGATCCAAATGTTGTTTGCTTAGGTCTAGCATGAGCTAAATTATTCGGATTTCTTAATCAATAATCTGACGAACGTAATTAAATAATACTCTGCATAAAAGGTGGGTTTAGCTGTTTTACTGCTTTGAAGATTTCAATACATAGAATTCTTCGACGAGCAACGAGCATCGTGCATTTGTCTGCCATCACAAGCAGATCGTTATACGAACTTGTATGATCATTAAAGAGAAATCTTAGGGCACGTTCTTGTACCTGTTCAATTTTCTGTAATGATTTAGACGATGAAAAATACCAGACCAAGGGACAATAATTGAAATTGGAATATACAAAGCTCTGGACAAGAACCTTTTTCTCCTGGAAACCAATAAACGTCTTTAATCTTTTAAGAACAATCAATTGTGTGGCAGCTTTTTTGCAAAGATTCGAAATATGTGAATTTGTAATCCAACGTGACTCCTAAAAGCTCTACTGTCTCCTCAGATTGAATTTTTTTACCATTATTATTCATTTGTTCTCCACTAGTATTTCTCTAGTTTTTCCTAAGAATTATAGCATGAAATTTTTCAGGGTTCGCAATCATTTCATTTTGTGCTAACCATGATAAGCCGATTCCCATTTCATTTTGCAAGGTATTTACAAGATCACGTATGTTTCTAGAAAAATAACAAAGTGTATTGTCGTCTGCATAATTATGGAGCGTTGCTTGTTTTTTGAATAGAAATAAGTAATTTATGTAAAAATGAAACAGGACTGGTCCTAGCACAGAGCCCTGGGGTACACCAGACATAACCTTTTGAAAAGAGCTGTATGAATTGTTTATCCGAACACACTGATTTTGTCTTTTCAGATAAGAATAAATTAGAAGTAGAACATTTTCATGAAATCCATAGGCATGCAGTTTGGCAATAAGCAAATCATGTGGGATACAAACGAAAGCTTTCGAAAGACCCATTAAGACCGCACCAACGAAATAGTCATTGTCACGGCTAGTCTTCCAGTCTTCTATCAAACGTATCAAAACATGTTGGGTTCCATACGTTTGTCGATACGCAGTAATGAAGACTAAAAGCGTGTAATCTAAATGTTGAACCAATTGATTTTTAAAGACTTTTTCATATATCTTTGAAAAGGTATTGAGAACACTAACTGGGCGGAAATTTCTTTCTAATGTACGAAAATTTCGAATGCTACAGTTTATTAAAGTACTTAAAGTATTTGTAAGTTCATTTGCAGCCAAGGATACAAGCTTCGGGGGAATTTGATCTTCACCAGGATTTCTTGCCATCCAGGCATTTTGATAGTTTTGCAACTTCATGACTGCCAATCTCTTGAAAAGTGAAAGTAACCTGGCTTTGAATAATAGCTAGGACACTAGGATGGTTTCTATATTTATCAAGAATCAAGCGAACGATTTGGCGGTCGTCAGAAATTCCAGTATTTTTGCAAGGCTAACGGGCTTCTTACCGTTGGATTTTTCTACTGTATTTATATAATGATCATTTAAAATTTCTGCCAGTTCTTGGTCATCTGTTATGACGGTTTCTTTTTTCACAAGAGAAATATCGCTGCTTTTAAGTCCTCCTTTATTTGATAAAAAGGGTTTAACAAGATCCCAGAATTCTTTATTTGACATGTCTAGTTGCTTCCTTAGAATGATTTTTAATCGCCTTTTGTCTTAAAGAGACACATTTATTTCTTTGCTTCTTGAAATTAATTCTATTTTCTACGGTAGGGTTTTTATTAAATCTTTTTTTAAGCCTTGATCTAGTATAAATTTCCTTCGGCAATTGCTGATTCATGAAAAGGGCATTATTTCCCCTCAGAACTTTTGTTTTTAAAGGATCATGTTTATCTACAATTTTTCGAAAGATGGAGGATAGATTTATATCTGCCAAATCAGCATAATTTAAATCGGCTTGAAAGTCACTGTCCTTTACATCTTGGAGAAACCTTTCAGGTTTAAGTTTCTTATACCATTGGTATCTGATGATTTTAGGTTTGAGACGGAGTATGTGTGTTTTAATTGAAGTTAGGACAAGGCAATACAAATCGTTCAAGCTAGTTTAAAAAACGCTGGTGTGTTGAAAACATCTGGGTCTATTTGTCAATATGACATCAATTGATGAACTATGATTTTTGTTGTATCATGCCTTGTCCTATACTAAATTAGACCGTCCAAGCCCATCACAGAAGGAGATTAGTCTAGTGTACCCAGGATGTTGAGTATCATGAGTATTGATATTTATATCGCCCATCATGATAACATTTTTATATTTGTCCAAAGCTGAGTTTGATGAAAAAGACAGCTCTCTGAAAAATAGTTCCAGGTTTGAAGGTTCTGGGGGTCGGTAAATGCTAAAAATTATCCACTTCTTTTTGCGAACCAACAGATGTGAACAAATTATCTCGTTAGTTAGGCTCTCAAAAACTGGAACTCTATTGCAAACAACTCCTTTCTAACAAATTGCATCAAACTCCCACCAAATTCATTCCTACCACGCCGGATTGGTTTTTGGTAATTATTTATTAGAAAGATTTCAGTTTTGAAATCTGAATTTAGTTTTGTTTCCTCTATTACAAAAATATCAAGCAAGCATTCTTCAATAACTAATTGTAGGTCAATCATTTTGTTTCGAAGGCTATTTATATTTAAGAAACCAATCAAAGGATTATTTGGATTTTTCGTTCTTCGATTAAAAATCTCCCTAAATTCATTCGAACCATCTGATTGCGTGGATTCGATTGAAGATGCAGAAAGGAAACATTCACCGCCTGCTTCGGAAGCGTTTGAAATCGAGGAAAAAAAGCGTTCAATACTTGACCTACAACTTAAAGTGGATTACAGTCTAGGACTCAAATGTTTTTGACTTAATTTATGGTGCAACTTTTTCAAGCAGTCAGGTGTAATACTTAGATCTGATGAGCATCTTAATGTGTAAGGTCTTAGTGGTATACTTGAAATATGATCTTTATGTGTAGTCAGTTGACTTTTCGTTTTTTTCTTAGAAGGATTAATACTTGATATCCTATTTTCATCATGTTGTAAAAGATCAAAGAACAGTCAGATAGTATTAATAAAGTTCACTGAATCATTACCTAAAACGTTTGTACCGTTGTCATTTAAGTGGATTTCATCATCGTGAAGAAGATATCTTCAATCAAAATCAAAAACTTTGTTTTCATCTGATCAAAGTGATTTTTTTAGCATCGTGTTAACTTGTAGTCTTTTTTCTTCCAAAAGATCGGAGTCTACTGTAGCAAGTATACTTGAAACAGCCACATTTCGGACGGTCTTCTTTGCATGAATCACAAGTTTCGTTAAACTTGTGGCAATTTTATTGGGATCCGCCTTCCACAAATCATTTGCTCCGCAGTGAATAACAAGGACATCTGGTTTCCTATTCAGCATTGGAATAATGTATGATTCCATATCGTCGACAGTAGCTCCAGGAAACATTTTCACAAAAAATTGTATTTATGTGCATTTTGATTAATTTCTTGAATCTTCTAAAACATCCACTACTAAAACATAAAACATTCTAAAACAGTTACCACCGGCCTCTTTTGATTGTTGATGGGCTCTTGCACTGGTGGCTTTTCTTGCAATTTTCTTACGATCATATCTTTGTTTGGTGAGATTGTGTACTTTTCTGCTGCGGTGACTTCAGCAAAAGTCAGGTATCCGGAGACAATGTTGGGAAAGATTTTCTTTGTTGTCATGGACTTTGCACTCTGGGTTTGCGCCCTTTTTCTCTCAACGTATTCCAATGACTGGTTTGAAAATTGATTTGTCATTGCAAATTTCTCTAAACTTTTGTCCAAAATTTCAAAATTGTTCTTAGTTTTAACGAACATCTCATTACATTGACGCGAGTTTATTGTATGTTTAGGAAATTTCCAAAGGTCAACACTATCTTGTTTTCCAAAACTTTCTCCGTCTTTTCTCAGTCGGTTATTGATATTTTCTCCAATGAATACCTTTAGATCTATGATTTCAAGTCTTAAAGCAAAGTTTTCGTCTTTTGGTTCTCTATTTTCTTTTTCTTGTAAGTTAATTTTTGCTAGCATATCACATAATTTATCAGGCCTACCTTGCATATCGTCCCTGTTATCATTTTCTTCGACTCCTTTGTCAAGTCTTTCAAGGATTACCGCAAGTTGGTTTTTTATGTTTTGAAAGCGCTCTTTGATTCCTAGATTTGTTTTCATCTCTTCTCTTGAGTCTTGAAAATATTCGCTGTTGTTTCCATTGGAAAATATCTCCCTTCCATCGTCTTTTTGTTTCAAAGTATAATCTGGCGCCTGTTATAGTCATACCAAATGTTGCTTGAAAGTTGTGACTGTAAACCGAATGTGACACTGTAAACGGGGCCATTAGGGTCTAAATTTTATTGAATAGTTTTCCATATTTGGGTCTCAATTGGATTTGGCTCAATAGTGTGACTTTTAAGCAAAGTGACTATAAGCGGAGCCGACTCTACACTTTTCTTAATATCTATTTTATTTTTTGGGGATGATATATTCTTTCTTATTTTTTCTTTTTCTTATCATCATGGTTTAGGAAATACCTTCAATTGCGCGTATGAGCAGCTATAAGTTTGTTGATTGTGCATCTCCTATTTTGCTATGTCACTTACGTGCGAAGACTACAAACTCCTGTAGACTTTCAAGCTTGTGTTGCCAGGTGAAAATTATGTCATCCATCGATAAATATTTTCCAAAATATTGGACTACGTCCCATCGGGGCATTGCTCAAGAGATGTTGTGTTATTGTTGTCATGAATTTGTTGGCAAAGGGTCTCCCCACTGCGGTGCCTTTAGAGTCAATTAAATTTATCATTCCATTACACTCTTTTTTTATAAAAACCAGTAAATTGAAGTTTGTTCTTAAGGCTGGAATAGTTAGCTTAATACCAGTAAATTGAGGCTAGAATAATTTGTTCTTAAATTATTAGGGTGAGAGCAGTATAATTGCTAGCTATTGCGCTTTAGAGAAGTTTTCAAGCCTCAATTGCCAACAAAATGAGTAAGACATCCTATATTGGCTGGCAGCGTTTGAAAGTTCACAGAAAATGGTCCCTAGATGGCAAAACACTTCTCCTTTTTTAGATGAAACAGTGTTCAAAGTTACATTTTACAGTAGATCATGCTAAAATGTTCTTAATTTTTTATCACTTTTGACCAATATAAGGGCTTGTGTTCTTATAAAAGAGTGAGTGTAAAGGTTATAAAATTATGTTTGAAAAAAATATCACCATTTTATATGCCGCTGAGCTGTTTCCCCTTAATGATTTTTAATGGCATTGATGAATGCTTTGATATCCTCATCTTGAGAAATGTTTGTGTATTGTGATTTTACATCTACTGTAAGGAAATAAGTCGGATGCTAGTGATCATATAGAAATGGTCACTAAAAACTCTCTTGCTCATCTCCCAAAGGTTAGTCAAAAACATCGGTGAACGTGTGGACACAATAAGCAAGGGCATAAGTGACTTGCCTTGAGAATTATTTTGGTGTCACGGGAACTAAAGGCAAGTTCCCAACATTTTCAATTTTTGACAGGGCAATTTTTTTCTGAAGGCAAATAACCTGTCATTTGAAAATTTTGATCTAAAATTTTCCCATTCGATCTGCTTTTTGAAACATCAAAACAACCAAATCACAACCAGGGCAATCGATAGGGGGCAGTGATGAGATAAGAATATCAAATAAGAAGATAAATTGTAATTCCAGGTGAAAAGATTGAAATTTTGCATTCACATGCACCTTGTTTTTCTGGCAAGAAAGCTGCAAGAAGGTCATGATACACAGTTAGGGGTAGCTGAAGCTCATTCTTCAGTTGAAGATGAATTTACTTCATATAGCGAAATTTTTTGGGAAGATGACCTGGAAACCGAGAGACTAGATTATATATCGACAATGAAATTGCAAATGTCTTTTTAAATGCCCTATAACATTCGGAGTCAAACTTTTACAGCTGCTGACAACATCCAGCCAGAATTTGGAAAATTTGAATGTTTCTATCCAAAAGAAATTTCATGCCACTTTGTGGTGGTTCATTAGGACCCCCCAAATTTCCCACAAGGATGCAGTACGGCCACGGTAATGGGTATATTTTCTGCAACAAGCGCACACTATACCCAGTAAACATCAACGTTAAAAAGTGCAACAACGCAAAATGTGCTGCAATAAATGCACTATTTCCATTCAAGATGGATAAGCTTAAAATTTCGAACTATTCGCATTTTCAATCACCAAAAACAAAGGGAATTAAAAACATTAGACATTGATCAAAGTAATTCTATTAGTACCAGTATATGACAGTACCATCTACCTAAATGGACATTTGACAGAGAAAAGAGAACATATTGTGTTCTGCCTAGATCAATAATGGACCCTGAAAATCTGGACAGGATTGAAACAATTTCTAAATATTTTTCCTGAATCAGCAGTATATTTTTAAAGCATGTCATATTTTTTCGTCAGAGCCTCAGTACATAGCTTGTGAGTAGCTGTGAAAAGTTTCCTCATGCCAGTTTGAATCACAACTCAGTTATAAGCCAACACATAATACAATGAATATCAAGCAAGTTTAAAAACGCTTTAAAAAGGGCTGCTGCTTGGTCTATAATCTTTGGGAGGTACAGTACAGAATCTTAAAACAAGGAAACTTCATGATTGAACAATCCGAGCCAGAAAAAGTTATAATTTTGTTAGCAAGTGCATTTCAGTATAGTCCTTTTGCAAATCTATGGAAAACGAAATACTGAAATTTGACAATTGCAATGATAATTGGCTATTTTTCCTTAGGAAATACAATCTACCCCTACCTAGCGCTTTTTAATCCGTTAATTGAAGAAATATGTAAACCATATTTTGAAAAAGTGGGAGGGGGGAGGGGGGGTTTCCCACACCAAACCCCCCTTGGCGCCGCCATTTGTTGTCTTATTTTGGAAAACACCTCAAAAGCGATATTTTCGACCCTCATTTTCTGCAATTGTTTATAGCTTGTCTTTTTTATTTCAACAGGTTTTTTCAACGTCAGTAATAAATTGCTGCTCTCACTTGAAATCTTCGTGGAATGAAGAAAATACTATAAATAAGGTTTTCCTTTGACAAATATTATTCAAGCAAAGCTGCGATCATTGTCGCACAAAATAAAAAAGGCAAGAAATGAAACATTTTCCTTGCTGCTTTCTAATTGCCAGTGAACTTTCTTTTTATCGGCCTACTATTATGGATGATAACCATCTTTCATTGCAATTACGACAATTCCATCTTTTCTATGATCTTTTCTATCATTACTGTAAAGACGGCACTAAGGCTTTTATTGTCATAAAGAGATATTTTTTATGTTATTATCGTTATTCTATTCGAACACAATTTCTCTATAGCTATTTTCATTAATATTATAAACAAACAAGAAGAAAACACTCAAGAAAAAAATCCCTTTATAACAAAATAGCTCCCATCAAGGCTATTTCAAAAACAGCCCTCAACTACCACTAAGATTTTAGAAATATCATTCTGTTTAAATCATACATTTTTGGGTAGTTTACAATAACAATGTTCATACTTTTCAATCAGCTTCCAACTGCAAATGAGACTAAATACCTCGAAGATATTTTATACAATATGTTTTATGGATTCGAGGCAGTCACAAAGCGAGACCTGAACTTCGTTATTTTTAGAATTTGCGGTTTAGCTGGCGAGTACTACCTTAGAGTTGGAAATGAAAAAAACTGTTGCTCGTTGGATATTTCTATTTCTATATATATTTAAAACTGAAATATTTAAAAAATTAGAGTCAAATAAGACAGAAGCTAGAAAACCTTTCTTCTTGGATTCTTCCTATAACCTGATGGCCAGCTGTGATCAATTTGTGGCGCAAGAAGATTGGGACATCTCCAGGAAAAAAGCTTTTTGTCAAATTTAGACTGACATTTGAAACCAGGCTTTTAAACTGTGCTTTGAAAGCAGCCTGGCTTAGTATTATTTAGGGCATTCTTGCAGGGAGTTGCAGTTTCAGCCATTACGTCCCCAATCAAGCAAAACCAACAAGAAAGACCTTCAACGGGCTGCAAAATAAAACCTCAAGATTTATTTCACATTAATTTCAGTGGAAATCTATAAACACAAATGCTCCCTAGCAACCATTTCTGGTATACTATATTCATAAAAATCTAGGTATTGCATTTGCTATGATCGCCATTTTGCTTTTCTACTTTCAACTGACCGTGCCTAGGGTCACATATAAATAAAACCCGGTTATCTGCAAAGTAGTAGAATCGATTCCAAGTTTATATTTTTATTTATATCTAGTTGGGAATAGGTTTCACTCCACGACTAACCCTCTTAAGTCACCACTCTGTCCATACCACAACATCAACAATGCAGTTCAGGCAAATGCCCTTAAAACAAATTATAAGGAATCCGATAGCAACAAAAAACCAAAAAAGGCTCAGATCAGCCTGTACGCAGTAGCATGCGTGCAGCATCTACTGTTAACTCAGAACTAGCTGTGTGTAAGGAGTTGGCCAAAGCGAAGTATGCCAAAAAGATATGGCTACAATTTCAAGGAAGGAACTTTGCACAATCTGTAGCATAAAGCTGACACTGAAACATGACTGGAATTTGATCTGCCTTTCGAAGTGGAGAACTCGACAAGGGATGCACGATATGTTTTTCACGTCTGTCGGGACCTTCTGCTCAGAAGAAAAAACTTCAAGGATAAGATTTTGGATGTGGAAACAAAATTACGCTCCAAGCTTTCTGCCTCACCAGATATTGACATGACGGTGCCTCCAACAATGAGTTTTGCCCCTGCCCTTTCCAGTACACCAACAGGACACTGCCCACCCCCACCAAATAAGAGATTAGCATTGGGCAGTGATTTTCTTGCCCGAAATATTATCAAGTCATGCTCTGATGAAGGTCAAGGAGGCCCTCAAAGGAAAATGTCAAAATCGGTCAAAGCAATAAATTTTGGAGGAAGTGGCCAGACACAAGTTACTGTCAGAGTGAATTGGACAAGCAAAGTGAAAAAGAGAAAGCTGCCCCATGACTTGGCATCATTAGGAAAAATGCTGTCTCATGGAACGTACAAACAGATGGCCAATGCTGCTTTGAGGCATGACAGAATTCGCGGAGCCTTGACTGGATTCATGCTTAAGGAAATCACTAAGAATGCAGGGCTCTATGTTGAAAAGGGTCTGAGGGAAACAACAAAAAAGCAACTAAAAAAATTTTCAGATGTACAAGCAAGAAGGATGTTGTCAGTTTCCAGTTTGAGAAAATGAAGGAATTAATGGTAAACGAGGCACCACTTTTTTGGCACATTTTGCAAGCTGCTGCTCTAAGGCATAAGAAGAACCCATCAGAAAGCTCCCACCTGACTTCATGTGTTTGTATGGCAGTCTCTGTTTGCCTCAAAAACAGATCACCAAAAATGACAATATTGCAGTTGCTCATAAGCATAATTATGCAACACTCTGGAAATATGGTAATTGTTGTGTTTAGAAAACTGAAAGACTTTAAACTTCTAGACCTTTAAAGTTTTATATTTAGAATGATTCTTCAGCCCATCTCATTTTAGTGGTATGCTTTGGGTGCAGCACCAAAACAGTGATGAAAATTACATTTAAGATTATAGGGAAAACTGCCTAAAAATTCTCTAATGAAATGAAACACTGTAAAAGGCCTCTTAATTTCTCTTGAAACAACAGTAAAAGATGCTTTTTATGATACAGTAATAGCCTCTAGATTGGAAGCTTATGTGCTAGCAGTTTTCTTGTTTTTGCCTTGAAGAGCAGACTAAGAAGATTAAAGGCTTTGCGCCTAGTTGTTTCACACCATTTTCTTTACAAGAAACTGGATGAATTGGCAAAAATCACGAGTCGTTCCTTAAGGATCAAGCATTCAAAACATCTTTGGACAGAAAAGTGGTGGTAGACAATTTTTTATTTGAAGGACTATTCCATGACATAATAACAAAGGACTATTCCATGACAGAGGGTCACCAGAATCATGATGAACATCGGGTGTCAGTGGCAGCAGTTGAAAACAGGATTCATGCTGATAGTCTGTCCACTGAGTGCCCAATGAAAACTGGGACTATCAACATGGAAAATCTAATGGCGCTTCCAAATATCACTAATCACAAAAAGCAACGTGAGAATTATATTGATTTGTGTGGCAAGATTGCTTGTGCCAGTATCAAATCTCTTGAAAAGTTTAAGGATGTTGCTGTTCATCATATAAAGCATGCATATTCTGCTCAGGCAAGAAGGGGAACAGACACTGTAAGTGATAAAATCCATTACATATATACTAAATAGGAATATGGCAAACAGTTGTTATAAGTTGAGCTCTACCATACAGATCTTGAAAAAATCAACATGATTTTTCTGAGAAAGACTTAATATAAAATATCAAGAATATTTCTAGTGAAATTCTTGTGATTCATTTTTGCAATCGGTCAAAACCAGTGTGTGAAGAATTCTTGTCATGTTTGCGTGCCAGGCATAAGCTGTGTGTCATACATACAGTAATGATTGTCAATGATTAAAAATACATTCTATTTAGTTAAAACAGTAAATGATTGACCTTGTTTGATATTAAATATGGCATCTAAAGAATGATGTCAGATGGACCATCTTCATCGAGCATATTTTCAAGGGCTTTCCATTTTGATGTCTTTGATGTATATCACCTTTCGTTATTGCAACATAAGTTTGTCAATCTTTAATTTGGCTTTGTCCCTTTTACTTTATAAGCTATCAAAGAAAGAAGTTCTCTGTCAACTTATTGTTGTTAGCCCCAATGCAGGTACTGTATCCATCATAACTTATTCTTTTTATGTTTTGAACACTGTCTGAAGTATCTCTTAAGATTTCTTTTCCCCTTCTAGAAATTTGTTGGAATGATTTATACAAACTCAAATGAATCAGCAGAGATGGAGGAAATAATGAAGGAAATTCACTCAAAGTATGTCCCTTGCAATAATGGGAAATGCAGTTCGCTTGCAATTGTTGGTGATCAAGGAACTGTTGAAAGAGGAGTGAATGTTTTGCTACAGTTGAGTAATGGCTTTGACGAAGTTGAATGGCTTGATGGCTTACACTTGAAAGTTGGAGATTTTCATGCAGGAATGAAGTTCTTGCAAGTATGTATTAACCAATGTAATTATGTCAGGAGACATTTTAGCAAATTACAGCAATTATTCACTCATTTCTACACTCTTCTATATGCCTGGAACCTGGTGCTCTTCTATATACTTAGGCAAGCTCAGTTGAAAGCAGTTGAACTTAAGGGAGAACTTTAAAAGAAAGGAACTTCCATCCTCAGTATCAATATCCCTTATTACTTCCCTTGTAGCCCTTAGTTCAAGTAGCCCTTCCAGTCGATCAATTTTGTTTTACTAACTAATAACTCACAGTGTTCTTTGTATGTTACAATTCGAATCATGTGCTCTCAGAATCATGTGATCAACAACCCTTTGTTTTAATTTTTCTAGAATATGAAACACAACCAGAGTGATACAGAAATAATACCTATAGTATTCTATGTATATATACCATATGGAGAGGGAGAAACAGAAACTTACAACTAGATTCTCCCGCACTTTACGAAATACTGCAGATTACATCACATTGCTAAACGTATGTTCACGTTTATTTTCAGTTTGGATATGACCAATTCTATAATGCAAAATCAGTGATGGACAAGTGCACAATTTTTAGTGATAGAACTCTTATAAACCGCCGAAATGTTGTCACTGATGTGTCAAAGCGCTTTGATGCAAATAAGAAGTTTTTTTTGCTTGAAGTCCATGCAAGGATTGTTGCTGCATTTTTAGTGATTCTTGGCATAAAGGATATAGAAGAGCAAATATCAGAGGGGATCTTACCAAAATATATTTGTAGCAAATCCAAAAAAGAGAGAATATTTCCATGGATTATGCAGCAGGGTTGTAGATGAATATGTATTGAATGCCGATAAAAATGGAGATCTCTTGAAAAAAGAAGCATACTCAGATTGGCTCAA
>NW_027019308.1:0-56580 GCF_013076305.1 Rhopilema esculentum
CGCAATCAATATAAAATGCAAAAGTCTCTCATTTGTCCCTAAGAATAGTGCGTATGGGATTTTTTGGAGAATAGTGCATATGGGATGTACGAAGATAGATTTACCCAGAATACTATCAATGGTCGCAATGGCAGTACTGCCTGCTCATTCATTTCAGTCATCTTTGCTTCCTTGTTTTTAAAGGAAAAATTGAAGTTGGACCTTCTGAAGAACAGATACAAAACAAAATTCAACGAAATTCTTTGCGAAGTGAAGTGTCGCAGAAGCCTACCTCATCGATATTGCTCTATAATTGAAGTCTCTGAAAGTATGACTGAATTGTTACCATTTACTGTGAAGGAGGAAAAGCCTCTTTTAGTAAAGAACAAACATTTCACGTCGACATTGCGAGGGCAGATAGAGTTTTTGATGTTTTTCCAGAAGCCCTTTGCAATATTATTCGCTTGCAATGAGAAATCATCTGTATTTTGCAATGATGGACAGAAGATTGGTTCTGTAGACACACATGCACATTATATTAGGGAGATTCTCTCACTCGGGACATTCCAGATGAGATGCCCTCTTTCCTTGCAAAATGTTTGAGGGTTGGGTTACTTGATGACACCTCAATCTCCATCATATCCATGCACCTACTAAATGCATCATCTGACCCAATTAATGGGCACAATGTGCTCGCAAGTGCTGGTCATATTTCCCCTTGCAAAAGGATGGCAATAGTTGTGGTGTCTCAACTATTCTTATCATGTGTCTTGCAGCTTTAGATGACACAAAATTCTGCTAAGATCAAATGTCTTTTAAAGCTGCTTCTGCTACTGAAACTAAATGTGTTAGGTTCCGCTACCTACGAAACATTTTGTATTATAATGACTATTTACACGCCGTTCTAATAACATGGATCATGGAAAACAAAATTGAATTAGAAATATCCTCTGCAGACAATGCATTTCGCAATAATATGGTATTTTCGAACAACATAGAAAATAGGGATGAAAAGGCAAAGAACCTGCACCTGCTTCATTTAACTGTGCAGATAGGGAGTGTAATGTAAATCTAAGCTCAGTCAAAGAATCAGAAAATACATCACAAACATCCGAAACATTAGAATTCTAATAAGAGTCATCTTGCCTAGATAATTTTTAACTAAATGAAAAGAATCTTTCTCTGGCACGCTTAAAATCATTCCAAATGATGTTTCGTCAGACAGTCTCAAGAATTTTGCCTTTGTCTAGGTTACTTTCTTTTATTTTCTGGAACTCAGTTCCCAGTGATGGTATATCAGCTTCTGCTTGTTCATCACCACATACCCTTTTGGTGATGTGGCCAATGATGTCAGAGCCTGATATTGACCAGTACTCATCAGTACATTCATCAGCATGGCAGAAAGCAAAGAGGGCTCGTTCTCGAAAGTTCGTAACAGCTTCGACCAACAACTATTATTGCGTTAAGGTAGGTTGCAAGTCAAAAATCAAATATTTTAGTCAAAATTAATTTTTTTTTTAGTTAGAAATTTCTTAAATTATTCACGAAAATTCCAGAAAATGTAGTTCAATACTTGTCAGCTCTTCTTTTTGATGAAAATTTTCTAGTTCTAGCACATGCTACCTAAGGAGGTTTTAATGAAATCATGAAACGATCAACGGAAAGTAGGCTTTCTTCTCAGGCCGTTGACCATGTTTCTCTTGCCGCAAAATCATGTGACTATCTATCAAAAAATGGCTCACATGGTGAAGAATTTTATTATTAACTTCTTTCCACCAATAATATCCTCCTTTTTAGGTAACTATTCAATTTATTACCTGCACCTAGAAGCAGCCTTATAGCCTATTATGCTATCTGAGTGTTTTAATTGGATTTTAGAAAAATCTTAGGCCACTGTGGACCTGTAACCCAGACAATCGTATATTATCAATCTATGATGAATTCGTTTTCCTGTGGCTTTAGATACGGGAAAGGCAAAGTTCAGAGTTTCAAATGCTAATCAAGGAGGCTGAAGGCACACTTACAGAAAATCTTATTTGAGTAACTTGTTAGAAACTGCACAAGTTCCAAACTAATCGCTGGGCCTAATCCTTGGTCAGAAACATCTGAAAAGCCATACATCAACCAGCACTAAAAAGCGTCACTAGATGTTCATGAGGAATGTGAAAGTTTTGAGGATGATTGCTGTTTTGTTGAGCAATAGAGCTCAATGTGCACATTGATGGCAACAGTCCTTTGTCCAAAATGTTTCTCTTCAAGACTGTGATTCATCGTCATCTACAATGTTTGTTGGTTTCCTGTAAAATGTGTTTTCGTCTGTGATACTTTTGAAGATGTAATCATTGAACAGTACATGGGTGAGAGAATCGGTTCTGTTGCAACTTGGCGTGCTCTATTTGAAATTAATACGAGGGAAGTTAAAGCCTTGTCATTGACCTCCTCACAGGATTACCCATTGATTATGAGATACTATCAAACTTTTGCCTGCAGTGCCAACTTGCTCCATCTAGTGGGGATGTAATCTTTGATGATTGGCTAGAAAAACATTCGGACATTGCTAAAAAAACTATGCAGGGTGTTCCAATTCTATGGAAATGGATTTGGAAAAGGTCAGAACAAAAACACAAACTCAGATACACAACAATTTTATCAGATGGTGATAGCTATTGATTGATACTGATTGGTATTTTATCAATCAAGCAAAACCTATGACAATCTTGTGCAAAAGAAAGTGTCTGGTGATGCCATTCAAATTAATAAGGAAGAGTGTGTTAATCATGTGACAAAGAGAATGGGAACAGCATTAAACAACTTAGTTGCCCAAAGCAAAGCACAAAAAGTTTCTATTTCTGGGAGAGGAAAGTTGACGAAAGAGAAGATAATAAAAATACAAAATTATTATGGACGGGCCATAAAGGAAATGCATTGTTAATGTTTTTTCGAAATATCATTGTTATTTTCTTAAAAACTATTAGTAGAAAATGAAACATTAAGCCGAATCTTCACTGACGCTTGTTTCGTAGCGTTCGCTGAAGCGTTCGTACAAAATTTCTTGCATTCCAATCTCCACTGTTTCCAAGAAATTCTAGCGCGCACGAGATTCTTAGAACAAAAATGGTATCTCGGCCTGATCTTTTACGATTTTAGTTTTTGAGAAGAAGAAAGTTATATTTACATTGGAGGAGAAATCGAGCTTTAAAAAAAACATGTAAATATTGGGTGCGCAAATTATATAAAGAAAGAGATTAGAAAGGAGAATACCAATCACTTGTCAGGGAATTAAAGTTACATGATCACGAATTGTTTTTCAAATACTTTCCTATGCTACCGGGAACATTCGAAAATCTTCTCAGACTTATTGGCAAAGATCTTAAATAAACTTCCACACAGCTGAGAAAACCTATAAACCCAGAACAGAGATTAGCAGTAATTTTTCGATATTTAGTTACGGGGGATGCACATTGCACAATTGGCCTAAAATTCAAAATGAGTGCTACTACGGTTGGCAGGATTGTACATGAAACTATTGCAATTTGCAATTTGGGAACGATTGCTCGAGCAAGTGTATTTAAAAATACCGTCTGAAAATGACTGAAAGAAAATTTCAGCTGAATTTGAAATTGTTGGAATTTTCCAAATGTAGTTGGGGGTAGATAAACATGTAAACATGTAAGAATTGATGGTAAACATGTAAAAATGTTTGCCCCACCAAGAGAGGGCTCCAACAATTATAACTACAAACGACCCACAGCATTGTACTTATGGGTGTTTGTGACGCAAGGTACAAAATTACTCTAGTTGTCATCTGTGATAGTGGCCGTCAGAGTGATGGCAGTGTGTAAACGAACAGCAAACTGGGATATGCCATTGAAAATAAATTACTTTCAATTCTCAAAGATGAAACAATTTCCAATTCCAACCGTGTTTTTCCACTCATTTTTGTCGCTAACCATGCATTTAAACTGAAGCGATATATGATGAAGCCGTATCCCTTTACCAATCTTTCCTTGGACAAAAAAGTCTTTAATTACCGTCTCAGTCTTGCCAGAAGAATAATAAAATAACCCCTTTGGAATTGCTGCCAGTAGATTTTGTGTATTTCACCATCCTATTACTGCAAAAGTAGAAAAAGTTGTTGCAGTAACAAAAGCTGTAGTGTCCCTACATAACTTTCTTATGGTTCGTGTTGATTGTTACTGTCCAGATTCATTTGTGGATCAAGATAGTCCAAATGGTGTTATTCCTGGTGACTGGGGGCAGGATGCAAACAACATTTAAAGTCTCTCCCAGATAGAATCTGCATCATTGCTCTGATCTTGTGCGTCATCGATAAAAGTTTCCAGCTCTAATTCTTCTTGGTTGACACCAACCAACCTGATGTCAGCATTTGTAAATTGTTTTTCCCTGTGAAAAAGAATTGTTGCCTATTCTACCCAGTAAAGAACGTAACTGCAAATCAGGTTTGCTTCTACTAAATTCCAGTTAGTGTAAGAACGACATATTGCATAGGCCTATTACGAAAATCATGACGTTCTATTGTCTTATGTTTTCCTTGATTAATTTTGCTTAACGAAAAGTTGAAACTACTTCCACTATTCATCAAGCGAATTTTCCAGTAGAAAGCTGAAAAAAAGCGTCAGTAGAGATTGGCCTTTAAATAACAATGCTGAAATTTCCTAGCATCCAAACAACAACGTGGTGACTTTTATGCACAATTTTTCAAGTGGGATGATGGGCAAACGTTTTTGCATCGGTCATTGAGTAGGAAACTATACCATTCAAAACATTTTCTTGTGTCAACCTTATGTTGTATTTTAAGTTAATTAGAACTGTAACATTGTTAAAATTTCAGCATTGTTCTTTAGTGCACCAACACTGCATCCATGACCTTCAAATCTTCAATAAAATTCGAAACAACTTGCTCAACATCTCGTTTCCAGAAATTGTCCTTTCCTCAACCAGAAATCCGCTCAAATATCAAACAATCCAATGCCTCCACTCTGAAGCTTTCAAAAATCAATTCTTCGTAAGAACAATTCAGATTTGGAATAGCCTACCGCCAGAAATTATGAATTGCGTGAGAGAAGAGAAATTCAAAGTATCAGGGACAGTCCACGCCAGTGGGTAAAGGTGGCCTCCACCAACACATGGACCCTAGTATAGACTTATTCGAGACAATTTTTACTCTTTCGTTAGCCTTTGTTATCCCTAATTTATGATTTGTTGAACCAAAACCAAATGCAACATTTTCTCCAAATTGGTTGGATAGCCTTTAGGAGTTAACTATTGAAGATTGAAGATTGAAGATTGCACAACGGAATTGGTTGAAAATCAGAACATCTCCCGCAAAATTTCTAACAATAACAAGCTTTACAGCTTAGAAATATATTTTTGAATTCTGCCCAATGATGGAATTATTTGAATAGCCACTGACAGTTAGTGATCATAGGGGCAGAAAAATACATCTTCAGCGTTATATATGTTGATGCACCAAGCAATTTGATGGTCATTGCAGTGTTTCTGAAAGCAGCCATCTTGGAAATGGACTGTCAACTTCTGAAAACAAGAAAAATTCTCAAGGGTGTAAGCTACTTCCAACAAGACTAAGCCAAACTGCATGAATGACCCTCAAAGAATTACCATTCACCCATCTACAAGCTGAAAACAGCTCTTTTTGACATCACTGAATCGAAAAAATAGTCTTTAATTCAAAGTCCAGCTGGACTTCAAATACTGTTTCTTTGGTGGAATCCTATCTTTCTCAACTGGAAAAGAAGATGCTGTTTGTCCAGACAGAAGGTAAGTATCACAGTAACATTTCCTCTTCTGAACTCAATACATTAAATAATCTTGAATGCGATAGGAGCATCGTTTTCAAGGAGGCGGACAAGAGATTAGCGGTTTTGGTTTGGTACAGGGAGACTATATAATAGAGGTTAACCGGTAATTAGGCAATAGGCACGTTTATGAAAAGATTGAGGTTGACCCGACAATAGAATTGGGTAAGGCCGTTAATTAAAGGATTAATGAGTAAAGGGTGGAGGACCCAGGGTAAAGGAAGTGACTAATTTTTTTTGTGAGGGAAACCAGGCAGATTTTCCATTTGCCTAAGATTTAGAAGGGATTAAGTGGGGTTGAGGGTAGGCCAGTAATTTCCAATTGTGACACCATTACAGAAAAAAAATATCGGAATATCTATAGACCAGAGGTGAGAGGGGGAGCATTATCACTTGAGCTGGCAATTAACCAGACTAACTTTTTCTGACTCAACTTTTTATATAGATTACGAATCCAGATGTTGCTTTGGCGTTTAGGCGGGCATTTTCTAGATATAGGGGGTCAAAGCCCAAAAACACTTGATTTGACCTAATTTGACTGTTTTCCACTTTCACACTTTAAAAAAATTGGTAATTTTTGTTATTATCTGGTGATGTAGTAATCTTACGAAAACAAAAAGACAGTGATAATAGTTTCAAATTACGTATGTTCTTGAAATATAAGAAGTTTTGAAAACTTCTTGTTCAACATCGTTTAAAGAAAAGAGATCAGTTGATATAGACAAAGCTCTAACTTATTTCATTTCATTTCATTCATTATTAATCAATCCCGAATACAATTCATACACATAACTCTACAACTAAGACACATTACATACTAAAAAATAACAATTTAAAAAAAATTACTTTACATGATTGAATTTAAGATTGACTGATTGAGGAGGAGCTCTCTAAGTAGGTTAACTAATCGAGAGAGAGCCCACGCACCCCCCCCGTAAAAATGTGAGAGGTGCTTCTATTTATATTATTGAGATGGTAGAGCAAGGAAACACACTCTTTACATTTTCATATCTTGATAATCATTCAAGATTTATAACTTAACTGAACGAGGATACGAAGATAACTGAACTACGCTTTACAAAGCTTCGGATTAAATAGTACATGTCACGTGATTATAAAAGGTCATGTGATCTGGGGAGCGTCCTACTACATCCTCCCCCTTCTTATTTAAAAAAATACAGCATACGTATTTTTTTTACAGTTTTTTTTTTGCGTTAACGTTAATTAAGAAAAACATACTGAAAGCGACAATATCCATGTTAACGACGTAAACGAGAAAATTTGTCTACATCCAATGAGAGAACATAGATGCCCCCGTGTGGAGCACCTTCTAAATGTAGAAACTGACATGACTTAACAAGACCACGGAGTCGCCCATGTTTAGCTAGGATTTCTCTACTAGGTGGGAACGACTCGTAAAGAAATTTACATGCTTCTGATGCTACAGTGGACTTGGAGGGTTTACACTCTAAAAACGTTCCTAATCGGAATGCTACATCGGCTAAGTCCTTTGGGTTTACAGCTAATTGCCAGTATCCACTAGCTAAATCAAGCTTAGCAAAAATGTTTCCTCCACTAATTGCGTCTAAAATATTTGCGACAGACGGTATAGGATAGCCATCGCTAGATGTAACTGCAGTAAGCCCGCGGTAGTCGACAACAAAACGAGGAGGCTGTGGCTTACCCTTTTCTAGGGGCTTACGGACAAGTATACAAGGTGCCCCCCACGCAGAGTTGCTTGGACGAACAATGTTTAACTTAAGCATACGTGCAATTTCAGCCTTAATAGCGGAAAGTTCTGCGGGGCTTTTGCGATAAGGAAGGGGAAGGCGATAGACAGGAGGAGAATCCCCCGTAGGAATATGATGATAAACGCCCTTAATGGTAGACAGAGGTGAGTCAGGCAAATGAAAAACATGTTGGAAGTCATGCAACAAGGACTTGAATTGCGTTAAAATGCTACGCGGCACATGTGCATACGATGGCGCGTCAAGTTCTAAGGCATGTAAAAGTTTGCTAAAATATTCCTCAGAATGCGGCTGGATATCGCTTTTTCCTATTGGAGAAAATGAATTAGCCTGATGACGCTCGGTACATTCTAAATACGGCGACAGAAAAGACGAATCAAAGGCTAGATTATCCTGTGCCATTTCCTGCAAGTTAGAGGTGTGAATAGCATGACCGCCATTAACGATCTTATCAGGATCTAAGGTCGGGAGGTCATCGATATTACGGCGGGCGGCATGGGTTGCAGAAACTAATGAATACCATTGGTTTGCTACCTGAGAAGCAGTAAAGTCTGCGGCATCTTCTAACACATTAGTATCAGTGCTCAATACAGGCCTAATGTTTCCGATCGAGACATTTAATGGCAAAATCGCAGACTCTTTAGTAGAGTGAATAACAACCGTTGTTGAGTACAAAGATTCACTACTCAGTGTACTATCCTCTAAAGTTTCTGAAACGGGCGATATTGACATCAGTAAACAAGTTGCCTGCGAACCAACATCAGAGCGAACTGGGCGACAAGGCCGACATTTTGGGTAGCTGGAAGCCAAAAAAGGGGACATGACAGAAGTGCACAAATTTGTCATGCTCGGTAACCCAGAAAGGGAAATAGGACCACTAAGGGTAGTGACCCCCGGTAATATTTTATTACCTTCCAGCCAAAGGTCACCCGAAGCCGAAAATAGGGAGGAACCCACCAGCGATGTTGCAAGCAACATGCAAACAGTAACAAAATTAAAGCCCCTGTGGAGGCGAACAGGTTCACCTGGCTGTGTTGGTAGGGCAGTCAACAAACATGTAACATTAGCAGTAGAAGTAAAACTACTTGTAGGAAAATGCAAATGTGGAAATGCATGAATAGGATTAGAATCGTGACACTTGACTTCGAATTCTAACCCTTTATCGGCAAAGTATACAGTTAGAGAACGAGAATTAATACGGGCATCGGTCTTGCGTAAATGATTTTGGCCAAAAAGTACCGGCCAAGATAAATTTGGCACGACAAGCATAGAAAAAGTTGCAGAACGCCCATTTTCGAATTGCAAGGGAACTTGCATTATACCTACGGCTTTAAGAGAGGCCGAGGGACTGGCAACAGAGACCTTAACGGGCTGCTCTAAGCGCGAAAACTTGAGGTCAGGGCGTGTTTCAAGAACTTTATCAGCGTGCGCTTTGCTAACTAAAGACACTGAGCAGCAAGTGTCGAGAGGCAAAGGGAGAGAAACCCCAGCTGACGAAACAGAACACCATAAAATATTACGGTTCGCAAGATCTAAATTAGAAATTGTGACTCTATCTGGAGCTAAACTTATGGCAGGCATGCTATAAACATTGTCTTGCGAACCCCCTTTGGGAGGGACGGCCTCATCATTGGGCGGTGCAACATGTTCTTTACTCGTGAGCAATAATGAGTGGATAGATTTCAATAAAGAAGTCGTATCAGAATCGACAGACGGTTCCACCTTAGCAATATGCGTATGGAGTGAGTTAGGTTCAACAGAATTATAATGCGAAATAGCCTTGGTCCTATTATGACGAACAGCTTTACAATTAAAGCGACCACATTTGGTGCACTTATGAATATAACCTTTCTTACATCTACCATTAGAAAGTTCACAAAAGGCACGGGGATATTTATTATATTGAAAGCAAAGTTCACCTGGAGGTTTTGGTGTTGCTTCTTGACGGTGTGCAGGTGCTTTTCTTGGGTAGGCAGAAACAGGCGTAACGGGTAAAGCATTGGCTGTAGAAATAGGCTCGTCAACTGCGATTGAAGTAGTTTTGGTCTCGTATCGTTTGGCAGCTTCAATCAGGGCCATTAAAGTCGGATAGTTGAAATCCCTAGCAAACAGATCCCGCGAAATATCCTCACGTAGTTTGAGGGCAAAGGCATGAATCAACTCGATTTCATTTCCATCGGCTGTCATGTGAATACCTGGAATTAGTTTCTCCAAGGAATGTTGGGTCTCACAAAACCGGTGTGCGAAGTTGGAGACGCTTTCGTGGTGTTGTTGGCGCATGGTATAATACGTGGCCAAGAGATTGCGAATTTGCTGGTCTTTTGGAATTCCACGTTGGGAGTGAAGAACCATTAGTGCAGCATTGTAAAACTGGTAATAGTCATCAGAGGTCGGAGATGCAGGCAATCGGACGAGATGGGTGCTCTCATAATTGCAAAGAATATCGAAGGCACGGCTATCCTTTCGGCACTGTTGCTTGAGGTACGTTAGATAAAACTGCGGATTTGCACCAGAAGATCGGAGAACCTGCTTGAACTGGTCCAGAAAACGGTCAAGATCTTCAATTCCTGTATATTCAGGCAGTGTAAGGTTCGGCAGGCGAAGAGCAGCATGACCAGGAGAAGTTTGCGACTGAAGATTTATAAGGTCGGATAAATCTTTTACGGCAGAGGCAAGTGATTTCAATTCTTCGGTTCTTGACTTATTGGATGCATTTTGTTCTTTAGCAACAGCGGCCAAACCATTGATAAGTCCGAGAGTTTCTTCTTGCGACATACGGGACGGCGATCGTGACAAAACGGGTCATCCACCAGATGTGAGAGGTGCTTCTATTTATATTATTGAGATGGTAGAGCAAGGAAACACACTCTTTACATTTTCATATCTTGATAATCATTCAAGATTTATAACTTAACTGAACGAGGATACGAAGATAACTGAACTACGCTTTACAAAGCTTCGGATTAAATAGTACTTGTCACGTGATTATAAAAGGTCATGTGATCTGGGGAGCGTCCTACTACAAAAAAACCAAGAACCAACAATTATTTTAAAAACAAAGGCAGTACATATTAACCAAGAACCAGATGAACCTCTATGGGATAGATCATACGAGTTTAATTGAAGATTAGTTTAAGATAAATCAAGAAGGTACCTTTTTAATTTTGAGCGAAAAAAAACCACAGTAGAGCTAATCCTCTTGCCCTTGCAACAACTGAAGATACAGACGCCAAACAGCCAAGAGCATGCTACTACATACTGCATTAAAATCAGTCATAGTGCCAAAAAACCTGGTGCCAAAAATTAATCTGGAAAAAAAATTGTGAGAACTTGAAAAATCTTCGGAGTAAAGAAATGAAAAACTTTCTGTAAGTTATTTCTATCTTCAACATAGAATTATCTGGATCACAGTCATAAAAGTTACAAAAATCGAATACTTTGATGCATGGACACATTGAGACACATGGATAACACCCTCCCCCCAAGAGTTCTGAATCTGTTCTTAACTCAGCAGATTCAGCATTTTTGGTGCTTACTCAGCTAACTTGGTGGTGGCGTTATTTAAAAAAATCAATAATAGTCGATGATATATTTGATTGTTTTCATTTTCATTTTGATTTGTTCCTCTTCGCTCCTTGGAATGTTAATATTTCAAACGTTAATTTGCAAACTGAAACCACTGGGAGCTAAACTCCACATTACAATTTTTCAGCCTTGGATGTGCGAATGATGAGAATGACTACCAGAAAATCGATTAAAACCGTCAAATAGCTTTCCACCCACGGATATTTATTTTTAAAATAAGACTGTATTGTAAAGTAGTAAAAATGTCTCTAATGAGTGAATTTTCCAGAAAACTGGAAGCATCAAGGTTTGAACATTTCTCCCACCTTTTGCGGCAACCATGGTGCCGTCTCAGGTACTAACTTTCATGTCCTATTCTGTTTGATGATTACATGAAGTCTTTTTTTATTACTCAGAAAAGTTTACAACGTTGTGAAAAAATCATGGAAAAAGACCTTCAAAGAACTTTCTCAACATACGTCTTTGTCTTTTTAGGGATATTTTGTTATAAATGCGAGTTCCCAACAAAAGAATATTGATTAAGCTCTAAGTAGCAGTTCTTTTTTGTCTGTTACATTCATGTCCTGTTATAACCTTAACGATTGTGCGTCTTTTTGCAATTGGGATTCCATGCTTTCTCTCCAATTGCATAGCCCCCCTATCGAAAGGTCAAGCCCCTTCGTCAGAGAATTTCTAGCGCAACAATAAGTAGTCTCAATATACTTTGCAAGAAAAAATTCTTATGTTAAAATTGAGAGCAAAGGGGTAACTCAGGTGGGAAAGTCAAACTCAAACCATGGGAAAGCAGGTACCAAAATCTGCTACCTATTTCACCATGTCCTACGGATGAAAAGGGACAGGAGACAGTTTGCATTGTGCGCTCTGGAGATGATGAGTTTCTTGTTATCCTTTTAGCCAAGGAGGCTAACAACTTGCATGTCTTTATGGAGTATAGAAGAAGAAAATACAGGAGACTTCTGGATCTAAATGCTTTTGCACTATGTTTATTGCGGAATCAAGCTCTCCTTGGCCTGCATGCATTTTCAGGAAATTTCTACATCTCATTCTTCTTGCAAAAGGAAAGCCTGCATTTTGGAAGCGCTTTTTCGAGGCCATAAAGAATTCCGAAAAATATTCTCAGAGCTTGGCAAGAAAAATTGTGCAAGTGGTAATTTGTTACTCGGCTTAGAAAGGTTTGTTTGCACACTGTATGGAGAGAAACGATTACTGTCAGTGAATGAAGCAAGATATGCTATATTCTGGTGGACCTTTCAAAAGGAAAACAAAGTAACTGTTCGGTCACTGCTGCCCCCATGTCAAAGCAGCCTCGAAAAACACTTAAAGCATGCAAACTTTGTAGCAAGAGTATAAAGACAAGCTTTACAAAGCACAATCAACAAAGAAGAACCAGCCAATCACGGCTGGTTAGAAGATCTGTTAATTGATTGGTTCACAGAGCCCTACTCTACTATCTTGAGGACATTGTGGAGCTATTGTTTGCAAGCAAAGAAATCAGAAGAAAGAAGCGAATTTAAACTAAACGTTTTAAGATACAGTAATAGTGAAATTCCCCTTCCCTGTAATTGCCCCCCCCCCCATCAATGCCAAAAAAGGCCAAATTTGACAGAGCATTCATCAAGAAACCAATTTTTGATAAAATTAAACATTTTCTAAAGTACAATAATTAAATACAGTCAAATTAGGTCACATTGCGTGTTTTTGGGCTCTGACCCCTATATCTAGAAAATGCCCCCCTAAACGCCAAAGCAACATCCGGATTCGTAGTCTACGCAAAAAGTTGAGTCAGAAAAGTTAGTCTAGTTAATTGCTAGCTCAGGTGATAATGCTTCCCCCATGTTGCATTTTGTTATCTTTTTGTTATAACTTCAGACCCCTGTGGTCAGTCGAGAGCAAGGAGTCAAGAGTCGAAGATACACAGAGCGGTCACGCAGGGAGTTGTGGCCGCATTTGAACTCAAAGAACGGTTTTTTAAATCGATTACGAATTATACATTATACTATTGACTTGTGTAAGCCATTCAATTAGTTTATTTTACGATATATATCATCACATTAACTATAACCTCGTTTTTAATGTTGGACGTCTTTGGTCATATTACGCCGAGCCTCGTATACTACTTACAGATATAAGCTTCTACAGTTTGTGCCTTGTAGTGGTGTCTGCAAGATAGTCAAACATTCAACATTTGGTGCCGTGACCCGGGAAAGGTATGGCTAAAGACGTAAAAAAGAAGGTAAGAATAAAAAATGGACATAAACTTGTTGTGAAGAACACCTTCAAGAAAACACGCGATCTTCTAACGCCGCCCGGAACAAACGTAGACGAAGAGACCGCGATCAAGTTGAAGTCATTTCAAACTACAATCCAGAAGAAACAAGAAGATATAAAGAATCTTAACAACGAAATTCTAGAGTTACTAACCGACTGTTGAAAAGACAAGCCACACCAGCCCCCTTACAAGGACGACACCGCAGCGAAGAATTGCCTGCACAGAAAGTAAAACTCCCAAAATTATCGTTGACGTCCTTCAATGGAGACCCAACTCAATGGATTTCATTCTGGGATTCTTTTAAATCGAGTATCAATGCGAACAATTCGCTGGCCAACGTAGAGAAAATGAAATATCTCCAAAATTCACTGTCTGGAGACGCCGCCGAAACGATCGCGGGGTTACCTATAATTATGTTGAAGCATTGGAATTATTAGAAAAGCGCTTTGGTAATAAACAGATCATAATTTCGAGACATATTGAAAATTTGATGGACTTATCGAGAATATCGTTGATCGAACACATACGAAAATTACGTACTTTATACGATAAAGCGGAAGCCGAAAGTTTGCGCGGTATAGGAATTTATACGCACAGTTATGTAACAGTATTATCACCAATAATAATGTCGAAAATTCCACAAGATCTGTAAGAAATTGCGGTGGCGCTTTGCTGCTCACGAGACGTGTCCTGGGGCTTAAGGCTGGGGTGAAACCCGTTTTTATAGCTTTTATATTTTTATGATTTTATGAGTTGGAACTCTCAGTATTGTTCGAATGTATGCAAGAATATGAAGTACGTAAAACCGAAGGAATCTCACGAAATTGGAGAAGATCACTCTTGAACGTTGGAACTCTCTATGCGAAGTTGAATTCTACCAAAGACAAAGACAAGTGAACGTTGGAACTCTCTATGCGAAGTTGAATTCTACCAAAGACAAAGACAAAGTGAACGAACAGACAAGTAACACTTATCGTATTATATTTTTGTCATATATATATATATTCATTGTTTTCCTTATTCGATATTTATATACAGTCCTCTTAGAACAATTTTTTCGTACCTAATCTAACTCTGCTACCCTAGGTGGAAATACCAAAAGAATTTCCCTACCTAGGCCTGATATTGAACCTAAGCAGGGATAATATTCTAAAAGATCTTCGCATCATTTTAGGTCAAAAATTACCTGATAGTTGGGAATTGGATGAATTACTGGGTGTGTTTGGTGAGGAATTGAATCTACGAGAAAAATGTGCATTTGCACCGATAAGCGGACCTTCGACGACAAACACGCAAGAACAAAAGCTCAGAAATTTCAAAACGCCCGCAACCCAAGGATATCAGTCTACGACGTCAACGCTGGTTTCAAATGTTTATCCTACGCAATACATTTTTTGCAACAAAAAGCATTTTTCTGCAAGTTGCGCCACGGTTACGGATCCGACAACGAGAAAAAATATCCTTGGCGAAAAGAAAAGATGTTTCGTGTGTTTAAGAAGTGGTCATTTGAGCCGAAATTGCCATAGTACGGGGAAATGTTTTCATTGCGGAGAAAGTCATCATGCGGCTATTTGTAGTTCGAACTCCGTGCGTAAACATCAACGAGAAGTCTTCTCGAGCGAAGCATCAAGGGGTGATACAGCGCCACGTGTCAACACAACGGAACACGTAAGTACATTATATCTTTCGCAAGACCCGACTAAAAATTCGGTACTGTTACAAACAGCACAAGCAAGTGTTTTTAGTGTATTAATGAAGTAAACACACGTAAAATTCGATTGATTTTAGACACTGGTTCGCAGAAAACATACATTACAATATCGCTAAGAGATAGCCTTCAACTTTCCACGATGAAAACCGAAAACGTCGTAATAAAAGAATTCGGAAATCAACAAGGAACTCACAAGGAATGTGACGTAGTTCAATTAGCTGTACGAGGGGACGATAACCTAACTGTTTACATTTACGCATATGTGGTTGAGGTAATTTGTAGCCCCCTATCAAGTCAAGTCATTCAATTCGCTCAGGAGTATTACCCCCATTTACCCAATCTGAAACTAGCTGATCAAAATACTGGCCTAGAAGACACAGAAATAAATCTGCGAATTGGAGCCGATTTTTTCTGGTCCTTCATGCTAGATTCCGTTGTACGGGTGGAGTATTTGTTTGGACCTGTTGCCACTCTCACTCGTTTTGGGTACGTTCTTAGTGGCCCAGTGCCTGTGCACAATTCGAGCGCTTTCTCTTCTAACATTACAATTTCGCACGTGCTAAAAGTAGAGACTGTTTCGAGTAAAGTTAATGAAGAATTGAAGCAAGAATTGCATAAATTTTGAGATCACGAAACATTGGGAATTAAGGAAAATTCTTCTGATTCACAAATCGAAAACGGGTTACTGGATAATAAAATTAAATTCATTGATGGTAGATATCAAGTCTCCATACCATTCAAAGCCGATCACCCAACAATTCCAGATAATTTTCAAGTGCCAAAACGAAGATTGAATTCGTTAGTTAATGGTTTGAATAAATCTCCCGAAACTTTGTTGCAATACGATATTGTAATAAAAGAACAACTCAATTCCAGTATCGTGGAAGTTGTTAACGAGGAACCTAAACCGTTAGGTACAGTTCATTATATTCCACATAGGGAAGTTATTCGCGAAGAAAGGGAAACAACCAAATTGAGGATTGTTTACGTCGCAAGTTTTAAAGCAGCGGGTGAAATCAGTCTTAACGAATGTTTAGAGTCAGGCCCTAATTTAGTGCCATTGTTGTTCGATATTCTACTTTGATTTCGCGCTCACAATGTAGCCTTAATTTCGGATATACAGAAGGCATTTCTGAACATCAAGATAGATCCAGAACAGCGGGACTTTTTACGCTTTTTTTGGTTAAAAGACTGTAATGCAGAAAGTCCCGAAATAATCACGTTGCGATTTACTCGATTGGTATTTGGTTTAACTTGTTCGCCATACATCTTAAATGCCATGCTAAGAGATCATTTGAATTCAACCATGAGTTCTGATCCTACTTTTATCGAAAATGTCATTTCGTCCATCTACGTGGATGATTTTGCGTCTTCCTAATCATCTGAGGAAGAATGTTTTCGAATGTATCAAAAACTGAAACAATGTTTTATCGCCGGAGGATTTAACTTTCGAAAATTTGCCTCAAATAATAGTGAAATTTTACGGAAAATAGAAGCACAAGAAAAACGGTCAAATCAAGCAAACCTTTCGGGAAATGAAGATGCCATTTCATTTGAAAACAGGGAAAAGCCCCATCTCGTGTTATTCGAGATGCAAATGTAAAAGTTTTGGGTATTCCATGGGATCAGAACAAAGATAAATTAGCTCTAAACCTCATCTTTTTTGCTCATGTCGCCACGGAGGAAAGGGTTACGAAGCGTGTCGTTATTAGTACAATCGCGCCGTTTCATGATCCGCTGGGTATCGCCGCTCCTACTTGCGTGTTGTTAAAACAATTATTTCAAGAGATTTGCAAAATTAAAATTGGCTGGGACGATTGTTTACCAAGCAAAATATCGATCCGATTTCAACAGATTGTTCAGGAAAGTGTTTTATCTATAGAGTTTGATAGGTCTTTGATGAAAAGCATTAATCCGAATGACGTTAAAGCTGTTGAAATTCACGGTTTTGGAGATGCCAGCATAATTGCGTTGGGAGCCTGTGTTTATATTCGCTTTCTCACATTCGATGATCAAGTATTTGTAAGATTAGTCGCCACAAAAACAAGGGTTGCACCTTTGAAACACGAAACAATGCATCTAGAGGGGCTCTGCTTTGAAATTAATTAATAACGAGCTATAGTTTGGTGGTCCGGCTTTTCTACTAGAGCCACCTGAAAATTGGCCCAGATTTTTCGAGCCTTTGTCAAATGAAATTCTTTTGGTAACTCAAGATGAAACAATAGAACAAAATATCCTCGCAGTTTTGACAAAAAACAAAGAATAAAGTCTCGCCACGTTAATTGATTGCAAGCAATACAACAGATACGACAAGCTCCTGCGCATTACTGCTATTGTGTTGAAGTTTATAAAGCGTTTGCGAGGTGATATAGCGAGTAGCAGTGATGATATTATAGATTCTGAAGACCTCGACCGCGCGAAGGTATTATGGCATCGTACAATTCAAAAGTCGTTCAAACTAGATAAGAAATTTTCTGAAACGAAACGCCACTTGAAAGTTATAAAAGATGAACAAGAGGTCTACCGTGTAAGTGGTAGGCTAGATAACGCACCTATTCCATTTTCGACAAAATTTCCTGTGCTCTTACCGAGAAAACACTATTTTACGGAACTGGTCATTCGCAAAAACCACCTTATCGTAAAGAATAATGGTACAAACGAAACTCTTACACAAATACGAACCGAGTATTGGATTTGTAAGTGTCGCCAGACTGTGAAAACGTTGTTGTCAAAATGCGTTCAATGCAAAAGGTTAATGGAAAAATGTTACGATACCCCTGGGCCCCCGCCGTTGCCGGGTTTTCGAGTTTCCGATGATGTCGCATTTTCGAACATTGCAGTCGATTTCGTGGGCCCGTTGTACGTCAAAAATATCTGCTCTGGTTCAAATGAAACATAAATGCTACATTGCCCTGTTTACGTGTGCCAGTACTCGCGCAATTCATCTCGAACTCGCCGTTGACTTACAGGCAAACTCATTTATACGCGTATTAAAACGTTTAATCGATCGCCCCTGTTTACCTACGAGTGTACAGTCGGATAACGGTAAAACATTTGTTGATAAAATGGTACAGAGATACATTTTAAGTCGCGATATTACTTGGAAGTTTAACTTGCCATGTGCGAGCTGGTATGGCGGTTTTTTTCGAAATTTTGGTGAAGCTAACGAAACGCTGTTTGCAGAAAACACTCGGTAACGCTCTTCTCACGTTCGAAGAACTGGAAACTGTGTTAATAGAGACCGAAGGTGTGCTTAGTTCGAGACCTCTTACGTTCGTTAGCAGCGATATTGGGGAGGCCCCGCTTACCCCCTCTTGTCTAGTGGTCGGTCGCAGGTTGTTGGATAAGCCTAGTATTTTGCAAGACGTAGAACTATCGGGCCCGAAACACTTAACAAAATGACTCAAATATCTCAATACATTATTGGAACATTTTTTCGCTCGATGGAAACAAGAATATTTACCCGCATTGCGTGAACACGCGTGTTTGAAAAAAGGATCGTTGAAGAGAATCACGCAAGTCGGAGATATTGTGATTATACATAAAGACAAGATCCCCCGATAAAGCTGGGCACTCGGAAAAACTATGGGTCTTATTATCGGTCAAGATGGTGGAGTACGTGGAGCTGTATTCGTCACCATGGACAGCGCTGGCAGAAACATTAATATTAAACGACCACTGAAAAAATTTTACCCGTTAGAAGTACAAGAAGTTCCAGAAGCCTCAGAAGCAGAACAAGACGTTCAAATCACACAAGTTAAAGATAAAGATGTTGCACAGTTTATTAAAGGACTTTAAAATTTTATACATTTTGTAATATTTTATTCTGTAAATAGGCTCTGATTGACGTTGTCAATCAGGGGGGTGGATGTTGGATTTTGTTATCTTTTTGTTATAACTTCGGACCCCTGTGGTCAGTCGAGAGCAAAGAGTCGAAGATACAGGGAGCGGTCACGCAGGGAGTTGTGGCCGCATTTGAACTCAAACGAACAGTTTTTTATAGCCATTACGAATTATACATTATACTATCGACTTGTGTAAGCCATTCAATTAGTTTATTTTACGATATATATAATCACACTAACTTTAACCTCGTTTTTAATGTTGGACGTCTTTGGTCATATTACGCCCAAGCCCCGTATACTACTTACAGATATAAGCTTCTACAGTTCGTGCCTTGTAGTGGTGTCTGCAAGATAGTCAAATATTCAACACCCCATCACCTCTGGTCTACTAGTTAGCCACCTGAATCTTCTGATTAGCCTCTCTAGGTCGTACATTAAGGACACGTTAGTTAAGTGAAATAGATAGGATACCAGAGGGGGCTATACTGTGCTCGGTTGATGTTGTGGGACTCAATCCTAGCAGTCCACTTGGGGAGGGTTTGGAAGCCACCAGGGTAGCGCTGGATAGAGGGGAAAACCCAATTGTGGTCTTGGCACCTCTGGGTCCTGAAAACAACTACTTTGAATTTCATGATAAGTTCTATTGACAGAAGTTGGGCACGGCTATAGGAACTAAGTTCGCTTCAGCTTGTGCAAACCTCTTTATGACTGGGTTGAAATAAAGATTGTTGAAGGAATCAGTAGGAATGTGACACAGTTTTGCTGCTTTCAAAACAAAACGCGGCTTCTCCAAACACTGTAACTGTTCAATTTGCCTGAGAATAGGTTCATATTTAGTTTTATTGATACCTGTTAACTTCTCATCCCATGGTAGTTTAGCTTCGCATAATTCTTGAAGAAGATCCTTAATGTTAATCACAAAAATGCTGTATATGCCAAAGGGATCAAAAATTTTTGCTGCAAGCTTAAAGGGAATGAATCAGCCTAGAATTTGGAGATACCAGAGAGGTGTGACAACTATCAAACAAAAATCTTAATCTTTTAGCTGTGTCATATTTTTTCAGAGACTTTGCTTATCATACATAATTTAGGTGTTTAATACAGTACAGAGGTGGTCGCTTGCTGGACCCATTGAGGCCAACTCATGCTAACAAATAACCTAAAACCTCATGTTTAACATTTCATTGTCTTTTTCAGGTCAATTTAAAGTCTCTAGCACTGGAAGCCCATATGTTTTTAAAAGGCATGCATTGGATTAGATGCATGCATTTAAAAGACATACTAGGACCATTAGTCAAAGAAATGTGCACAGATGGACATACTACCATTGCATCTCTAATGGGTAATTTCAGACACCCTTTATGGTAATATTATCACCTTACAGTTAGAATATGAAGTAAACTATTCTTTTTTCTTGCTATGGGTCTATTCAAATTGTCCTGATCTGACCTTTTTGTTTGTTGCCTCTTTTCAGCAAAACATGCATCATTGAAAGGAATATTCCACAGTAAAGATGTCTGGCACAAAACAAATAGAGTTACCTCTAAGCTGTTTGAGGTAAATTTTTGATCTGTTTTTTGACTAAAACATATCTTGCAGCTATGTGGCTAACAACTGAAAAACCAGGGCTTTTTTCTATCTTACTATTTGTGGGGGTATTTGACAAAGGGGTTGACAAATTAGGATCTTGCAAAAAGTTTTGAACTTTATTTTAATGAAACTATTGTATGAGATTTCTTTAAAGAACTTATTTTTCTATCTGGATACACTAATGTGCATGTAGTCTTTGCAGTGATGATGGCATAATTGTCACGATAGAGCTATCCCATTTTTTATGCATTCTCAAAGGTTGCAACGAAGAAGGCCCATCAAGAGCTTTTGCCATGGATTTCAGCAATAAGGAACCATTTCTGATACTGTTGTGGCAATTGTGACAGCAATGAAGTGAAACTTCGCCTTCTTTGGACCAGACTCTTACATCACATTGGGGATGACCACCAGGACTGTGATCATGACAACATAATTGAACCATTGAATGGGAAGAAGTGGCTAGAGCCTGGCAGTAATACTTTGTTAGCTCTTAGAGAGATAGTCATGGATAGCATCCTATTAAATTCTCTACACTATTATGTTCGGAACAGGCATACTGGTATGTTGGAGGTAAGTGTTTATAAACATTTTTCCGTAGAAGTGAAGAGAATATCAATTAAGTGCAGATTCTTTATTACTGGAGGTAGGCTAAAGCAGTTGCCATGTGTTTTATGTTGTACCATTAATCCAATGCTGCCAGCAAATTTTGTGTAAAATATTTTTATGCATATAGGTTTTCCACAATGTGATCTTGGAGTACTGTTGTAAGCGAATTGTTACAAGAATGATGCTTTTGTTACCAGATGTGAGCTGGCATACTTAGATTATAATGCACACCTAAACAGACCGTAGTTGAAGCGAAAAGATGGTACCCAAGTTTTTGCTAGAAAATGGGGTAAAAGGAAAAAGATGTGGCATGCAGTTCCAGTTCCTGAGTCATATTTGTATATGGAAGGTAGTATCCAGCATACATGATTTTTATATAACAGTTATTTCTTGGTTGATAAAACAAATTTTGCTGGTTTTGTTGTAATAAACATTGTTGTCATGTACAATTGAATGATGAATACTATAGGTGGATCATTGAAATAAAGTTTCTATTTCAGTTTTTGTTAAGTAGTATTGAGTTGTTATACATTCATAAGATCTTATTTAGAGTTGCAAGCAAAAATCATGTGGAGACGACATATGGACAGGAATTCAGGTGTGGCAAGGAGAGCTACCAAGGCATTGGCAAGAAACATTGGTTCAAAGCCAGCCCCTCCCACAACTGACCATGTTGCACCACACGTGAAACGTGCAAATATGAAACAAAGTGAAATTTAATGCAGGTAATTTGATGTATTCTGAAAAATTACAGATTAAACTCTACATCAAAAAATCCAGTGTAGCTTGAATATTCATCAGGAAATTTTTTCCCTTATCATCCAAACACAGCAGGAGGGAATCACTTTCCTATTATGCTTTCCTAGCCTACCCCAGGCCCAGAGATAGTACTGGTGGTAAGCTGTAAACCGCCAACAGGCATTGTTGCTTCTGTCAAAAGGGTAATGGAGATGGTCTGCATTATTGCGCATTGCCAACTCTAGGGTAGGCTCGAACAAGACATGGTGCTCAAAGAGTGGATTTTGGTGCCCATACTCTTTGTTCTTACAACAAACTCTCTCTTTTTCTAGAGGCACCTTCCTGCATCCATCACAGACACACCACAAAGGACTCTCTTCAGAAACAGTGGACATGTCAATTTGGGCAGACATTTCACTGACACGCTTCCAAAGTAGAGGGGACATTTTGGCCATGAGACAAACACGATTTATTACATCATCCTTCTCTAACCGGCTGCATTGTTCCTGTCAAAGATACTTTAAGCTAAGTGTCCTTTTTGAATCTATTATTTCGTTCAAAATGTAAGCCCTGGCATAACCTGAGGAGCAGACAATGAAAAGCAAATTTCTTCAAAAAATTCAGTTATGCAACATTTTGCATCATTTTACTCATTATTTACTCCTTTGGTTTTTGTCAATAACTTTTTTTGGCTATATTATCTGAGGCATTCTTCCGTTAGCATAAAAGCTCAGGACAGCTTAAAAAATCTGCTGACTAAGAGGTACATCTTATTTGAACATCGCTAAAACGGTGAAAAAGATGTCAAAATTTACTTGAGAAACAGCTTAAAAAGCAGAATATACAAATAAAGTCTCTGTGCTTTGTAAATACCTTTATACATACCTTTATATACCTTTGCTTCATTATAAGCAGATTCTGCTCTTTCTTGGTGTTCCTCTTGCAGCTCGTAAGGTCGTTTTCTTCTCTTTGCTAGTAATTGCTACATTAATATAAGGATTTGTTATACTAAATGTTAAAACCATTACCTTTTGACACAAATGATTCATTACATTAAGTCTAATAAATGTACAATGGAGGGTATATTTCAATAATAAATTCATTGTAATGAATATAGAAGAATAAATCAAAGTTCTAGACATAGAGTTTAGAGATTTGCCCTCCCAAATATATAGGTATCCAAAAAAGTGTATAAAACCATGTGTTGCATTATTAAACTATTTCCTGCACCTGATTTGCATTGCTGTTTGTTGCATTTTGTTCGGGTCGATGGGAACACTTCTGCAATGGACACCTGCAGACATTTTCTTTGCAGTGGACAGCAGCAACTTTAAATTGGCAGTTTCGCTTGCATGACCCTGTGCAGTTACAGCTAACATGAGTGAGGGCATCATCCTGAAAAGAGAATGTCAATAAAAAGAATCAGTTGGAGCATACTTTATTAGTAATACAGTTCAACTTTATTAGAAAATTAGCAAATACTTTAAACTGGAAATGATTCTAAAAGGTTTCAATGTGTATACATTTAGTATCAAGTACCTCTACTTTGAACTCATTGATGACTTAGTCATGAAACTTTTTAACGTATTAACAGAATTGATGAAATTGTTGTCCATGTTGAATATTATTGGCTGCTAACTTGCAAGCAAAAATCTTATGTGTTGTGGTGAAGAAAACAAAAGGCAAAATTAATAATGGCCGAAAATTCATAAGTAGCGGCCTCAAGCCAGGAAATCAAATTGTGGTCTACCAATTCTGGTCTGATATCCCTTGATAAACTCATCTGCTCTAGGGTTTGGCCACTGTCGAGTTCACTATACTCCTCTTGATTATAGGCAGGCTAAAATGAAAGAAAGGTAAACAATAGACCTTTAGATTTTCATTTGCTAGATAATGTTTGTTTGATCAATCTTTTGTGGCAAGCTCCACATTTTGTGGCAATTACTCAATGGCAACATAAAACATCTGATTCTGACATCGTTTTATTCCTCAGATCCCTGCACTATTCCAAGATATTGGAATCTGTTTCCAAACATCTAGTTAAAAAACAGGTCTATTGAAGTCAAACATTACAGGCAAGTCGATTGGTCAGGAACAAATGCGACAATTATCTAATCAACTAGCAACAACCATGACAAGTCTTTATGCCTATGCAGATTAACAAAGATAGAAGACATTAATAAGAAAGACAAATTAACAATCAAATAGAAGATAATTACAATGACAATAACAATTTAAAAGAAAACAATATTAAACAACTACCTATATTATTGCAAGTCCCAGAGTAATTTCCCTTTTCTGCTGCTCCTTGCAATTCCTGTTTCTTTCTTTTTAATCTAAATAAATTTGACCTAAGTTTTCATCCCTTGTCTGAAAAATGATTAAAGTAGGTGATCCAAATTCTAAAATCTTTGTTGTAGTGCTACACTGTTAATATTTGGGGACTTGAGGTAACTTTTTGCCCTTTTTACAAAAATGTAATAAAATTCTTAAAATAACTTATAGCTGCTATTGCAACTGGTAACATATGGGGAAAAACATTCCTTGCTTATTGAAAGCTATTCTTAGTTGTTGTTAAACATATAAGCCAAAATGATACATCAAAGGATTGCACAAAGGTCTTTAAATTTTAATTTTCTAATTTTGTACTTTTTTGTAACACATTTTTCAAAATCTCACTTTTTTGGCTATACATCTCTCCTTTTCAAGGCCAATCATTAAGACAAATAGTTATCTAATGTAAAAAATAACGCCCTCTCTCTGAAGTATGAGCTTTCTTGTGGTGTATAGACATGTTTCGTTATAATCAGGAGGTAAAATATTTCTTTGCACTAAACTCAAAAATTACTATTCTGAGAAAATGCTGATTAAAGTTTTAAGATACATGTTTCAAGAGGCAGCAAACTAGAATTTATATGTTTTTATCTTTCTTCAATAGAAATGTCAATTTACTTGAAATTCAATTAGAAATAACATGCCCAGGTCCATCCATAAAGTGCTGTTCGTGTGCCAAAACAGTGCGAAAAAACCAAAGTAGAGCTATGTGTGTGCAATGTCAGGACACATTACACCTGAAATGCTTGATCAAAGATCTCAACGAAGCTCGCTGTTTATCGTGCTTAACAAAACATGATCGCAAAAGTTCGAATGGAGCTGCTGATATTCAAAACACGGCAAATGGTGTAAACGCTGACACACATTATGAGTTACCCGAGCTGGCTGTATTGCAAAATAAGCCTGGCCTCAAAATCTTACATCAGAATATCAGAGGGCTTCTAACAAATAAACACAACACCTGTCTTCTTTTAGAGAGCTTTAAAAAGATCCATATTTTCACCCTCAGCGAAACTTATCTTTCAAAGGATGATGAGGCTTAGGCTAAAATTTCTGGCTTCGATTTTATTGCAAAACCAAGACTTTCAAACGCAGATAAAGGAGGCGGTGTGGGGCTATATATTGCATCCCATATACCATATCTACGAAGATTTGATTCAATATAATCATAAATCGTAAGAGGACTGCATAAAGATATAGATAACCATTCTAAATTCTGAAGAATAAGGCAGATCAAGCAGTTACACTAATAGTAAACAAAATAAATTAATTAAGAGTTTGATCCGTTCTAGAGTTCTTCAAATTGAATGTTCTTTAGATATATAAATGGTTACTCGTCACCTGAGTTCTTCTCTTCTTGTACGATCTCTTTGACTTCATTTCTAGGTTCGTTCATTCATTGGGTTTCTCGGTAGATCCGCTTTCTTTCACAGAATGATCCATGCCTCTGAACTGTAACTCCGACTCAACAAAAATCATAACAACACAAAAAAGCACCCCAGGCAAATAAATCAAAACAAATCAACACCTCAATAAGTAACCCACTAAATAGAAAGTAAAGCAAATAAGAAGCAAGATGAGAGGTCATCTCTCAAACTGAGGTCAGCGGCCACTTTTCCCCATAGACAGCTAGAAAGATCTATAAAGAACACCCTCAGTGCAGAATGTGTGCGAGATTATCTTTTCAGCCTCAGTTTCACTTGTGGGCTTCACTCACTGATCTAGAAAAAAGACTGGATCGAGCAACTGAGCTCCAATTGTGAAGCCAATCATACCGCATAGCAGCCATCATAGTTGTGACCAACTCAGTCAGGGTCACAGATGTAAACATTGCAGTTCACATTGATATAAGAAGGGAACTTTGTCGAAATAGTACTTGGAAAAGTTCTGTGCTGAAAGGTATTGTTGAGTTCTAAGCTTCTTAAATAATTTCCTAACACTTTTAAGGCATGATTGACCGTTTCATTGTTTATGGTATATAGGCTATAGGCTACTGCGTGCGGGTTTCGTTATTTGGTGTCACTGCTCAGATCATTATTGCCTACAATATTAGCACCTTTAATAAAGACGATGTTGACTTGTTCTAAAGCTCTACAAAATACTGAAAAGAAGCAGTTGGAACATAGAAAAGGAAACATTTGACTACCAAACTTTACTGTTGGCGTAAATTTTATAGAGATTCTTTTCATCATAACATAATAGGCTAATAGGCCAAATTATTTATGGCTCACAACAGATGATCTATTTAATACATTTAGGGTTACAATAATATATCTACAGGTTAACTGTTAAGTCTTAACATACCCAAGTCTTCGTTCATCGATTTCAAACTATAAAAATTTCCCATTCTCAAAGTGAACCCCTTTGTATGTAAATATTAAAGAAAGCTATTTGTGGTGGTTGGGTACAACCATACCGAGGTGACATTTTTGCCATGACCACTGGGATAGAAGGGGTTTCCTTCTCTCTATATGCACGAGAAGTAGGTAGTATTTTTTATTTAAAATTTCAATAAGGCTATTTGTTGTGGTTGGGTACAACCATACCGAGGTGGCATCTTTTGACATGACCACTAGGATAGAAGGGGTTTCCTTCTCTCTATATGCAAGAGAAGTAGGTAGTATTTTTTATTTAAAATTTCAATAAGGCTATTTGTGGTGGTTGGGTACAACCATACTGAGGTGGCATCTTTTGCCATGACCACTGGGATAGAAAGGGTTTCCTTTTCTCTATATGCACGGGAAGTAGGTAGTATTTTTTATTTAAAATTTCAATAAGGCTATTTGTGGTGGTTGGGTACAACCATAATGAGGTGGCATCTTTTGCCATGACCACTGGGATAGAAGGGGTTTCCTCCTCTCTATATGCACGAGAAGTAGGTAGTATTTTTTATTTAAAATTTCAATAAGGCTATTTGTGGTGGTTGGGTACAACCATACTGAAGTGGCATCTTTTTCCATGACCACTGGGATAGAAGGGGTTTCCTCCTCTCTATATGCACGAGAAGTAGGTAGTATTTTTTATTCAAAATTTCAATAAGGCTATTTGTGGTGGTTGGGTACAACCATACTGAAGTGGCATCTTTTGCCATGACCACTGGGATAGAAGGGGTATTTTTCTAGAGAGAAAGGGGCTTACTGATGCTTAAAGAGGACTAACTTACTTAACTTTTTACGTATTTTTGCTCCAGAAAGCTTGTTAGTTGTCTCCTTTCCCATATGGAACAGTCTCATTTTGCAGTACGCCTGTGAAATATTCTTGATAAGCGAGAACAGATGATTATCTGTGACTGCAGTTTCAAGAATGTGGTCATTCAGCTCTTTAAATGTTTTTGATAAGTTGATATCTTGTTTTTGATAACACTGATACTGAAATCGCAGCAGGAATGCCTTCAAGACGAGGGAGCTCACCTTTAGTTGTGGTTAACATTCTTTGGAAACATTTTTCTGTTTCTTCACAAACAGCAACCACACTTTTTGTTGATTTAGGCCGAGGGAAGTTGAAATAGGCCTCCTCTGGCTTTTAGGGCAAGAAAGGATGATGTTGGTGTATGACTACTAGATCCAAGTGCACTACAACATGTCAAACAACGAAGCTTTTTTGCCACCATGCGAGCAACAAACCCAGCAATGTAGGAGATAGCAGCCCTTTTGTACTCAGAAAGCTTTGATATGCTTCAAATGCAGTAATCATGGTCAAAATTCAGCGGTGTTTGCCTGTCAGATAAGTCATATTTCCTCATCAAGGATGTTTCTGAGATGGAATTTTCTTGATCACCTATTGTGCAGTTGTCACTCACCACATAGAGAATGTCTGTCAGGTCTTGGCTTTGACAGTTTCCGTTTCCTCCCTGGATGCTACTTCTCATCAACAGCCTTTTATAAGCAGTAGTAAATTGCTGAGTAGTTGGGTTGTTGTGAAACCCACCAGCTGAACGAGTGGCCGCAAAGAAAAGCTCTAAATGATCCTGACTCAATTTGTATGTCAAAATGCACTTCAGTGGCGCTTCCTGTCTTTCAACAAAAGTAGCAAACAGATTTTGTGTGCTGGGTATGGCTACCAAAAATCCAATAAACCCTGTCTTCCTTCTTGTTTGGTACATTGGCTTTCCTGTGGTGTCTTTGAGACTGGAAATGTAGCAGTATGCATGCTCGAGAAATGGATACCATTGGTTTTAATTAGTAATGCGGAGGGCAGATTTGTATCCTTTGCCAAGTGGATTTCTTGAATTCAAAACATCAAACAACCTGTCAAACAAACGAATGAACTTGACAGTCGCTTTTGAACCCTGGAACTGTGTGAGTTTTAACACTGTCCTACAGTATTCAATGGCATCAGCTACACTGTCACTGAATGTTTGAGCAGCAAGGTTCACTTTGATTGGTTGTTGTCGCCAATTAATATGTGGTATCTTGATTTTATTCCCCAGCCTCAGCCCTTCTTTGTCTTGGAGTTTGTGCAAATTTTCAATGTATCTCCAATAAATCTTCTCACCACACATATCAACCATTATACCACCGTCCCTAAATGTGTTTTGAACTAACTTCAGCATATGACAAACAACAAAAAAATATTTACCTTCTTCTCAGATTGGACTGGATGTGGAAAATAAGGCTTTAAATTTTCAACATTGAGTGGTGCACCAAGCTCAGAAGACATAGTAAAATGACAAGACGGACCATCAAATGTAACAGATGCCACCTCTGCTCCAGTGTCCCATAATCGCTGCAGACACACATTTACAAGATTAGCTCTTTGGACACCACTCAACCCATCAAGGAAAAAATATTCACAAGGGACTTTCCAAGATCCATTTATACAAACAGCCATCAAAACGAGAGCATCCTTCGCAACAGGTGCTGAGTCATCATCTGGTGTTCCATTCCCCAAGTCAACATACCCAGTAAATTGCTTCCCATCCCAAGAGACCTGTTTCCGTATAGCCATTTCATCCAACATCAATGAACACACAACACTATTTCCGCTCTCTCTAGCTGCATCAACTTTCGCCTTTATTGCCACAAATGCTGGTTGCGTGAATCCTGGTGCAGCTGGAACTTTGGCATACCATCTCCTAATGTGAGCTTGGTGAGGCAATGCAAGATTCAATTTCTGTCGCACAAATTCATATGCCTTGGAAGAATAAAACTGAAGCGTAAGGGCAAATGACTTCAATTCAGGTGGACATTTATGACCTTTTCCTTTCTTATTTGCGCGGAGTCTATCAAATCTATCAAGGAAGTGCCATAGGGACCCCAGAAAGAGACTTGTCAAGCTGTTCTTGACAGTTGTTAGAAATCAATTTTTTTTCTTTTAGCTTTTTAATAACTCCTTTCAAAGATTTTAATTTTGATTTGAATCTTCTGGCCTTTTGTCTTTGAGTTTTCAATTTTATCCTCAAAACCACTAGTTGCTCATTGCTTTTTTTCAATTGAGATTTGAGGCTTTTCGGTGAACTAGTAATTACATAAGCATGATCATGCAAGACATCTTTTGTTGGTACCATAGGAATGAAAACAGCATCTTCTTGAGCTTCTTTATCTGGAACACTTTTTGTCCTGGCAGTGGGCTCTTTTCTTTTGTTGTGTGGTACCTAAAAATGATTTCATTTGTCAAACCTTAAGCCAACTTTTGTAAGGATTTTCAAGTATTCAAAGTATGTTTGTAAATCTTAGATTTAGCAATTGAATGTTGATTGTTAAAATTCTATTTTTATTGCATAATTCTTTAATAGATTAGATATTTTTTTAGATTGTTTTTCTCTCAAAAGGGGCAATCCCCGTGTACTCTCCCCCCTTTATTTTACAATTTCTAAAGCCAGTCATTTTGTTTTTGAGCTTGAGTTAACCATCAAAAGTGAATTTAGCTTTTGGGTATTCACTTCTATCTTCCAGTTTGTAGTTGACCATGTAGACCTTTTGACTATATCAACAAGAGTAAAATAGTATTGAATCCCCATAATAAAAGTCTGCTCCACGTGGTGTAATTTCGATATTCCTTTTGTCCAAGGTTGCGATATTCCTTTTGTTCAAAATTCCAAGGTTGCGATATTCCTTTTGTTCAAAATTCAGAGCAAAAAGATGTTCAAATTTTGCCCCCCCCCCTCTGCAAACTGTTATTTTTATATAAATTTATTTGACCTTTTCAGATACATTTATAAACGTTATCAAGGATGCCGAAGAAGTAAAAAAAATGTAAAGGGGGGGGGGGGGGGAGTGTGTGTGGCTTAAGCTTAATGTAAAATTTTCTTTAAAAATCCGACTAAATACCAAGGTTTCCCAAAATTTCCCAACCAATTCGGTGCTTTTATGAGGTTAAGCCCACTGCCTCCAGCCACACGACCCCGTATTATTTCGGATTCTTGGTCTGAACTTCCGTCACTATCACTTCGGAAAGTTTCGGCGTCTATTTTCCGTTTTCTTCACTGTGTTCCACGATGAGCCATAGCTGTCCATAACAGATTTGGATTTCCCGCGAAATTTGGGTCACAATTGTAATGGCGCCTAATAGAATTCCATGGCCTCAAAAGCTGTGGCCGTCAAACAATAGGTTGCTCGATCCAGTCTTTTTTCTAGATCAGTGGCTTCACTGAACTGCAGTCGCCTGAGGTAGTGTTGCAAAACCTCTTTGTTAGCAGGGTCTCGATATCAGATATCACAGATAAGAAAAACAACTGTGGTAATAGTTAAGAGGACTGTTTTAACATGAACAAAATTAAACTTAAATACATACTTTAACTCTTACAATTAAAATTATTCAAGATATAAAAGTCAGACCCTTGTAGGTCTCCTGAAAAGGACAACGTCTAAGCATAGGTTAAATTCGAAATGATTGAATTCGAATTACTTCAAGAATATGTCTTGCATAGATTTCCACGCCTCTTCTGGCCCAAAGAGAAATTCTTCTTAAGAGAAATTGTTTCCAATATATAGATGTAAAGAATGGGTACATTGCTGTCGCCGTGAAGACCTTATTAACCCTTTCTGGCCTATACCGACCAAAAGCGGCCGCGATATTTTTCCTCTTTATGGCCTATACCGACCCAAACCGGCCACCTATATAAGGTCTGGTTGTGTCCATGTTTAGAAGCTAACAATGAGCTAGATCGTTGCTCTTTTCTAATTGAACAAAAGCTAGATGATTGACCAATCCAAAACAGTCATTTGCGCATAAATTAACAAATATTATAAGACGTAAACAGAAATCCAAATTTTCAAATCTCAACCGAAAATTATCATGGAGCCATCTTTCGTAACGGAACGTGAATACGCAGATATTTTTGGGGAAAATAGTGACGAAGAAGAGTTTTTTGGCTTTGCAGAGGACGAAGTAAGATCGGATGTTGGTTTTAGTGACTTGGCATCGTCATATAGTGATAGTGACGTTGTTGAAGAGGAGCAAAGTGGGGATGAAGTTGGAGATGTGTTAGGCCAAAACGCATGGACAAGGGACCTCACCGATACTGACTGTCTCGAATTTCAAGAAGAAACAGGTTCAACGTTTCAATTTAACCCTCAAGAAGAACGTGAAATTGACATTTTTGAAAAAATATTCACTTTTGCTTGGTTGCAGTTTATCGTCAAAGAAACAAATCGGAATGCACGTGAAAAGCTTCGCGATAATGAGCAACGCCTTCGGCTTTGCGAAGATGTAAATGAAATTGAACTGCAGGCCTACTTTGGGGTTTTGATTGTGATGGGCATAACAAAGCTGCCATGTACTGGTCGACTGACCCAATGTATGGGAACGAAGAGATCAAAAAAGTATTTTCTCGTGACCGCTTCAAAGAAATTGGACGGTTCTTACATTTTTCAAATTCAGCTGAAGAACCAAAACGCGGAGAGCAGGGATATGATCGCCTTTTCAAAGTTCGCCATATTTTGGAGCATACACGGGAAAACTTAAAAAAAGCATACAAACCGGGAAGAAATTTGTCAATTGATGAGGGAATGATTGCCTGCAAAGGAAGAATTGGTTTCAAGCAGTATATGCCCCAGAAGCCAATCAAGTATGGGATGAAAGTTTAGCTTTGTGCGGATCCACAAAATGGCTATGTACTAAACCACGAAGTTTACCTTGGTAAAGAACGAGAAGGCCAAGACTTGTATGCAGGGAAAGGATTGGGATATTATGTTGTCATGAATATGACAGAGCCTTATCATGGCAAAAGTCCATGCCTACTTTGACAATTTTTTCTCGTCTCCTCAGCTGATGGAGGATTTGTTATTTGATAAACAAACTTACGCCTGTGGCACGATAAGAAGAACCAGGAAAGGCCTACCAAAATTTGATGAAAAGAAAATGGGGAAAGGGGACATAATTGTCCATCAGAAAGGGGAATCAAACCTAATGTTGACAACATGGAAAGATAAAAGGGAAGTTAATGTCCTCTCTACGAATTCTTCCCCCCTTGAGCCTCCTAGAAACATTATTCGCAGAGGAAAGAAAGGCGTGCAAGAGGTAGTTGAGAAGCCAGCCGTTGTTTGCCTATACAATGCCTATATGATCGGTGTCGATCTGTCAGACCAGCTTTGATCGTATTATCCACTTGGGAGAAAAGGCCATCGATGGTATAAATATATATTTTGGTTTCTTTTCGATGTTTCGGTTGGAAAGGCAATGGTATTGTGGAATGAATTCCAGCCTCAAGAAAAGAATCGGCGAAGGAGCAGCCTAAAATTTCGCCAATCTCTTGCGATGCAGATGATCGCAGGCTATTGTGGAAGGAAAAGTGCAATGAAAAAGAACATAGCCTACAACAGATGCGACCCAGGAACAATAAGGGAAGAGGCAAAATATGGCCACTTTATTTGTAAAATTGAAGGCAGAAAAAAGGAGTGCATTCAATGCAAACGCCTCGGCAGGAAAACACCGAGAAGAAAACACAGAGAAGGCCGAGGGAGACATCCTGGAAATGCAGCCACCGTGACATCCCTCTCTGCAAAGACAATTGCTTTTTAGAGTACCATTCCTAACAAACACTTTTCTACTAACCAGAACATTTACCTACTAACAGTGTGCTACTAATTGTCATTTTGTTTGCTATAAAGTTTATTTATTTGGGATTTATGATGAAAAACGTTGACCTGTCTTTTGTTTTCACTTGATTCTACCGCTTGAAGAAAATATAAGGTTATTTTGCGATTTGTGAGATTTTGGCGCGCAAAATTCAGGCAGGAAAGGGTTAACAAGGGCACCAACTGAAACGAAACTGCTACATCTGCTCTACTCACTTTGAGCCAGATTTTCTTCCTAAATTTTGCCATATAAGGGCATGATTACAATCCAATGCAAAACAAACGGTCTTTAACATTCCAAATCCACCATCAAGAGTTCATTGTAATAGGCCAGCCCCTACACGCATTATATCTTTAGGTAAGCTATTGATATTGTCTTTGCAAGTGAATAGTCTTTGCAAGTGAATATTGAACCTACTCCAATATTCATTTAACAGCTCGCTAGTACAACCAGTTCTGCTTTTATTGATTAAGCTGTCTTGCTATCATGTAAAGCAAGACAATCTATCATTGAATAGAAAACTGTAATTGATGCACCTTATTTCTATTTGCAATTTCAATTAAATTAATAAACATCTGTCATTCCATGATACTCACTAATGTCTTTAACAGTCAACCTATATTTTCAATTTAGATCCACAAAAAAGTCGGAAAAGACGACTTGAATTGATCAAAGCACTGTCAGTGACCAAAGCTGTGGTGAAACTAGCCTATTGTCACCTTCCTTAGAAATATTTGCATGTATTGTGTTGACATTCAATAAAGAACACATCGATATTGAATTCAAACTTATTAGGGCATTGAAGCGTAGTTGTTGTTTTTTATTACTAGTGGATATGTGTTGATTAGAGCCTAGTTTAGGTTTAAACTACGTCTCATTACTTTTTCTCTACCTCATGACAGTGAGTTCATTGTAAATAATATACTAATGAAATTATTGTGTTGCTGTTTCTTCTAACCCAATAATGAGAAATGATTTGACAGGCATGGCCAAGTGCCTTTCTTGTAATTTCTGTACAGTTTAAACTCTAACAGTTTTCTTTGCTGTCTTTTGGTAGAAAACGTATTTCATAGGAACTTTCCAATATACTTTCATAAAATATTAGCTATTTCTTTGTTTTTCTTGTAGATATAAAAGAAAATTTGGTTTGTGAGTCAGAAGTGGGTACACCAGATTTTGGCTCTCATTCTCCAATTAAAGAACAACCAATAATATCATCATCAAAATAGTGCCAAACATCACTATACTCCAAGAAAATCAAGAGTGAGAAAGGCTTCGAATGTTAAACGTGTTCAATTAAGCAGGCTACATTCTCACTTTCCTCCAAAAAATTAAAAGGAGATTAAAAAGTAAAGATTGCTTTGAAAATGTTAGAGGGTACTGTTTCCCAAGATCTTCTTGATTTTATTAAAAAGCAGGCATTCTTTCCAAAACCAAGAAAAAGGACCATTGCTATGATCCTGTCTGGGCTTTAAATTTGTATCACATCAGTGGAAAGGCTTAAAGGTTCTTGGTTAAATTGTTTGATTTACCATCTAACTACTCTGACTAGAATTGTGTCCAAATTTGCCTCAGATGTTGGTTTCACGGAGAAATCTATGTTTGTTTTGAAACAGAGAGTGAAACAATTGTCTCCTCAAGCATATGTTTGTTCTTTGTTGATAGATGGGATTTTACCTGAAATCGAATCGTTTTTATGATCGCTCTAGAGACATTATTATAGGTCTTAAAGATATTGGTGATGGATGTCTGGATTTGTCGCAAATTCCGGGTTAGTTTTAATGGTACGGGGTATAGTTGAGAATTGGAAACAGCCAGTTGCTTATTATCTTGTTAATGGGTCATGCAATAGCTCACATCTAAAAAACATAATGAGTGAGGCTCTTTTGAAACTCGAATTTCTTGGTTTGACAGTTGTGTCATTTGTTAGTGTTCAGAGGTCAAATTTTATGAGCTTTGTAGATGCTTTGGGTGTTATGTCCGAGAAACTATACTTTGAGTTGGGTGGGAAGAAGTACTTTACAATTTATGACCCACCAAATTTGCTGAAATCTACCCGCAAAAATCTTATAAAGTATAACTTTGAGTGACAAGACAGCCAGCTGGCAAAATATTAAAAAATTCTATGATAGAGAGAAAAAAACTTCAATTAGAGTGGCACCTAAATTGTCAGAGAAGCATATCAGTTCTAATGGATTTGCTAAAATGAAAGTGAAGCTGGCAACTCAAGTTTAAAGTCACTCTGTAGCTGCTGTAATAAACACTTATGTATGTCTTCAGGGCTTTCCGTGTGATGCATTGGGTACAGCACAATTAATTAAAAGGTTTGACAAGATATTTGATGTATGCAATTCCAAAAATTTTAAGGATCCAAAATTTTGCTGCAGACCTTTTACAGATCATTTTGAAATTATGTCTGATGCTGTCACCTTTATTCAGTCTATTAAGTTGTCAATCCTGGCACTGGAGAAGATAGAACACGCCAAATCAAATGTTCAAAGGTTGCTGCATAACCCTAAATGCTAATAAATCAATTTGGAAGCAATTATCTCGAGATGGTATAATTTATTTTCTTGTTACATGGCAGTTGAATCAAGATTCATTAGAAATTTTTTTTGGTTTCAATAAGGCAGCAAGGGGGGAATTCCGATAACCCAACACCAGTTCAATTTATGAGAGCATGTAGGAAATTATTTCATTCTAATTTCCTCTCAACTTCCACTGGAAACTGTGAAGAAGATGGTGATGTACCTCTAAAGCCCCATTAAAATTCTCTCAACATTTCACTGAACATCGCTCTACATTTGTAGAGTGCAAATGTTTAGAGCGTTTTAACACTCTGTTCAGTGATGTTCAGTGATGTTGAGCGGTGTTCAGTGATGTTGAGCGGAGTTTGAACATATTAAAAAATGATCAGCGGGTCGACTCAACATTTCTATTGTTCAAGGTGTTCTTGAGAGATGTAGAGAGCCTTTTAACACCCTATCCAACAATGCTCAGTCCGTGCAAGCGCACTAGACTTTGCCGTTGTGCACCAAAGAATGAAATAGGTTTCAATGCAAAAAGCAGTGGTCAAATTTTATTTATCGCAATGGCAAACCACGACAAACGCTTTGAAACAGTGGGTAGTGAAAGCAAATCGGAAGAGATAATTAATAATGATAATGTGCGAGATGTAGAGCAGGCTTCCAAAGAAGAACAGGACCAACTTGAGATTGAACCGTTGGGCCTAAATCCTGAATCTCAGGGAGTCATTAAACAAATACTGTTGAAGAGGCTTCCAAGGAAATCAACGGAAAGAACCGATACTACCTCTTTACTTTTCTTAAGACTTTTCATGTAGTCACAAAAAAGCCAGAAGAAATGTAAACAACGACAAGAAAAATGGTGGTGGGCCAACTTCATCACTATTGACCTCACAAAAAAGTTGACATCTCAGAGGAACACTTTGTGATGATGAGATGATGAGATTTTAAAGCTTATCGATTTATATAAGGAAAACACTTGTCTGTGGGACTTTTTTGAAAAGGAGTACCACGATAAAGACAAACGCAAAAGAACTTTAAACGAAATTTCAAGGGAATTGGACACCCCAGTTGCAGACATCAAAAGTACACTTTTGTCACTGCGCTCCCGGCTTGGCAGAGAAAGAGCAAAGTTAAGCAAAACCAGATCTGGTCAGAGCCTAGATGACCTTTATAAGCCCACATGGATTTATTGGTAGAGCCCCCAATTCCTGCAAGCAGTTGTGCAGCTTGAAAAAAGCAGAGATCACATCCAAAATCAAGAAGACAAGGAGCAGAGTCCATCAACTGAAGCAAGTCTTGATTCAGAACCTGGGTCCTCAATTTCTGTAGTAGGGGAATATAATAGCAGCACACCCAGAGCAACATAGAAATCTTTGGATTCTAAAAAGCAGGAACTTCTAACTACTTGCATTAATGTTTTGAAGCAACCAGAGCCCAAACCAAAGCTGTCAAAATTCAATGCAAGAGACAGACTGATTGCTGAGAAGAGTTTGATTTGTTTAAATTTGATTAAATTTTCTATTTGTAATTTGATTTGTTTCAGTATTAAAACCCATGTAAACAATCTGATGCATAGAAAAATTTGTCCACAATTTGCCCAGTAGTTCAAAACATGCAAACGCTTTTTGATCTTAGATCCTTGAAATGAAAAATAATATGAAAATGAGCTTGTTGCTGGTGCATCTGATTAAATGATATTTCTTGAGATTATTTATTATGATTACATGTCTTTTAAAAAAATACGAACTAAAGAAATAGGTTTTTTCTCTTCTGACCTCTAAAAATTTTGATTTTATGCAGTTGACTTTTTTAATGCCAGACCTAGAATCAACACCAGCTTTCAATTTATGCTAGATAACAATGCTCTAATTTTCAAATTAATGCCAAGGGGGTAATTCTTTGTTTAAACATCACAATAATGATTTTTATTATTTTTTGCATAAGGAGGTAAAGAGAGCCATTGTATCTTTCACAGCAATTACACACAGCTTGAGAAAACAGAAAAGAGATTTTCTGACCAAGATCTCAGCACAATTACTTGATAGGTATGTGATTAGGAAAGAGAAAAGACTACATATTGCAAGAAACAAAAGAGACCACCAAGGGCATTTCAGGTGCAGACACAATGAATGTCACCAAACATTTAAGTTTGATGGGAAGGGACGAATTGTCCATGAGAAGATACATTATTTGCAAAAGGAACTTGACTCCCAGGCTGTTCATGATAAGACAAATGAAGTCTTGAACTACCAGTGTTCATTGTTGGATGCAGGGATGATTGCCATGAGTTTGTTTATGCAATCTCCGAGGGTGATGGCCAGCGTTTTGGCTGCCTTATTTAACAAATGAGGGTTTTCGAAGTAAAAAGTATGCCTTGGAAGCTTATATCTTTTTTGCTAGGTCAAAGGTTTCACAAAGGTTAATTTGGACATGGAGGAAACATCCCCCTGGATCTTGCATTGGAGCAGTCAGTCCTGGTAATTTTAGGCATGCGATCGTACACACATGCCTGCACACACGCCTAGAACTTTCAAGGCGTGCTTTTTATCGCACTCGGAATGTGACCTTTTGACTGAATTTTCTTTCAATGATTCGCTGACTTGGACTGTCGAAAAGGATTATGGTGTAATGGATTTAACTATGTTTGCAAGTCATTTTGAAAAACCACTCCAAGCTACCGAATTTGACTTAACAAGGGCATTAAAGGAATGGAGTCCATTGAAGAAATATGTGAATTACAATGTGAAAGGAACAGAGGCACGAAAGTTATGGGCAAACATATTGTCATATAGGGAGAAAGAATACCCAAAATTGTGCATTTTGGCAAGGCTGATGGTGAATTTTGGGGTCAAACTCAAATGTAGAAAGGGCCTTCAGCATCTTGAGACTACTTCTATCAGACAGGCGATTAAGTGCATCAAACGCATTGATGGAAACACGCTTGCGCATCTGAAGAAGAGAGGGAGTGCATTTTTATACGTGCTACTGAACTATACATGAAAAACAGGAAAAGAAAGCTTGACAACCAAGAAGAAGGTAACAAGCTAAAGAGTGTTCCCAGGAGGAACATCCCCTCTTGTAGCAGAGGACAGTGACACAAATGAGGAGAGTGAAGAGGAAACTGAGTTCGAAAACATGCAACTACCTAAATTGATTTCTTTAATTCTAGAACATTGGCGTCTAAGTACAAGCAAATTCTAAAGATTTCAGTTATGTTTTGAAGATCGGATAACCTTAACGACATAACCACTGCTTTCACTAAGCTTCTTTCAAAATTCTGTAAAAGTTATTTGGTTTGAAAAGACCGATCGGTCTACATTTTATGAATCACACGCCATAGCATGCCTTAACTCTTAACACATGTGCTTACCAGCACGCGGGCAAATTTTATATTACCAGGACTGAGCACTACAACAATATCTTGAAATGTTGTATATATCCTGTGCATTTTGTGTGATGATAAAAATTTTGAATAAAATTGTAATATTAATGCAAAATAAAGCATTTATGAGCATTGGATGGAGATGTTCAACAACAATTTGCCCCCTTAGCCCCTCATTTCAGATCCCTAATAATTTGTTGCTGTCACTCTGAGCAGAACGCTAGCAAAGCTATAAGTTGATATCATCATCCAATATCATCTCAACATTGGAAAATGACACTAAGTGGCTAATTGATTCATTTTGCAGTCTTGAATTATCACTTGGCACACATGGTACACAGCATGGCCTCGTTGCTTGCTGTGCTCATACTCCCCTGCTATGGAGAGTTACCTCATATGTCAGCAATGATCTATTTTACCTTAAAACAGCCCAGGCATAGTTCTATGATTTACTTTGTTTGTTTCACCATGCGACCAAAATCGTAAGGTTACCTACGTTGTTTTACATATTCATTTAACGTGCATGATACTAAATATATGAAATGTCAAACTTCATGGAGGAAGACATCCTATCCTCACCAGAATCCATCACGGACAGTGTGCCCTGCAGATCTGGAATTCTGAACATGGCAACTAGTACAACTGCCTTTGTCATCATGGTGACATCACTGGTGTCGTCAACTACTACCAAACTAACGGATCTGATGGACATTGATCTGACCCCGGTACGATCTCCCCTGAAACCTGCCCAGCAGGATTACACCAGATCAAAATCTGGCAAAGGCCTCTCACTGGGACTAAAAAGGAAAAAATCAAGTCTGCGAACCCATTCTACCTTAACCCACCAAGCCCCACTTCTGGCCCCTCCCTGATCCCTATCCACTATTCCAAAACGACCTGCAAAGCCTTCCATTGTCCAGGTCTCCGGTCACACCCTCCCTTTACCACACCTACTGCCACTATGTCCACCCCGTCTGCACCACTCACCTCCACACCAACCTTTGCTACTTCTGTACAAACCCACTCCAAATCTGCCCCCACCCCTACTGCCCCACCGCAGAGATATCTGCCACACAATGACATCCCACCACCTGGACCTAGCCAGAGAGGAGGAGGCCAAATCCACACAAGTCCGGTCGGAAAAGGAAGAGCACTACAATCTGTACATAATCAGAAAAGCTAACTGTAATGCCAAGAGATAGGCAGCGTCCGCCCCTGGGAACAGGGAGAGACACCCAACACCTGCAAAGACCGCCAAGGAGGCAGTACCAGCATTCCACCTTTTGACATTGTTTCCTCTTTCCTTCTCTTTTTTGCTGTATTCTTGCTGCTTAATTATAGTTTAACAAACATGCTTAGCTGTATATTTTATTCTAATTCCTTTTCGTCAGCAAAATAAACCTCTGTTTACCTATAAACGATGTTGCTTTATTCGTACTCATTATTCTGCTATCTAGATTGCAATATGTACACAGCCAATCCTAGCACAGCTTCCAAACGCACCATACTCATGAAAACCATTGGCATCAATCGAAGAAAACATATCAATATACTAACTAAAAATGCACATAAAAAGCTGCTCAAAAAGGCCATCCTGGCCACTAAACCAATCAATAACATTGTCAATCCATCCTTAGCTCACATTTCAACAAGTGAGATATCTCTGCTGAACAGGGGGCTATCGTTTGTCCCTGCTCCCGGTCCAGTTGACAATGATCTCATCTTACAATGACTTAATGACTTCATACATTGAATGCGACTGCAATATCTTTTTCCTTGATATTCTTGACATTTCAGCTGAAAAGATGCCACCTTACGTGAAAATGTTTTGGGAGCAGCAAGTCAAAATGAGAAAAACATCCAATTGTAGCGCAAGATTTCATCCAATGATTATCTAATTCTTTTTTTGTTTTGTTTTTATATACACAGTCTAAAAAGGTACATTTTACAAGAACAAGGTTACAAAGACGATGCCAATGCAGTAGCACCAAACAATACAATACATAACAAAAAACAATACAGTAGCACCAAAGGCTATACCAAAATTCTGTTTAGTCCGTGCGGATAGCTGGTTCGATCAAAAGACAAAGAGGCTACAACTTGAAAAGAAGATAAAAACTAATTATGCTTGTCAATGTCGCAGAAATCAGCATCTTCATATGACTAGCTAAGAAATACATTTAGGGATTTCATTAAATTGCCAAGTAGAATAACACTGTGGGATTATAAAAATTGGATAGGTCCTAAAAAAGGTTTTCATAAGAAAGTTGTGGATGAGCTTACGAGGTTTACTGATCATTTTTTGACATTGAAAGTTTTGTTGTTGTGCTGATTGATGAAATGAAAGTGAAATCAAACCTTGTCTTTGATAAACACACTGGGCTCTGTGCTTATTTGATTTGTTGATCTTGGCTGTGAAGAACACAACTTTGCCACACTTGAAAAGGCAGATGAATTGGCTACTCATGCACTTGCAATTATACTAGACTGCGGAAAGACTTCAACTCTTGCCTCACCTATTTTGCCACTTCAAGTGTCACAAGCGTACAATTAATGCCAATTTTTTGGGAGGCAGTGGGCATAATAGAAATGAGATGCAATCTTTGGCCTGTTACAATCACTGCAGATGGTGCATCTTTAACAGATCATTTTTTAAATTGCACAAAGCTTTTGATGGGGGCTCTAACAAGAATATATGTTATCGCACTGTGAATTTGTATGCCAGACACAGGTTTATCTACACTTTCAGTGATGCCCCCCATCTAATCAAGACAGCAAAAAATTGTATTTTCCATTTAGGCATTCACGATTGATGTGGAACAATGGATCCTATTTACTATGGGAGCATAGTTCCAAGCTTTTTTGAAGATTTAGATAGGGACATCAAATTATTACCACATCTGTCCTATGACGATATAAATTTGACCCCTTTCTCAATCATGAGAGTAAATCTAGCAGCTCAAGTACTCAGTAAAACAACAAGTCTTGTTTTGAAGAATTATGGCTCAGAAAATGCTGCTGGAACTGCACTCTTTTGTGAAATGTTCGATTCTTTCTTTGAATGTTTCTATGCTTGCAGTAAAAAGAGCAATATAAGAAAAATCAAGCCCTACCTTGCACCTTATACAAGTAATGATGACCTGAATGGCTAGAAAAAGGCATGCTTCAATACCTAAATTCATGGAAAGAAAGTACCGAAAAACGCCCTGGAGACTTCTCTAAAGCCTGGTTTCCATTTGATCATTTACGATTGCTGACAATCGATGAAGATCACTGGAGTTTTGCAGCGATCTTGATCGCTCGTGATCGCTCACGATCTTTCACGATTGCTGAGAATCCCTGCGTTTCTGGATGCTTCTGGTGTGCTTTTTGCAGATTTCTTGAAATGGCGGATGTAGACGAAAGATTTCTGATGGAAGCAAGCATTTTTGTGCTACTTTTATTGAAGAAGCAAATCGATCAGAATAAGCGAAGGCAGCATCGATTTTGGGTCAGAGAAATTTTTCAGAGAAGAAACAAATATGGTGTGTTTTACACATGCAGGAATTGTGACTGGGCGATCGTGAATATTTTTTCAGGTGAATACGTGCAAATATTCTTAGGGTAAAATTAATCTTGAAATCTGATGATAGATTTCTGAATGTTTTCGCATATTTCAATTAAAAGCACCTTATAGAGGTGTATAGCAACACTGATGCATCTTACGTCTGAGGAAAATTGATGCGCATTGTGGGATAGTTGGTACGCTGTGGATCGTTTGGGATCGCTGGAATAGAACTCATTTCTATTCCAGCGATCCTCAACGATCGGATCGTTCACGATTGCTGGGGATCGCTACAAATTGACATGCGGTTTCCATTTGATCGTTTACGATTGCTGCAAAACTCCAGCGATCCTCAGCCATCGTCAGCGATCGTGATTGATCAAATGAAAACCAGGCTTTAGGGCAGTGATAAGAAGAAGATGTTTATATCTTTGCAGATCATGGAGAGAATTGAAATGGATGTTCCAGAATGCATCAAATTTCTTCTGTCTCGAGGATTTGAATATGTTTTGACAGAAAAACTGTGTCAAGATGCAATAGAGGAATACTTTGGATGACAACAAACGTTAGGACAATAAACTTATACACCTTCAGTCAAGTTGTTTACGCTGTTTTGTTGTAGTTCGCAGTTGGCAATATCATACTCACCATTGAATAATGAGCGTTCTTCCTGAGGGTTTACTATTATCATTAGAACATGGTGACAGGAGTAAAAATACTACCTTGCAAGTTGACTGGTAGCCCGCAAGCGGTGTGCACTGTATTGGTAGTCATTCACCAACACCACATGCGATTTGAGAGGCCTAGTTGGTCGTTTGTAAAAGATGTCTAATTTTCGCAAACCAGAACCGCTCTCGCTCAGCAGAAATGTTTCTGAAGAATGGCGTTTATGTAAACAGAAGTTTCGAATTTTTCTTCTTGCGAGCGAAGCAGTCCAAAATCCAGATCAAGTTAAGATTGCTATGCTTTTGAACTCTCTTGGAGAGGATGCCCTCCCAGAGATATAATCAGTTTTCCTGGGGGAGAGCAAAGATCAAGAGAGTTTTGATGCTGTCCTCCAGAAATTTGACAAACATTTTAAAGGGAAGAAAAAATTGGTAATCAACAGATATAGATTTTGAAGTCACCAGCGCTCTGAGGGCCAGGAATTTGTCGATTTCCTCACCCATTGACAGAAGTGGGGAAATAAGTGCGAATTTGCTGAAAAAGAAAACAAAACAAAGAAAACCGAACTAATTTGTTCAATGACTGACAGAGAATTGAAAGAAAAGCTTCTTGAAGTGGAAAACTTTTCTTTAGAAAGTATTAAAGATAAAATCATTGCTGCTGAAACTACTAGATATTAAATTAAGCTTATGGCACATGATGTGAAGGAAGAGAAAAGAATAGAAGCAGTAAAAAAACAAAGGAAGAATCCTCATTCTACAATCAGTCAGATGAGCAGATCTGGCGCTGATACAAGAAGTGTCTAAACTGTGGTAGCAAACACCCACCCAAAAGTTGTTCAGCCTATGGAAAAAATGCCATAGATGTCACTAGAAAAATAATCTCGCCAAATATTGTCACAGTGTGAAGAAAAGAGCAGCAGGTGTTACTAAGGTGACAGTAGCGAAGAGGAAAACTTCAGTGACAATGACATATTCTTTTAGGCGGGCTACAATCCAAGGATAATTCCGAGTCTACATGGCTGGAAGAAGTCAATCTTAACAACTTTGCCATCAAGTTCAAAGTTGATACGGGCGTTGAGGTCAACTTTATTTCGAAAAATCAATGTTACACTCTACCTGAAAAGTTTCCACTAAAGGTCTCAAAGGCTGTATTACAGACATTGAATGGTGGAAAGCTTAGAAATGATGACATTTAGATACACTCTGCCAAGTCCTTACTTAAAAATACCAAGGTATGTCACTCAGATATGCTCATGCGGATGAATAGAAAATATTATATTAGCCTGCCAAACTACTTAATTACTTACTAATTAATCCTACAACATCGAATAAACAATCTTTTACTTTTTAAATTCCACAGGGGTGGGAAGAAAGCATGGGGGCCACAACTTTTCCATTAAAGATTTAGGGAGTCATAATATAATTTTTAAATTTTCCTTCAACTATATTGGACCAAAGCTATTGATTCCCAGTATGATAAATTTGCTTGTATGAGTCCTTTAATTGTCACTCATATATCAATGTCATTCACTTAAATCAACTTCCTTATTTTCACTGTCTGTTTCAGTGATGATTTTGTCCTCCTCAACATCAGTTGCACTGGCATTTTCCATTTTCATGATATTGGAGTGGTTTTTATAATAGTCACTATCAAAGTAAAAAACTCCAGAATAATTTGTTTTTGCCTGTTCAGAAATGTTATCAGATATATGGCACTTAACTTGATTAAGAAAAATGTTAAATAAAACAATTTAACCAAGACAATGTGCTTTGTTAGCTGGAATTTGAAAGAGGTAATCAAAATCAATATCTTCTATGCATTTCTTATCCTTGTACTGCAAAAATGATACAAAAATGTCTGTGACATGCTTGGAACTGTGGGGAATTCTCTCCTTTAGTTCTGTGCCCAATAGAACTCCCAGTGACACTAAATAAAACTCACAGAATTTTGATGGAAATTTACATCAAAATTCTGTGAGTTTTATTTACTGAAATTTCCAAGTGTATTCAAGCTTATTCTCCTGCAACTACTATTTTGTGCGTATATATATATATATGTTTACGATAGAAATTTATCGAATGCTAAATCATAATTACTAGAATATAAAATTAGCAATGATTACATAATGAACGAATTTCCAGAAAATTCCAGAGCAACCGGCTAACAATGAGGCTGTAACGAAAACGATGTTATAACAACAACTTCATGCTGATAGGACAAAGCTAGAATGTTCTCGAATGTCTAGTGCAGTAGGTTAGCTAATGATAGTAAAATTAAACATAAACGCATTACTAAGCAAATTGCAACGATAGTAGGAATTGTTCAGAATTATGTGGAATTATCTAGAATACAAAGTAAGTACTATAATTGTTCTAGATTTCCCAACAGAACTAAGCTTTTCAGCATTTCTAAAGAATTAGATCTCAATTGTTTTTTGAACCCCATAATTGCCTTTCTGTTATTCCCTTTCTTTCTCCTGATTTTTAGTTGTTGCTTTTGATTGACTTTTTGATGAGAACCACAGAGAGCAACTGATCAATTCTACTGACCCTTTTTGAGTCTCAATCAGTGGCGTAACACAGTTTAGGCGACCTTAGTTCGAGAACTAAGGGCCCTCCACCAAAAAGGGCCCAAAAGGGGCCCCCATCAAATTTTTGGTATTGTGTGCTTTTTGACCATGTTGACAAGGTTTCCTAAAGCCATCCCAAAAGTTCTTACTAAACAGTGTTGCTAACACAACACTGGATTCATTCATTCTGTTTTGTTTTGTTTATTCGCTATAATTCTTCAATGGCTTGTTTCAATTATACTGACAATGACAACTTTGACCTTGGCATTCAGAGGGCACAAAGAGCAGGTTCAAGATAATGTGTATGAAGGTGGGAACTTCTTGGCATTGGTCTCTCTTATGGCCTGATATGATGAATTTCTAGCAGAAGTTATATCTCTTCCAGGTAGAGCAACAAAATACCTTAGCGCTAAGATCCAAAATAAGCTGATTCACTTGCTTGCAAATATTGTATCCTCGACTTTGGTAGAAAATATTATTTCCGCACAATTCTGGAGTATAATCTTGGATTCCACATGTGATATTACCAGAGTCGACCAATTAACCGTTGTTATTAGGTGGGCAATCACACGTTATGAGTGAAAACTTTTTTGCGACCCTTCGAGATATCTTCAGTTTTTTGGCTCTTCCTTGAATAGATGGAGAGATCTTGGAATCGAAGCTGGGAAAGGATCACTGACACTAAAAAAGTTATGTACGACACGTTGGAGCTCTCACATTGATGCAGTGTGAGCTGTGCGTGACAAGTATCCCCAGATAATGAGGCTTCTGACGCGACTCATCTTAATATCAAACAACAAGAATGAGCGTGACAACGCAAAGAGTCTAAAGAAAAAAATTGACAAACTGGAATTTATTATTTTCCTTGTATTCTGGGAGAGAATACTAAGATCAGTCAATGCAGTATCAAAGGAGCTTCAGTCCCCTAGGATGGACTTGTCAGTTGTCTCTAGACACCTTAATATTGCACTCTCGGAGCTCCAATATCTTCGAGAATCATGGCAGTCTATAATGCTGACTGCCACAGCACTTGCAAAATCTTGGGATGGATCGCTAGAGTTTCAACAAAAGAGGGGTCGGAAGGCAAGATATGAATCAGATGAACTTGTTGTAGATGGAAGACTGATGGATCCTGAGCAAAGTTTTAAGATAAACGTTTTCTACAAGACTGTTGATACAGCATTGATGCAACTGACAGAAAGGTTCAAGGACAAGCAATGGTGACGTCTTTATTCAGCTGTCTCTACCCCAACAACCTGGCAACACTGAGTCCTGACATGCTTGAAAATGCAATAAGAGTAATTCGAGAGAAATATCCAAATGACTTTACAGATGAATTAGATTCTGAGATGAGATAATTTGCAACCGAATTCAGAAAGGAGATTGCAGTCAAGAAAACTGTTCTAGAAGTTAATAACCTCGTGCTTCAGAGCCGTATTAGTTCATCCTTTCCAGAAATGTACAAGCTATTAACACTTTTCGTCACTTTGCCAGTAACTGTTGCATCGACAGAAAGGTCATTTTCAAAGTTGAAACTGATAAAGACATATCTAAGATCTACAATGTCGCAGGAGAGACAGGACGACCTAGCAACTTTGTCAATTGAGAACAAGGAAGCAAAGAAAATTCACAAAACAAAGCTTATAAAGGATTTTGCCAACGTTAATGAACGTAGAAAAGCTCACGTTGTGAGCAAGAACACCTAATTTACTGTTGGTTTTTTCATATGTAAACATTTTCTTTACCACATCACGTGCATTTTTCGAGGTTCTAAAGGGCACGATTTTAAACATTTTCCCATTACCCCGAACCCCTTTGCCCCGTAGAGCTCACTTTACTTCGCAGTCCCTATATAAGGGCCCCATCTTGGTAAATTCCTAAGGGTCCCAAGTGTCTCTGTTACGCCACTGGTCTCAATACTTTTACCTTGGGATGGTTCACTTTATTCTCATATGAATAAAAAGGGGGTTGTCATATAAAGATTGTTTTTCAAAAAAAATTCCTCTGGTCCCTATGGGACTTAAAAATAAAAGGTCCCTAAACTGAACTGAAAAAAAAACATGAACATAAACAGAATGAAAGGTCCCAAAACATAAACAAAAGATGTGTTCAAAATATCATTATTTTTCTGTTTTTATTTTTTAGTTCCATTCTTGCAGAAAACATTTAAAAATTTGAAAGATTCCCTTAAAAAAAGGTTTGACAAGAGAAGACCAAAAGCTGCTGCAGCATTTCTCCTTGTATGCAAATATTTTGAAGTCATGCGCTTTCTTCACAAGAAAGCTTCAATTTTGCCTAATCACAGCAATGTGGACATTTCATGTGGAGCATACAGTCAATTGTCAGAAACAAGTATTTCGGAAGGTCAGTTCAAATGACCCAACCCATCTATTTGAACTTCTGCCACACCATCATTTGCATTTGTTCAAGTTTCTTCCAATTCACCTTTATCGATACCTGGGAGTTCATCAATTCCATCAACACCCACGTATTGAAAGCATTTAATTCAAGACAAACCCCAAAAGCGATTGACAAAATGCACCCCCTAACAGGAAAGACCCATTCCTTCAACACATGCAGCAAATGGATGAAAGAATGATAAAAATGGTTGACAAAGATAGGGAGGCTGAAGAGGATGAAGCAACTAAATTTTGCACGAGTTTGATACCTGTTTCAAAAGATTTTGATAAGAAAAAAATTGAGATCAACAAAAGTTAAAATTCAACAATTATTATATGATATAAAATTTGGTGATGAATAAGATGAAATAACTATTTGTTATAAGAAAGTTTAAAATCAGTCGATTAGGCACAATTTCTTGAAAATGTTGGCATTTTTATAGCCCAATTTTTGTTGCAAATTAGCATATCTGTGAGGCATTTGTCACACAATGATTTAAAAAACTTTTTCAGAGTTAAAAAACGTGCTTAGAACTTCTTTGAACTTTTCATGAGCTGAGTAATACTTTCTTATGAACAATTTTTTTATGATAAGAACTGACATATTTTCATTTTCGAAATTACATCAAGATACTCTACGGCCACTAGACTGCAGAATGTAGCCTGCTACGGTATAAGAAACTTTTTTAGGCTAAAACTCAAAATAAATGTTTGAGCTAGATTTGGTCTTCTAATGGTTTAAAGAATTTACTTATTTATGAATGTTTTCATTTTCATGGTAAATATTTCTCGAGTTTCTAAATTCGTTTTTGGAAAATCCTGGAAAATATGTTACAACAGAATGGGTTTATTTTCAGTACATTAGCAAGAAATTAATTATTGTGAAGAAAATCAGCAAAATCAATTACTTGCTTCTGTTTGCAAAATGAAATGGCTTTGATGATCAGGGCATCCTAGAATGGACACCAAGTTAGGAGATCTTTTAGTTGATCAAACGTTTCTTCTGCCTTCTTGGTCCTTTCAAAGCCACAGTTTCCTCTAGTTTAGACCAGGCGGAGAATAGGGGAATGGTCCCCCGAAGGCGAAATTTATGGGACCAAGTGCTTTTGGTCAATTCGAGGGTGCTGATTTCGAAAATCGATGTTATACGGGGAATTTAGGGGGATATCAGCCTCTATCTCATGTTCTAAGTCTCGTTTTCGTGTCTTTCATGGAAACAAGCGATAAAACAGTTTATCGATTTTGGAAAACAGCACCCTCGAATTGACCAAAAGCACTTGGTTCCATGAATTTCGCTTTCGGGGGACCATTCCCCTATTCTCCGCCTGGTCTAGTTCTGTTAACTCTGTTAAAGGTTTAGCAATGCTTGCAAAATTTTTGTTAAATCTTCCATAATATGAGGCTAGCCCCAGAAAAGCGCGAACTTCAGTTTTGCTTTAGTTAGGAAATTTTGCAACAGCATCAATTTTCCTTGGATCAGGCTTTAATCCATCACCACTGATAAGATAACCCAGGTATTAACCTCCAATTTGGCCCAATGACATTTTGATGGCTTTAAGATTTAACCCGCCTGATTCAATCCGTCAAGTACCACTTGCAAGTGCTCTAGGTGCTCATGAAATGTTTTTCAAAAATGATGACGTTATCTAAGTAAACCAGACAATGGCTCCAATGTAATCCTATCAATACAAAGTCCGTCAATGGTTGAAAAGTTGTTGGGGCATTTGTTATGCCAACGGACATTAAATTTCCAATGCCCTTTAATGGTTGTAAACACAGTAATTTCCTTAGATGCATTAGCTAGTGCCACCTGCCAATAACCACTTTGTTGTAAAATATTTAGCCCCACCTAATGCAGTCAACGTGTCATCTATGCATGGTAAGGGATAAGGGTCCTATTTTGTGACAGAGTTCACCTTTATGTAATCAATGCAAAAGCAGGTGGAACCGTCAGGTTTTGAAAACAACTGGAGACAACCAGGGGCGTTTTGAAAATTGATGCTGTTGTAAGATGGCCTAATTATTTCCTTTACGAGTAGTTTCTCCACTTCCTTGTCAATCAGACCCTGTTTTGCCAATGGAACTATGTAGGGTGGCTGCTTAATTGGTGTTGCGTCACCAATGTTGATTTTATGCTTAACAATTTCAGCCTGTCTCAAATCAGGACATTTGACGATTTTAAGTTCTCTAAGAAGGGCAAGGAAGCGATCCTTTTTTTAAATGACTAATTTTAAGGTCTTCTTCTGAGAAAATATCCTTAGAAACGTTCGTGTCAGTGTTCAACTCCTCTGTTGGAGCATCGTCTACACGAGGCACTTTTTCTTCGATAAATGGAACAACTTCCACGATTTCCTTACTTTTTGGTAAAAATACAGGATAGTCTGTTAAGTTTGTTACTTGCAGCATTACTTTGTCATTACGTGACCTAACTTTAGTTAAAACTCGCGCAATAAACAGTTTATTGTCCTTAGCAAACCCACCTTCAACAAATAAGTCATTATTTTCAATATTATCAAGTAGTTTAGCTTGAATGGCTACAGTTGCCTTCACTGAAATTGGAACGTCAGATACAGTAGAATCGATAAACTCTTATTTGGGCAAAAAAACCTTAACAACAAGATCTGGTATAGTTATTGACAATATTCCAAAATCAATGGCAGCTTTGTTAGCAACAAAGAGTCTTTGCAGAGTCAAACACTGTGTTTGAAAACATGATCGTTAAATTGAATAGAAAATTCTGCTTACCCAACTCGATAAAGGCGTCCCAGTAGCAGCAAACAAATCAACATTATCATAAATCAAAATAGACTTTTTTGCAATTTCATTGTAGATTGTTTTGACATTAATGAAATATCTTCACCATTGTCAATCAACAAAAGAGCACTAATATTATTTACAAAGCCAGCAACATAACCTTGTTGCTTGACTGAGCATCTATTGGAAATAATGTTTATTACTTTCGCTTCTGTTTGTTCCAAATTGGCTCCCATATCTAATTGATCGTGACTAGCCTCTGAATTCTTAGGTACTCAGGGCTGACTGCATTTGTTTTGAAAATGTCCCCATTTTCCACAGTTCCAGCACTGAATGTTATTTCTACGAAATTTTGAGGGCTGAGAATTTTCTTCCCATGTACCAGTAATTTTGGGCCAAGATTCTGAGCCCGGATTCTGGGGAGTCTTGCAGTATTCTGAGCTGAAGAGCAATTATGCGTTGTTGGTCTTGCATTATTCTTCTCATGCCCTCTAGCAACTCTGAAAAGTCACTGTTAGTGGAGCAGGCTTCTTCGGCATTTTTTTAATCGATGGCAAGAACTTTGCTTTTGCCCTTTTACGCAATTATGTGTGAGCTTTCTGATATCCCATATCAAGAAGCTCCGTATGCCAGGGCGAAATATTAGCCTTTACTGATTTATGTGTATTTATTGTTGTGTATTCTCGGCGTATTGCAGTGTTTCTTATTTGCTACATTTTTATAGACTTTTCGCCACAAGAACTCCTTGGAGCCCATCGAGCAGCCTGCTACAGTGACCCTTTCTTCATTCACAATTGTTTCGAAAGTTGGCTTTAAACCTTTGACAAAATATTCGAGAGACTTTTCCCTTAAGAATTCGGGAGATTTTGTGCTCCATCCCCATTGCACTAAATTACAGATATCTTCATAAAAATCTGCCACGGATTCGTGAGATTTTTTGTATCTTTCACCCACCAGATTTCTTTATTGTAGCCTTTGCAAAGGTGAATGACCCTCAATTTCCTTCTTTAAAAGATTAGCATCATTCTTTATTCAAGCGACAAAATACGATAAAATTGACTTTCTCAACCCAAAAGATAAAGTAGAAGCATTACCTGTTCCTCATCATGGGTCCAGCCATTTGCAGCAGTAGCTTGATTCCAGCTGTCAAGCCACTAGGATAGGAATCTGATTTTTGTTCTTTGACAACAATAGGATTCAGTGACAGATTTTGTTGAGTTTTATAAGGATTCTCAGCTGGAAATGCGAGTTTTATGAGAATTTTCAGCCACTGCAATATCAAGCCTCAAGTCAAGCAGGTGAGACAGTGTTTTTTATTTGTTTTAAACAATTTATAATTTTGTTTTCATGATGGAATTGGGCCTTCGTTGCTTATAATCACATCCCCATGATTCTGTTCGCATGTGTTTCGCCTGCTGCTTCTACTGGTGAGTCACCCTTCTACTTCCAGTATGGTTGTGAGCTTCATTTGCCTGTAGATGCTGCATTGATATTGCCATCCGCTCATCTTTCATCATCTGTCGCTGAGCATAGTGCAGGCATACTTACAAATTTGAAGAATGCACAGTGTATGGTTTCTCCTAAAACGCAGTTGGCTCAACAGAAAATGAAAGAAATTACGATCGAAATTGTCAACCAGTTGTTTACGATATCTGAGACAAAGTAGAGGTGTTTACACCGAAAAGCAAGTATCAAAAAAATTATTGCATAATTATCACGGTGCGTACCGTATTGTCGCAAAGGTTTCTCCAGTTCACCTTCGTTTTCAAACTCTAGATAACCGTCCAGTATCTGTTCCAGTTCATGCAAATAGACTAAAGCCATATTACGATCCGAATTATCGTCCAATCAAGCCACCCAGCGATTTTGACAATTTTAGCGATCTCACTGACAATGATTTGACTTCCGATAGTTTTGATAATGGTCTGATACCAGAAGAAACGTCTACGTTGCTGTTAAGAACTACGTTGCTCTCCCAAACCAGGAGGTTTGAACTTAAAGGGCTTATTAAACCAAATTTTCGATAGCTTTTTTATTAGCTACTCTCATAGATTGAAGGTTCTTGCTCTAAATAAAAAAAACAGAATTTCCTTGTCAATTCTTTTTTATTGCGTGTGAAAAACGACACATTACGCATATTCATTGCAAAATCGGAAGTCCTCTTGTGATGTCACAGTGATGAGTCATGATATATGAATGAATAAGTCACGCATTCATTCATGGCTATAGTAGTAGAAGTAGCATGGCAAATTCGAAGCGCTCTTCAGGTTATGGGCGAACCTGCGTTGCTGGAACATTTGATGGGACCAGTTGCAAGAATACACAGTTTACAGAGGGTATCGCGCTCCATTATTTTCCCGATAGAACTGTAGACAGAACAAGACATCAGCAATGGATGAAATTTGTTTGCCGTCACAGACACAGTTTCAAACCATCAAAATACTCTGCCTTGTGTTCAATTCATTTCAAAGACACGTGTTACACGATGAGAAGGGGTTTAGCCAAAGAGCTCGGAATAAGAAACAAAACTAGATGCAGTCGCTGTTCCAAGCATTGATATAGCCAACAAGAGAGTTGATAGTGGCACAACCTTCCCAGAACGAAAGCAGGTAGGGCCTAAAACAAATCACTCATGCTATAAAATTAAGTCCTTACTTCTGTAGAATAGGGTCAAAACTTTATCTCTCTCTAAAACTGAAATAAAATTACTTATGTATATTTGATCAGAATACGTGAATTGTCAAATAGAAAAGGGTGATTATAATTAGGCAGAAGCCTATTTGATATTATATGTATGTCAGATTTAGAAAGAAGAATAGCCTTTATTTTCTCAAAAAGCAACACACTTTATTATCTTCAATCCACCAGATTTTACGAACGACACTTGACAAAATGGAGCAACAAGATGAAAGTACTGACGATGAAGTTGCAGCTGACATGGGTGCCAATATTTTATTAACATTAAATATTATATACATTTCTGTATCTGTGTTTCCAGAAATTTATTTTAATTTACAGAATTTTCCTTTTATTTGCAGTCAAATCAAGCTGGAAGCAGTAATGCCATCGAACTGAGTGCTGCTAAATTGTGCTTTCAGTATCTCAATGATTGTGGTTTGCATGTCTCAAATTTTGTAAGTGACCGGCACAGAGGCATTGCAAAGTGGATTAGAGAGAAACAGGCACAATGCATTTCCACGATCTCTGGAATATGGTCAAAGGAGTTTCAAAAAAGGTTCTACAAGCCATTAAGGAGAAAGGAAATGAAAAACTTCAGGGTTGCCTGAAAGGTATACGGAGTCATATATACTGGTGCGCTATTGCCAAATGGAAGTCGTTGATGCGACACATTTCAAATAAACATACTGACCACCCCGATCAGCTTTTTGACAAATGCACTCATGGTCAACTCCAGCGATGAGAGTGGCTCAAGACAGATACCCTTGCAGTATCGATACCCTCTGAAGCTTATATATTATGCTTATTCTTTATATTCACATTCACACAAATGTATATTATGGTGAACATGATTGGTGCTTTTGCTGTCATAAACTGGGGTGCGATCTCAACCAAGTGCATTATTTATATATATATTGAGATTTTTCTTTTTCCCACTAAGGTTATATTCAGGGTTCTGGGAAGATTTCAACATTTTCCTTATTCCCAATAAAGTTTCATTTGTGTCCCCCTGTTTCAAATTTGATTGATTGTAAAGGTTGGAACATAATAATGAATGAATGTTATTATACTGTATTCACTTGTTGCTGTCGTATCTTCTTGTCCTAAAGGCACAATATGTAAATTATCCAAATTCAATAAAAAAAAAAATTGTAATACCCAGTTATTATCATTCTAAAGGATCTGCAGCACATGAACGGTTACACACCATACTTATGAATGCAAATCTATTAAACGATACAAAGATGGCCTCGTCAGATGCTCAAACAAGTTGTTTGGACAGCTTTCACTCAACTTAAATCATTGGCATCCCAAAATGACTCACTATTCATGGCTCGGTACTTTCTGTAGGTAAGTAGAATAACAAATTGCTTAGCATAATCTTTAGGCATACTAAGGAAATCAGATCAAATTAACTTTGGGTATATACAAGATGATTCATTATGTAGTTTTGTTTGTATCCCAAAGTTCCTGAATTTATCAATTGTTTATGTAAGGGCATATTGCATTGTAGTGAAACTTATCATCCTTTATCATCCTTTATCTATCACATGATTTATCTTTTGTTCAAGGAGGCCTTTTTTTGGCAATACTCTATTTCAACGAGAACCTTCGCCGTGAGAAAAAAAACCAAAGATGGAGCAACATATACAAGTGTAACATATCCAAAATATAAAATTGGTGAGAATCAGTTCGAGAAATTGCGGTTCCTCCAACATATGGTAATTATAGTAATTATAAAGGTGTCTTTGAAAAAGATATTGTCACTGAATTGTAGAATTAACATAGCAAAGATTCTTTGACCACGAGGAGTATGTCTATTCAGTAACAAAGTTATAATAATTTGTCTTTATGGTAGTTTATGTTGGAGAAATCCAAGATGTGATGTTTTCGACCAGTGAAAAGGACAAAAGTGAAGCTCTTGCTTCATACCTCGATCATCAGCCCCAGCCATTGACCACACAGTTTGGGGAAAGACTGTCCAAAAGAGATACAATGGAGCAACAGATGCAAGGACGGACAACTACTACCCAACTGTATCCACAAAGTAAGTGGAGTAAGATTAATTGATTTGATTTTCTAAAGTGAACAACATAATAATGTTTATAAATACTAAAGGAGGTATGCCAGAATTTTGATAAAATTCAACTTAAATGCCAAAAGATGGTTGGTATATCCTGTGTGACAAAATCCATTTACTTGTTTAAAAGCAACACAATCTTGAAAGCAAATATTTTTTGTAGATCAAGATGTTTTTTGTTTATAGAGCCAATTTAAAAATATTTTTGTAAGGGCCTTGACAATTTGATGCACTTTGCCAATTCTTCATAGTTCACAAAGAGACAAATTTGGAAAAGTCTCTAGCTGTTGCTGCTGCTAAAACCCAGGCCAGAAAAGGAAGACAGTGCCTTAAATGTCAATGAAAGGTCATCCAAGAGGACATTGCAACACTACAGAGATTAATGAGGATTAATTAGAGTAGTTACTCTATAGTGCCGTATATGCCCCCTTATTTTTATTTTTTATTTTTATTCTGATATGATGGTATGCACAGGCAGGCAGTGGCCTCGTGTTGTCCCATCCAAGAAAACCAAAAATGTAGTGTATCACCCATCTATTAGCAAAAGCTCTAAAATAAATAAATAAAAGAAGCATATAAGATGAAGTTGCCCATGATTTTTAATTATAAGGGTATTGCCCAACAAACATGAATAAATGTTGGATGTAGGCAATCAATCTACCACATGTTTACATACAGTACATCACTATTGTCAACATTACTTTCTAGTTTTTGTT
>NW_027019308.1:73760-155933 GCF_013076305.1 Rhopilema esculentum
GGGCTGATTTATACGTCGCGCTTATCTCGCACCAAATCTAATATAATTAGAACCGACGAAAGCGCGAGTTTGGCGCGACAAAGGAGTTTGATTTTGATTTAGACGATGAACTTTCGTCGTGCCAATAGCAAAATACACTTCTGCGAGTTGCCAGCCACAGGGAACCAATAAACTGAAAACACTCGAAGCAAAGACAAATCACGTATGGCGCCCTTCACGCATCTAAAGAAAGTGCTTCTTCTGAAGTCGCTTATTGGAGCCAGGAGAAGACGACAGAATATGCAAGCAATGATGATTAATTTGATGAACAGAAGACGGTGTAGGCTTTTGCGGATTCTTTTTTTGCTACAGTTGATTCTTACTGGTTTACAACAAGCAGTTGCAGTGCCTATTAGGCCTAGGATAAGATCATGCCGTAGGTTGCTGCGAAACACTGGTTGGTGGAACCTCGTTTGGACAGTATATTCCGAGAAAAGGTTTAAAAAGACATTTAGAATGACTAGGCAAACATTTTCCTTAATTCATGATAGAATCAAGGATGATTTAACGAAGGAGAGCGTCACAGAAGAACCAATTCCATCCCAGATGAGACTAGCAATTTGCTTGTATCGACTCAGTAGAGGAGACTACTACAATACCATTTCAGAGCTAGCTGGTGTCGTTGAAACAACTGTGTGCAACATAGTGAGAGAGGTAGCTAAGGCAATCATTGAAAATTTATGGGAAGAATTTGTTGAGGCCAAATTTCCACATAGCAAGGACACGCTGAATGAGAAAATGAAAGAAATGGAACAAGAATGGCAGTTTCCTTTTGCATATTCTGCAATTGATGGGTGTCACATACCAATTAAGTGCCCACCTGGTGGCCAAGAGTCATGTAAAGAATTTCATAATTTTAAGAATTTCTACTCAATCGTTCTAATGGGAATGGTAGATGCCAAATATCGATTTATATGGGCAAGTGCTGGTTGGCCTGGCAATTCACATGATGCCATAATCTTTCAAGCAACAAACCTTTATACCAAACTAGCTGAAGGTACAGCCTTTCCACCTATTGCCCATCATGAGAATGGCGTCAGTATTCCACCTTTAATCCTGGGAGATTCTGCCTTCCCCTTCAAGCCTTGGCTGCTGAAGCCTTACACAAATGCTACACTGATGCCAGAGCAGAGCTATTTCAATTATAGGTTGAGTCGTGCACGCATGGTAACAGAGTGTGCATATGGACAACTGAAAGGTCGATGGAGAGTCTTGCTCAGGAAGTCTGAGAATGATAAGGAAACAGTACGTGCAGTTACACTAGCTTGTGTAGTACTACATAACATTTGCATCGAACAAGGAGATTTGGCTCAAAGGCAATGGGACCTCTCCAAAGATTCAGCATCAAATCAAAGACGTACACAAGAAGAAGTCCAAGACCTTCTTATGATAAGGCAATGCAGACATAAGATAATTCAAATGTGCTAAAATTATGTACAATTTAAATAGTAACATTTATAATACTACTTTTGGGAAATTATTAAAAAAAATCCAAAGACATTCATAACTTTAAAACAAGGCATGCTACATCAGGGAAATTTTTCAAACCATCCTTTACAACAAGCTATGGTAAAGGTTCTATAACAAATTCTGGTGTTGATATTTGGAATTCCATTCCAAAAGATAGAAATTCCTGATTTCAAAATACTAGAACCTATGAGTTATATATCGATCAAATTCATGTAACTAAAATGGCTCATGGCTCGAAAGCCCTCTCTGGGTTATTTCCATGAGTCATTCAGCTTTGTTTATTACATGAGTTGTTAAAATAATTATAATATTGTAATATCACGCTGAGAATACACAAAAAATTCAAATTACCTTCAAATAAATTTCTCCGTTCTTGCTAGTCTTTGTGTTTGTAAAAATCAGTTTTTTGCGAAAATACTCATTATCGCAGATAACGTCCACTAGGTTGTTTGTTATGTCCATTGGCCACGATGACTTCTTCACGGCCTTTTTCTTTCGCTTTTCAAACAACACATTACATGCCTCTTCCGCTTCACTTTCTGACCCAAAACTCCCTCTTTCGTCCTCATTAAAAATTTCGGATTCCACGCCAGCTTCCTCACTTTCGCTGCCGCAATCCACGCTATTGCTTACATACACGTCTGTTTCTGCCATTTTCCTTCAGAGATGAATACAAGAAGCAAGAACAACCCAACTATACTTTGGCGCCAACAAAAACTTAGCACCACTGCGCTTGCGCAACTAATGTATTTGACGGACTGGAAAAAACACTATTTGATTCAAGTCATCAAAAGCGCGACGTCTAAAGCCAACTCGCGCTTTGGTCGTGTAGCACGGCTGACCATGACGAACTTGAGTCGCACCTAGCATTTGTATCGAGCTAAATTGCAAATTGGATTTATACGCCGTGCTAATGTTGAATCTAATCGATACTTAGATTTTGAAGAGGCAAAGTATTTCATTCGGTGCGAGATAAGCGCGACATATAAATCAGCCCTAAATAAAACTCGCAGAATTTTAATGTAAATTTCTCATTCAAGTCTTATTCTCCTGCAACTACTATTTTGTGCGTATATATATACGTTTACGATAGAAATTTCTAGGATGCTGAATCATAATTACTAGAATATGAAATTAGCAATGATTACATAAATAAACTAATTTCCAGATAATTCCAGAGCAACCGGCTAACAATGAGGCAGTAAGGAAAACGATGTTATAACAACAACTTCATGCTGATAGGCCAAAGTTCTCGAATGTCTAGTGCAGTAGGTTAGCTAATGATAGTAAAATTAAACATAAACGCATAACTAAGCAAATTGCAACGATACATTTTTTTTATAAGAACCAGTAAATTTAAGTTCAGGCTGATTGTTTTTAATTTTTTCGAAAATCTGAGGCTGGATTGTAAAATTGGAATATTCACCGAAAAAGCACCCACACATTGCTAAAAATCCTCGATTTTGAGCAAAAACGTTGTTCAAAATTGCATTTTGCAGAAGCTAAGCCTCAGCTTGTTCTTAATTTGTTCTTGACTTTTGACCAGTTTTGAGGCTGGTGTTTTTATAAAATTGTTCTTATAGTTTCTAGAATGGAATTATCTAGAATACAAAGTAAGTTGTTCTAGAATACTAGAATATAATTGTTCTAGATTTCCCAACAGAACTAAGCTTTTCAGCATTTCTAAAGAATTAGATCTCAATTGTTTTTTGAACCCCATAATTGCCTTTCTGTTATTATCTCTCTTTCTCCTGATTTTTAGTTTGTTGCTTTTGATTTGACTTTTTGATGAGAACCACAGAGAGCAACTGATCAATTCTACTGACCCGTTTTTGAGTCTCAATACTTTTACCTTGGGATGGTTCATTTTATTCTCATATGAATAAAAAGGGGGTTGTCACATAAAGATTGTTTTTCAAAAAAATTCCTCTGGTCCCTATGGGACTTAAAAATGAAAGATCCCTAAACTGAACTGAAAAAAACATGAACATAAACAGAATGAAAGGTCCCAAAACATAAACAAATGATGAATTCAAAATATCATTATTTTTCTGTTTTTATTTTTTAGTTCCTTTTTTGCAGAAAACATTTAAAAATTTGAAAGATTCCCTTAAAAAAAGGTTTGACAAGAGAAGACCCATGGCAAGATCAAAAGCTGCTGCAGCATATCTCCCTGTATGCAAATATTTTGAAGTCATGTGCTTTCTTCACGAGAAAACTTCAAATTTGCCTACTCACAGCAATGTGGACATTTCACCTGGAGCATACAGTCAAGGGTCAGAAACAAGTTTTTCCGAAGATCAGTTGGAATGTCCCTACCCATCTATTTCAACTTCTGCCTCACCATCATTTGCATTAGTTCAAGTTTCTTCCAATTCACCTTTATCGATACCTGGGAGTTCATCAATTCCATCAGCACCCACGTATTAAAAGCCTTTAATTCAAGACAAACCCCAAAAGCGATTGAAAAGGAAAGACACCCCCTAACAAAGTGCACCTGGCCCATTTCTCCAACACATGCAGCAAATGGATGAAAAAAAGATAAAAATGGTTGACAAAGATAGGGAAGCTGAAGAGGATAAAGGAACCAAATTTGGGATGAGTTTGATATCTGTTTTAAAAGATTTTGATAAGAAAAAATTGAGATTAACAAAAGTTAAAATTCAAAAAATATTATATGATATAAAATTTGGTGATGAATAAGATGAAATACATATTTTTTGTAAGAAAGTTAAAAATCAGTCGATTAGGCACAATTTCTTAAAAATGTTGGCATTTTTATAGCCCAATTTTTGTTGCAAATTAGCATATCTGTGAGGCATTTGTCACACAATGATTTAAAAAACTTTTTCAGAGTTAAAAAACGTGCTTAGAACTTCTTTGAACTTTTCATGAGCTGAGTAATACTTTCTTATGAACAATTTTTTTATGATAAGAACTGACATATTTTCATTTTCGAAATTACCTTAAGATACTCTATGGCCACTAGACTGCAGAATGTAGCCTGCTACGGTAAAAGAAACTTTTTTAGGCTAAAACTCAAAATAAATGTTTTGAGCTAGATTTGGTCTTCTAATGGTCTAAAGAATTTTCATGGTGAATATTTCTCGAGTTTCTAAATTCGTTTTTGGAAAATCCTGGAAAATATGTTACAACAGAATGGGTTTATTTTCAGTTTATTAGCAAGAAATTAAACAATCAGCAAAATCAATTACTTGCTTCTGTTTGCAAAATGAAATGGCTTTAATGATCCGGGCATCCTAGAATGGACACCGAAGTTAGGAGATCTTTTAGTTGATCAAACGTTTCTTCTGCCTTCTTGGTCCATTCAAAGCCACAGTTTCCTCAGTTTTTGTTAACTCTGTTAAAGGTTTAGCAATGCTTGCAAGATTTTTGATAAATCTTCCATAATATGAGGCTAACCCCAGAAAAGCGTGAACTTCGGTTTTGCTTTCAGGTCTAGGAAATTTTGCAACAGCATCAATTTTCCTTGGATCAGGCTTTATTCCGTCACCACTGATAAGATAACCCAGGTATTAACCTCCAATTTGGCCCAATGACATTTTGATGGCTTTAAGATTAAACCCGCCTGATTCAATTCGTCAAGTAGCACTGGCAAGCGCTCTAGGTGCTCATGAAATGTTTTTCAAAAATGATGACCTTATTTAAGTAAACCAGACAATGGCTCCAATGTAATCCTATTAATACAAAGTCCGTCAATGGTTGAAAAGTTGTTGGGGCATTTGTTATGCCAACGGACATTAAATTTCCAATGCCCTTTAATGGTTGTAAACACAGTAATTTCCTTAGATGCATTAGCTAGTGCCACCTGCCAATAACCATTTTGTTGTAGAATAAAAAGCCCCACCTAATGCAGTCAACGTGTCATCTATGCATGGTAAGGGATAAGGGTCCTATTTTGTGACAGAGTTCACCTTTATGTAATCAATGCAAAAGCAGGTGGAACCGTCAGGTTTTGAAAACAACTGGAGACAACCAGGGGCGTTTTGAAAATTGATGCTGTTGTAAGATGGCCTAATTATTTCCTTTACGAGTAGTTTCTCCACTTCCTTGTCAATCAGACCCTGTTTTGCCAATGGAACTATGTAGGGTGGCTGCTTAATTGGTGTTGCGTCACCAATGTTGATTTTATGCTTAACAATTTCAGCCTGTCTCAAATCAGGACATTTGACGATTTTAAGTTCTCTAAGAAGTGCTAGGAAGCGATCCTTTTTTTAAATGACTAATTTTAAGGTCTTGTTCTGAGAAAATATCCTTAGAAACGTTTGTGTCAGTGTTCAACTCCTCTGTTGGAGCATCGTCCACACGAGGCACTTTTTCTTCGATAAATGGAACAACTTCCACGATTTCCTTACTTTTTGGTAAAAATACAGGATAGTCTGTTAAGTTTGTTACTTGCAGCATTACTTTGTCATTACGTGACCTAACTTTAGTTAAAATTCGCGCAATAAACAGTTTATTGTCCTTAGCAAACCCACCTTCAACAAATAAGTCATTATTTTCAATATTATCAAGTAGTTTAGTTTGAATGGCTACAGTTGCCTTCACTGAAATTGGAACGTCAGATACAGTAGAATCGATAAACTCTTATTTGGGCAAAAAAACCTTAACAACAAGATCTGGTATAGTTATTGACAATATTCCAAAATCAATGGCAGCTTTGTTAGCAACAAAGAGTCTTTGCAGAGTCAAACACTGTGTTTGAAAACATGATCGTTAAATTGAATAGAAAATTCTGCTTACCCAACTCGATAAAGGCGTCCCAGTAGCAGCAAACAAATCAACATTATCATAAATCAAAATATACTTTTTTGCAATTTCATTGTAGATTGTTTTGACATTAATGAAATATCTTCACCATTGTCAATCAACAAAAGAGCACTAATATTATTTACAAAGCCAGCAACATAACCTTGTTGCTTGACTGAGCATCTATTGGAAATAATGTTTATTACTTTCGCTTCTGTTTGTTCCAAATTGGCTCCCATATCTAGTTGATCGTGACTAGCCTCTGAATTCTTAGGTACTCAGGGCTGACTGCATTTGTTTTGAAAATGTCCCCATTTTCCACAGTTCCAGCACTGAATGTTATTTCTACGAAATTTTGAGGGCTGAAAATTTTCTTCCCATGTACCAGTAATTTTGGGCCAAGATTCTGAGCCCAGATTCTGGGGAGTCTTGCAGTATTCTGAGCTGAAGAGCAATTATGCGTTGTTGGTCTTGCATTATTCTTCTCATGCCTTCTAGCAACTCTGAAAAGTCACTGTTAGTGGAGCAGGGTTCTTCGGCATTTTTTGAATCGATGGCAAGAACTTTGCTTTTGCCCTTTTACGCAATTATGTGTGAGCTTTCTGATATCCCATATCAAGAAGCTCCGTATGCCAGGGCGAAATATTAGCCTTTACTGATTTATGTGTATTTATTGTTGTGTATTCTCGGCGTATTGCAGTGTTTCTTATTTGCTACATTTTTATAGAATTTTCGCCACAAGAACTCCTTGGAGCCCATCGAGCAGCCTGCTACAGTGACCCTTTCTTCATTCACAATTGTTTCGAAAGTTGGCTTTAAACCTTTGACAAAATATTCGAGAGACTTTTCCCTTAAGAATTCGGGAGATTTTGTGCTCCATCTCCATTGCACTAAATTACAGATATCTTCATAAAAATCTGCCACGGATTCGTGAGATTTTTTGTATCTTTCACCCACCAGATTTCTTTATTGTAGCCTTTGCAAAGGTGAATGACCCTCAATTTCCTTCTTTAAAAGATTAGCATCATTCTTTATTCAAGCGACAAAATACGATAAAATTGACTTTCTCAACCCAAAAGATAAAGTAGAAGCATTACCTGTTCCTCATCATGGGTCCAGCCATTTGCAGCAGTAGCTTGATTCCAGCTGTCAAGCCACTAGGATAGGAATCTGATTTTTGTTCTTTGACAACAATAGGATTCAGTGACAGATTTTGTTGAGTTTTATAAGGATTCTCAGCTGGAAATGCGAGTTTTATGAGAATTTTCAGCCACTGCAATATCAAGCCTCAAGTCAAGCAGGTGAGACAGTGTTTTTTATTTGTTTTAAACAATTTATAATTTTGTTTTCATGATGGAATTGGGCCTTCGTTGCTTATAATCACATCCCTATGATTCTGTTCGCATGTGTTTCGCCTGCTGCTTCTACTGGTGAGTCACCCTTCTACTTCCAGTATGGTTGTGAGCTTCATTTGCCTGTAGATGCTGCATTGATATTGCCATCCGCTCATCTTTCATCATCTGTCGCTGAGCATAGTGCAGGCATACTTACAAATTTGAAGAATGCACAGTGTATGGTTTCTCCTAAAACGCAGTTGGCTCAACAGAAAATGAAAGAAATTACGATCGAAATTGTCAACCAGTTGTTTACGATATCTGAGACAAAGTAGAGATGTTTACACCGAAAAGCAAGTATCAAAAAAATTATTGCATAATTATCACGGTGCGTACCGTATTGTCGCAAAGGTTTCTCCAGTTCACCTTCGTTTTCAAACTCTAGATAACCGTCCAGTATCTGTTCCAGTTCATGCAAATAGACTAAAGCCATATTACGATCCGAATTATCGTCCAATCAAGCCACCCAGCGATTTTGACAATTTTAGCGATCTCACTGACAATGATTTGACTTCCGATAGTTTTGATAATGGTCTGATACCAGAAGAAACGTCTACGTTGCTGTTAAGAACTACGTTGCTCTCCCAAACCAGGAGGTTTGAACTTAAAGGGCTTATTAAACCAAATTTTCGATAGCTTTTTTATTAGCTACTCTCATAGATTGAAGGTTCTTGCTCTAAATAAAAAAAACAGAATTTCCTTGTCAATTCTTTTTTATTGCGTGTGAAAAACGACACATTACGCATATTCATTGCAAAATCGGAAGTCCTCTTGTGATGTCACAGTGATGAGTCATGATATATGAATGAATAAGTCACGCATTCATTCATGGCTATAGTAGTAGAAGTAGCATGGCAAATTCGAAGCGCTCTTCAGGTTATGGGCGAACCTGCGTTGCTGGAACATTTGATGGGACCAGTTGCAAGAATACACAGTTTACAGAGGGTATCGCGCTCCATTATTTTCCCGATAGAACTGTAGACAGAACAAGACATCAGCAATGGATGAAATTTGTTTGCCGTCACAGACACAGTTTCAAACCATCAAAATACTCTGCCTTGTGTTCAATTCATTTCAAAGACACGTGTTACACGATGAGAAGGGGTTTAGCCAAAGAGCTCGGAATAAGAAACAAAACTAGATGCAGTCGCTGTTCCAAGCATTGATATAGCCAACAAGAGAGTTGATAGTGGCACAACCTTCCCAGAACGAAAGCAGGTAGGGCCTAAAACAAATCACTCATGCTATAAAATTAAGTCCTTACTTCTGTAGAATAGGGTCAAAACTTTATCTCTCTCTAAAACTGAAATAAAATTACTTATGTATATTTGATCAGAATACGTGAATTGTCAAATAGAAAAGGGTGATTATAATTAGGCAGAAGCCTATTTGATATTATATGTATGTCAGATTTAGAAAGAAGAATAGCCTTTATTTTCTCAAAAAGCAACACACTTTATTATCTTCAATCCACCAGATTTTACGAACGACACTTGACAAAATGGAGCAACAAGATGAAAGTACTGACGATGAAGTTGCAGCTGACATGGGTGCCAATATTTTATTAACATTAAATATTATATACATTTCTGTATCTGTGTTTCCAGAAATTTATTTTAATTTACAGAATTTTCCTTTTATTTGCAGTCAAATCAAGCTGGAAGCAGTAATGCCATCGAACTGAGTGCTGCTAAATTGTGCTTTCAGTATCTCAATGATTGTGGTTTGCATGTCTCAAATTTTGTAAGTGACCGGCACAGAGGCATTGCAAAGTGGATTAGAGAGAAACAGGCACAATGCATTTCCACGATCTCTGGAATATGGTCAAAGGAGTTTCAAAAAAGGTTCTACAAGCCATTAAGGAGAAAGGAAATGAAAAACTTCAGGGTTGCCTGAAAGGTATACGGAGTCATCTATACTGGTGCGCTGTGTCAACAAAGACACAGCGCACTTTGGAGAAGTGTTTATTGCCAAATGGAAGTCGTTGATGCGACACATTTCAAATAAACATACTGACCACCCCGATCAGCTTTTTGACAAATGCACTCATGGTCAATTCCAGGGACGAGAGTGGCTCAAGAGAGATACCCTTGCAGTATCGATACCCTCTGAAGCTTATATATTATGCTTATTCTTTATATTCACATTCACACAAATGTATATTATGGTGAACATGATTGGTGCTTTTGCTGTCATAAAATGGGGTGCGATCTCAACCAAGTGCATTATTTATATATATATATTGAGATTTTTCTTTTTCCCACTAAGGTTATATTCAGGGTTCTGGGAAGATTTCAACATTTTCCTTATTCCCAATAAAGTTTTATTTGTGTCCCCCTCTTTCAAATTTGATTGATTGTAAAGGTTGGAACATAATAATGAATGAATCTTATTATACTGTATTCACTTGTTGCTGTCGTATCTTCTTGTCCTAAAGGCATAATATGTAAATTATCCAAATTCAATTAAAAAATAAATTGTAATACCCAGTTATTATCATTCTAAAGGATCTGCAGCACATGAAAGGTTACACACCATACTTATGAATGCAAATCTATTAAACGATATAAAGATGGCCTCGTCAGATGCTCAAACAAGTTGTTTGGAGAGCTTTCACTCAACTTAAATCATTGGCATCCCAAAATGACTCACTATTCATGGCTCGGTACTTTCTGTAGGTAAGTAGAATAATAAATTGCTTAGGATAATCTTTAGGCATACTAAGGAAATCAGATCAAATTAACTTTGGGTATATACAAGATGATTCATTATGTAGTTTTGTTTGTATCCCAAAGTTCCTGAATTTATCAATTGTTTATGTAAGGGCATATTGCATTGTAATGAAACTTATCATCCTTTATCATCCTTTATCTATCACATGATTTATCTTTTGTTCAAGGAGGCATATTTTGGCAATACTCTATTTCAACGAGAACCTTCGCCGTGAGAAAAAAAACCAAAGATGGAGCAACATATACAAGTGTAACATATCCAAAATATAAATTTGGTGAAGAATTAGTTCGAGAAATTGCAGTTCCTCCAACATATGGTAATTATAGTAATTATATAGGTGTCTTTGAAAAAGATATTGTCACTGAATTGTAGAATTAACATAGCAAAGATTCTTTGACCACGAGGAGTATGTCTATTCGGTAACAAAGTTATAATAATTTGTCTTTATGGTAGTTTATGTTGGAGAAATCAAAGATGTGATGTTTTCGACCAGTGAAAAGGACAAAAGTGAAGCTCTTGCTTCATACCTCGATCATCAGCCCCAGCCATTGACCACACAGTTTGGGGAAAGACTGTCCAAAAGAGATACAATGGAGCAACAAATGCAAAGACGGACAACTACTACCCAACTGTATCCGCAAAGTAAGTGGAGTAAGATTAATTGATTTGATTTTCTAAAGTGAACAACATAATAATGTTTATAAATACTAAAGGAGGTATGCCAGAATTTTGATAAAATTCAACTTAAATGCCAAAAAGATGGTTGGTATATCCTGTGTGACAAAATCTATTTACTTGTTTAAAAACAACACAATCTTGAAAGCAAATATTTTTTGTAGATCAAGATGTTTTTTGTTTATAGAGCCAATTTAAAAATATTTTTGTAAGGGCGTTGACAATTTGATGCACTTTGCCAATTCTTCATAGTTCACAAAGAGACAAATTTGGAAAAGTCTCTAGCTGTTGCTGCTGCTAAAACCCAGACCAGAAAAGGAAGACTGCCGTAAATGTCAATGAAAGGTCATCCAAGAGGACATTGCAACACTACAGAGATTAATGAGGATTAATTAGAGTAGTTACTCTATAGTGCCTTATATGCCCCGTATGCACAGGCAGGCAGTGGCCTCGTGTTGTCCCATCCAAGAAAAGCAAAAATGTAGCGTATCACCCATCTATTAGCAAAAGCTCTAAAATAAATAAATAAAAGAAGCATATAAGATGAAGTTGCCCATGATTTTTAATTACAAGGGTATTGCCCAACAAACATGAATAAATGTTGGATGTAGGCAATCAATCTACTACATGTTTACATACAGTACATCACTATTGTCAACATTACTTTCTAGTTTTTGTTACATTTGAGTCCCATTTGGGCTTCCAGCTTCAAGATAAGGCACTGCAAACTGTTTGTTTAACTTTTTTAGATTTAAAGATGTTAATGGTCATTAAGAAATATTTGTATGCTAGTTAACAGAATTGGGCATCCCCCACCCCCTTATAACAGATAATTTCATTTGTCTCCATTTAAAGCATCTGGAAAGATAATTAGGGTGACAACAATTCCAAACAACTGCTAACTGCCTAAGGTAGCCTCTTGTAGGGCCAAATTGACACTGCGTTGAATGTTTATGTTTAGGTCTTGACCTAAGGCAACAGATTACAATGCTTCTGATTCATATTTGAATTTAAAAAATGAAAAATGTTCCTATTTCAGTTTTTGTCCCCTATGTGTTAATCTTAGTGCATTCCAGCTAAGTTTATATGACCATATTCTGTGAGCTGGAACGAAAATTATTTGTCGATTTACTTACTCGTTTTTTGGATGACGGGCCCGTTGCTTGGAGACTCTGCCATTAAGGCCTTTAGCAGTATACCCAGGTGAGAAAGCACCACCGTCTCTGTCAATTTTTTATAATCCTTGTGCCCTGTTATGCATTTTATCCTCTCAATGCTGCCATCAGTTGCCAATTTATCAACAGCGGCATTGACCTCTGAGCAACATCGGTATTCTCTAGCACCATTTAGGACCGAATCATTGCATTTTTGGCATTTACACCTGGTGTTAGCAGAGATATACAATTTAATCAATAATTTAAAGAACAAATAGAAAACAAACGTTGCTTACTCACCCATCGACGTTTGGAAACATTATATGAAGTGAACGGAAAATTTACTAGGCCAGCTCGGTTAGGCCCATTGGTCGGCACACGACAAGGGCAAAAAATAATGTTGGTAAATAATCCGGGCAAGTCAATTGGGCGCCCAGAGAACTTCTTCAACTCTAATTTGGGCAGTTTTGCAGGAACCTTGTTGAACTTCGTGGAGGAAACGCTGCCATACATCAACTTCCATCTTTGTCATCATTTTCCGAAATCAGTTCCAAAATTTGCACATCCCCGATTTTTGCTATTATTTGAGAGACGTACCCTCTGTAGCCACCTCTGATTTTTCTTTTCCTTGAGATTTCTTCCATTTTCAAAAAAATTCACCATAGACAATATCCGTTTCGCTCGACGTGGACCATTTGTTAAGACTTTCGCCTATCTTTCGCTGGTTCTACAGATAGTTGTCGGTGTCCAAGAGAAAAGCCAAGAAAAAGAATCCTTTTAGCGTTCAGCAATCCTTATTCATCACATAATTCTCGTTTCTCTAGGCTTGAATACCGATACTACTGGTAATTTCACATGTTTTTATATGTTCCAACAAGGAATTAACGAAATATGAACCAATAACAAGCGTTCTTACAATTTACATAAATTTTTCATGTGAAAACTTATAACAAGCACGGGTTGGATAATTATTAACTGGCCTCATTTTCACGAGGAGGAATTTGCGTATAAACGTTAACTAAACAATACAAACTGCGTAAAACAGCTATGATTAATTCCTATTTAAGCATTTGATAGTGCAAGCATATAACCACGTACTGTGGAATCTACGTAAACATGACGAACACGGAGCCATGCTGCAAAGCAAGGGTTACTAAATGGATAAGAGGGCAGGGAAAATCCACAGAAGCTTTTCATTTTTAAGAGGGTACAAGAAAAAAGATAGATCTGGATTCTTGGAACTGGGACAGCTGCAACCGTTAACTGAACAATAGCTTGGCATATTGTTCAGTTGCAAACGATTTTAAATTAAGGTGTAAGAATAAAATAGTCGAATAAATCCACCAGTTGAAATGCAATGAACGGATGACGAACAGCAACAGCCTAAAAGATTCTGGAACAAATTTTCCTTCTGTTGCACGGTTATCAGAAATCAGAAACTTTTCCAATCGAAGGTACAAATAAAGCAATGTTAGTAGATTTCAAAATGCCAGCGAATATAATAAACTACTTCGTAAAGCCCAGAAAAATCAATTGTAAATCACAACAAAATCGCAAGATACATTATGTTTACGCTAGGAACAAATCTGGTTTGCCTCATTGCTACCTGGTAACCAAGGCTAATCGCTGTTAGCCAATCATCGGCCATATCCGGTTTAAGTGCGTATTAGGCAATTGTCCTTCAAATAAAGGGAAGATTCAAATTTGTGGTTTTAACTAATGAATTTTTCTCCACTCCATTTCTAACTTGTTTTTCAATTCTTAAGCAAAAATTGTGTTCCCAATGTGATAAAGTTTCACAGACTTTGTTGTTAGCCAGAAAACAGTTCCATCATACTTGTTTTTATACCGTGGGAAAGTTGTTCATTTGTTTACAGATGTACTTTCTACTGCATCAATTTCTATGTAAAGTTTTCCTGTTGTTTTTCTGCAGTAATTTGATTTTGCTTGATTAATTTAAGTAACGCTCTAAATTAAACACTTGATTGAATTTTTTTCACTAAATGCATGAAAATTTCACACATGAAACTCTTCTTGCAACTATTTACGAAAAGGGCACATGTCTTTTCCAGTTGAGAAATAGCATTATGCCATTTCATTGCAAATTTGAATTGTTGCCATATCAATGATCCAGCTATTAATGTTTAAACTATAGACAATATTGAATGTAGCTGTCATTTCAAACACTGTTTATTTCTCAATGTCAGAGGATTTCATCAAAATGCTATATACTGATTTCTTTTGGAAATTGGATCCCTGTTGACATGCATGTTGGCCTGACAGTGCCATTTGTTTTTTCAAACGGAAATACAACTTACATTTAAATGGCTTTGAAAAAAGCAAACATTTAGTAAATTAAAGCTTTTCGTCTGACACTCTTCAGAGTTTAAAACGTCAGAAAATAGATCGAAAACTCTACGCTTAGAAATATATATACACCCAGTTGTGGATCGAAATAGGCCAATCAGAAACACGGGCACATGACTGTAGAGGTTGACCAGTCAGTGCCGCTGGCCTATTAGAATGTTACCAGTGGAGTCCTAAGGTGAAAACGAACTCCTTTTGTCTACACAGTAGCGGTTTTTTCGTGCTTATGTAGATAGATTCTAAAACTGCTAGGTGGAACGACGATCGGGCTTTTCCAATAATCCGAAACATGTCGCCATTATAGTTTTTTGCACAATCTGGGTTTTCTAGCAAATGCTGCCCGATAGCAGAATCGCAGGTTTTAGTAGTAATTTTGGATTTGCAAGAGCGAGGTGGCTGTTCTCTTTAGGGATGTGTTTTGTTTCTAATATTAGATGGAACCTGTTGTTTTATCCTATCCTCCAATCTTTGGGTGGTGCGTCCTACGTAGCCAGAATCACCCTGGCACGTAAATTCATAAACAACAGATCCTTTTTTTGTGGCAGGAACGCAGTCCTTTTGAATGGACGGAAGGGCCTTTTTTGTACTGTAAACAACACCTGGGTTAACCGCGAAGAAACAATTTGTTATGGCCTGTTTTATTTGGCTTTCAAAACGTAGGGAGCTGTTACCGATCCAGGGTAGTTTTAGACAGACCGGACACTTTTGAGGACCAAATTTTACGTCAGCTGAGAAATTTCCTATCTTCTCCTTAATGTAAACTGAAATAACATTTTCTGGATAGCCGTTCTCCAGAAAAATCTTAGTTAGTTTTTCAAGTTCCGAGTCGAGTTTAGACTTGGAACAAATCATCAGTGCCCTATGTGTAAGCGTTTTGATGAGGCTGATTTTTCTTTTTTTTGGGCAAAACGAACTCCATCGAGTGTATAACCCCGAAAATGTGTGTTTATGGTTTACACTGGTGAGAAATCCAGTGTCAGATTTTTCAACCAAAACATCCAGAAATGGCAAGGAGTTATTTTCTTCCTTTTCAAATGTAAAATGTAGGGCTGTGTGAAGACCATTAAAGGTATTATGAATCGAAAAATGATTTTAACCTAATCGATAGAACTCACTTTGCTTATTTGTACTGTGGTATCCATTTGCTAAACTTTAATCGTGTTTATTCTGATAATTCACTCCAAACCCTCGATTTTGCTGCACTACGAACTTCAAAATGTGGCCTACTTCAAACGCGGTCAAACCGCTCTGCCCTAGTCTCCTGTGACGTAAAGTGTTTGACACATTCTCATTGCCTACGTAGCAAACAAGTCGTCAATACGACTACACCCACCATCAAATAAGCTTTGTTTCCTGAATTTTAGGTTCCAAAGTGCCCATATAACTAAATATACTTTTGAAAACGGAAACTGATCGTCCTTTGACTCATAACAACACCTCATCAATGTGAAAAGTTATCGATCAACCTAATAATGAGTCAGGGTATGAACGGTAACTTAAACAAACCGTGCTTGTTAAAAACGTGTTTCGCTTTGTTTTCAGATTTATTTTAATTTACCTCTAAAGAGTCCAACCCCTATACTGACGTAATGTAAAGTTGTTCGTTCGCGATGTTTTCTAGTACTTTGCTTACGTCATTAAAACGTTTTCACACAACAACTTACATATAAATATGAGGATATCCCGTCATTTCCAACATTGTGAAATAAAGGTTTCTAGGATAAGGTAAGGAAATTTACTACTTGAGCAAATAGGTTTAGCTGTGGAAAATTTGACATGGAAAAACAAAGTTCTAGAGGTGGAAAATATTGCTGCGCTGGCTTACCAAACAAAGAATCTTGCAAGAACAGTACTCAGATTCCGGGAGTTTCATTGCACCGTTTTCCTAAAAATCCTGCGATTCGCAAACAATGGACGAATTTTGTTCGACGATATCGCCTTGACTTCGACCCATCAGCCTATACAGCCGGCCCTTTTTTATTCTCGAGCCATTTTACAAGTGCATCATATACACGCGGGGCGGCTATGAATCTTCCAGGTTTTGATACTGAGAATACAAAACGATTTCTCAATCGCTATGCAGTACCGACCATTTATGAACATATATCGTCTAAAGCGCTGAATTCGGGAGAACCAAGTTGCAGAGAAAAACGAATGGCAAGTTCAATTATATTTATTTATTTTATTCTTCATTTTATTATCAGGTTACATTAGTTCATTTATTTAATTTTTTCGTTGTTCTAGTTTCCTTTGATAAACTAAGGCAGGATTTAAGATCGGCCAATAATTTTTTGGTATAAAGCCCCTTTCCTATAAATATTTTAGGAAGTCTTTGTCTCTAGGCTTCACTGACGAAACTAAATTGTTGCTACTGGGGGGGAAGGGGGGCATTGTCCGAAGACCAGGGTCGTTGACAGCAGGCTCGGACCCAAATTTTTCTGTGGCCACGTCTCTAAGTCTCCCGGAGAACAAGGGAAACGCCCTTTTTAGGTACAATTGTTGAAAAAGGGGGCACAGGCCTTGGATACTGGTTTGTTTTAGCGATTGTATCCTGTGTTTCTGTGCCTGTTTAATTGAAATATTTACTCGATTATAACTATCAACAGATTGTTAAAGAAGCGTGCTCCAAAGATTTCCCCATAGAAAAATCTACGGAATGCAATAAAGCCGAGCCGGTTGAGACAGAAAATGATCTAGAGATGGTACTTCCTGAAGCAGATTTTAACGTGCCTCCTGCAACAAGAGACGTATACTGTGAAGTGAATTTAAACTGTTCGGGATGTAAGAGAAGCAAGAAAAAAAGGATTCTGTTGTTCAGAAAATACAAAAGAATCGCCACAAGTGTTAAAAAGCTGCTCAACAAAAACAAAGAATTGAAGAAGTACGTACACATTTTTAGACGACAGGAGTTTCTTGTAATTTCAAAACATGTTAGGAAAGAAGCTCGACAAGCAAGCACTTAGGAAAACTGTTGTTTTCAAAAAGTCGATATAACAATAAATAAAACTTTCTATGTAGAATAATTGAATCTATTCAAAAAATTTTTAACAATATTTTAATTTCTGAACAGAAGTACAACAAATTGCTAAAAGCAAACGACCTAGAAAATGATGAAGTTGACTTTGGAACAGAAAAAGACGAAACAGAAAGCATGCTTGAACCCGGAGAGCAAAACTCTGAAGAATCTGATTTTGGCTTATCCGATGAATCTTCCGGTGAAAGAGAAGATGGGGGCATGGATGATGATGATGATGATTATGATATGGATGACAAAAGTGGTGATTATGATGATGATGATTACGATGACGATGATGAAAGAAAAAACATCCAATCAAACCGCATAAAGTATGTTATTTTTGCAAAAATATTTGGTACCTTTTTTAAGTTACTCAGTTCTTGTTGAAGCATTAGCAAAAGAAAAAATACGAAAAATGTCAATTTGCAGCACATAACAAATTTTCCCAGAATGACAAATCAATCCTATTCTTATGCACTCAACCAATTGAAGCCATAGATGAACGATCTAAAGAGCAAAAATGTTAAAAACTGTCAAAAATCAGAATTAGTTCATATTCTGCTGGTTAAACTTTTTCACTGCATCACTTTTTAGATTGATCTGAAAACTCCAGTGGCAGAAGAGCCCAAGTTCATTGTGTTTTGCAGTATGCTGATGCAACTATTTACAATGTTCTGCTTCAAGTGCAAAGTTGGCAAACCTGATGTTGAATTGGTCAAAAATGGCACCATGATAACTGTAAATCAAAACTGTGATCAATGTGGAAAGAAGTCCTTTACTTGGCAATCGCAGCCATTCATGCTTGGACGTTATCCCGCAGGAAATTTTCTGCTCAGTTTTGGCATACTAACTGCTGGTGCCTCGATAAGCAAAATCCTTCTGCTATTTAAGCATATGGGATTAGCAGCCTACAAAGCAAGGACCTACTTTCTGCATCAGCGCGAATTTCTGTTTCCTTCTGTCCTACATCATTGGGCAAATTACAAAACGCTCTTGACAGAAGAGATGAAATGCAAAAGGAAGTGACAATTTGTGGTGATGCACGTTTTGATTCAATGGGGCACTCAGCAAAATATGGTGCTTACACAATTTTCTGCACGAATTTGAAAAAGAAGAAACACAAGGAAGAGTCCAAGTTGTTTCTTTTTTTGGGCCCACACTCTTCTAGCCTACTTCGCCAGGGTGCATTCCTAAGTGCCCAAAGATTTTCGGCGTACAGCCAGGTTTTTATTTGGCGTTCAGCGTGCAAACCAATAAAAAAAATTTTTTGCGTACTAAAAAATTTCGTTAGTTGGCATGCTAAACATGAAGCCATGTACATAGTTAACGACTCCTACACCACAGTTTTCTTTGATAATCAGTTTTCTATGCCTGGCGCAACAATGTTTGTTGTTTTACTAACTGCTTTTATATTTTCGGCGTACCTAAACAAATGCCCCAGTGGACCTTCGGCGTACAGTTGACATAGAATGCACCCTACTTTGTAAACTTTGAAAATATACATACGATTGGTAATCCAGTACTGCTTATCAGCCTACCTTGTTATATCATTACTACTGCAAGATACTGCTGTAAGAAGCACTACTAACTTACTAACAACTAGTACGTGAAATGCGTAAAGGGGTCTGTACTTTGCAAATTAGAGAGATCGCAGTCGATGGGCGATAGTATAACAAGTGCTTTTGACACTCGTTTTCCGATCCGAAGCTATTCTTGTCCTTGTGTGTGTTGTTGAAAGAAAATAATATAAATTGGCTCTGAAATGATAGTTTGATAGAAATATTAACTTACCATTCATTTAAAGCAACATTCCTTTCAAAACGATCACGAAGTTGCGACGGCCTAATGCTATCTTCGTCCTCGGCCTGATCAGTCCCCTCATCATCAGCTTCTTCAGATTCATCGCTATTGTCTGAGGCCAAAGGCTCGTACTGATATAGCATGAAAACAGCGCCATAAACCTTTGCAAATCCTTCTTCGCCGCTAGATTCATTTAAAGTGGCATTATTTGATTCAGTTATACTCGCGTCGCTGCTTGAACTAGACGACATTGTCACAAACACACTGTATTCCACTTAGGCCGCACGCATTTGGCAAAAATGTGTCAAACAATACACTCGTTCCAGATCCCGTGTACAAATTTTGGAACCGTAGGCACTAAATTCAAATTGTTAAAACCAAAATATTATTTGCCCAATGCAATTTTTAGTTGCATTTTCGGAATTAGCGATATCGAATTGGTCTAGAAACAAGGGGAAAATTTTCGATTCATAATACCTTTAATGAAAACTGAAATAACATCCTCTGGATAGCCGTTCTCCAGAAAGATCTTAGTTAGTTTTTTCACTGCGCTACTTAAAATGTAATACAGAAAATTTATTCAGTGGTCTTGCTTCATGCTGTCTATCATATCAACATTGTCTTCAATTAAAAGGCGAGCAATAGTTGGTCTTCAGGCATTCTCCGACATCGATTATGTGTCCATGATTTCCAAAAAAAGGGAAAAAGTCATTCTGAAAAGCAATGTTAAAGCGCAACGAATTCGTGAGCACTTTTGCAAGGCTTGGAACATATGTCCAGCCCATCCAAATGCTATCGAGGTCCTGGAGAGGTTTACATGCTTTCTTTACGGTTTTTCAACAACTGTCACCAAGGCCAATGGCGCCTGCTCAAAGAGTTTCTGGAAGATTTTTAAAACTAAAGGGAAAGTTGTTGACCTTAGTTTGATGCAACCGTGTGTTGCCAATCTATAATTGCAGATAGCTAGATCAGCTTATGCTGCAAACATTTACAGGAATGCGGATCAGTTGCAGTTAAGCATTGGCAGTCCAGTTGATCATGGTTGGGATGCAGCCGGTAAGGCATCGTGGAGTAAAGACATATAAGTAGATAATAATGCCAAACTGCTTCTAAATACCAATCAAGATGCTGGAGAAGACAATACTGACTAAATGAATGACAATTGCTTTGAGGATGATTATAGCAATTACTCTGATGACAACGGATACTAGAATGTTTATTCAAAACAACTTTAAATGTTTATTAGCCGTATTATATTGCCTTTTGACATAATCTTTTTTAAGCTTTTAAAGCAAATCTATCTGTGCAGCAGATTTTACTCTAGAAATATTGAAAACGATAAATAAACGATTTCAGCATGAAAAAAGGACCAGTGCATAAAGAATTCCGCCGTATGAGATCAACCTTCGAAATCAGTATATCGAAATTGATGAGAATAAAAAATTTACAAACTTTTTTTCAACATTCAAATTTGGATGAAAACGAGGTTTGGACATGAAATAGAGGCTTCCTGGTACTGAATTTACATTTATAAAATAATTTTTTGAAATCAGCACATCAAAATTGATAAAAATCGATTCATTTACAAACTTTCGTTAAACGTTCAAGTTTGGACGAAAACGAGGTTTGAACGTAAAATAGAGGCTTCCTGGTACCGTATTTCTCCGTATAACATCGATTTTCGTAATCAGCGTATCGAAATTGACCAGGTAGAGTTGGTCTTGCAAATTCCCTCGATGGGTGACGATACCCCCCCTTCCTCGCCTGGTCTATTGCAACTTGTGCAGTCTGTGACACCAATGGAGGTCGAAGAAACGGAAAAGCCGTGCGATACTACAGCTGAGAAAGTATGTGAAAACAGTCAACCAAAACATGTCAATTAATAAAACAAAAATCTATATAAACAATGCAGGTAAATTGAAGCTCTTTTTAGTAGATAAACCTAGTACATTACACCAATCAAACTTCAAGCTTACATGTACTTTTAAATTTCAGGCTAATAAAACAAAAGGAAATTCTTCCCAACAAATAGAATTACTTGGACTTCAAAGGTCAATCTAGAAATGCATTGATTCTGAGGTTCTTGTGTCGCAGTTTGTGTCAGATAGACACAGAGGTGTTGCTAAATGGTTAAGAGAGGAACATCCGGCTATTAAGCATTATTTTGATATCTGGCATATTGCCAGGACTCTAACAAAAAAGTTAATAAAGGCTGGGAATGAAAATAACTGCCAAATTATTAACAAATGGACTGCAACCATTCGTAACCATTTATACTGGTGTGCAACATCATCAAAACAAGGTTTTGGCCAATTGATCATTGCAAAGTGGAAATCGATAATTAACCACATACAAGACATATACACTCACGAGGATCCATTATTCAATACCTGCATCCACCAAACATTCGATCAAAAAAGGAAATGGATTAAAAATGGTATGTGAGAGAAAACATAATGCCTACAAGAAGTATTTAGACTATCTGGCAATGAAATAACTTTAATTTGGTAGTTAGATAGTTTTTACATGTCAACAAGGCCACAGATCCACCCCTCCCTCCAGATATACATAGGTTTATGGTACCCTTAGTCAGTTAGAATTCAAGTGTTGGATCCTTATACTAGCAAATATTGTTTATATACAATATTTAACAATATGTTTATATGCAATAATACAAGTAAAAGTTTCTGCACAAGAATTAAAAATCTGAAAACGTTCTTAAAGGTATTGTTTGCTTTTCTAATTTCAGGAACTACTGCATTTGACAAATTGAAACCTATACTGCTTGACACTAGACTTCTAAATGATATAAAAAGTATTTCAAGTGATGCTCAAACAAGTTGTTTGGAAGCCTTTCATGCCACACTCAATCATTGGCACCCTAAAATGATTAATTACCATTAGCTTGGAACCAAATGCAGGTATTTACATTTAAAATTAGAGATGGTGCAGCTAATAGATAATTTTTGGGACTATCATTCTAATTTTATTTGTTACTTGAGTGATTAAGAGTTGTTAGGCAGGTAAATGTGATTTCTAGACATAAAGCTGACAACATATGGAAACTAATGTTTTTTTCAATAAATGTTGCATTGCTGAATAATATAAAACATTCAATCACAGCTCTTATCCATTCCATTTCTGAAATGTTTTCTATTTATTTGCTTAGACACATACTCGCAATTTGTCATTTTAATGAGAATTTGTCAAGAGAGACCATGAAAACTGATGATGGGCAGGACATACTGGGTGTTTCGTTTCCCAAATACAAGCTTGGAGAAGAAGTTGTTAAACCAGTCCCTGTTCCACCTATATATGGTAAGTTTTAATAAGGTTTAATCTTTGACCTTAGATACTGAGAAAATGAAAGGCACTTTGACAAAATCAGGAAAAGATCCTTTGTGATTACAACATTGAATCCACCAGGTAATGTTATTTTGATAGTTTCTTCATCAAATACTTTTGCTAATTATTTGTACTTTGCTTATAAGCCCAATTATATAATAACTATTGGGGTAAGTGATGCAAGCTTCTTCTGTATTCGGAAATTTGATTAATGTTTTGCCAAAAAGATTAAGGGTGTCCCTTGAATTTCATGAAAAAGTTATGCAAATTATAAAAAATATAAAAACTAACTTCATGACAATAGTATTATCACTTTTTTAGCTCAACAGCAAAAGACCATGATGGAGCAGGAGGCAAAAAAGGCCAGAGGAACAGAGAAGAAGAAAACCAGAAAAACTGGTCACTGTAGAACATGTGGAGAAACTATGCTTGGGCACTCTAAGCAAAAGTGTGTCAGCAAATAATTCAGTCTAAATATATATATATACAAACAATTATTATGTTAATTTTTGAAATAAAGTACTAATTCATATTAATCCATGTTCACATTACATATTTAAATTTTGAAAATGAACATGCTAAGAGTAACATATTATATAAGCACTGATTACAAACTATTACATATAGGCATAATGTTACATCAATTTTCAATACATAAACATATATATTTTATTCAGAACATTAACAGAATTTTATAAGAAACCAGGCAATAACCTCCTTTGTTAAAAGGATGTAAAGAGATTCTAGAATACAGCAAAAAATATAAAGAATATATTTTTGTTTGTAACAATTCAGTGGAAATTGCCTGTTAATAATCATACAAAAAATCTATTTCAAGCAGCTATTTTGAAAAACATCAAGGAAAGATTTCTTATAAGAATACCAGATTGAGTGCGGTACAATATAATTCTAATCAGATCAAGTGATATGGGCTATGCTCAAAACGTCATTATCATACAAAGGGAATTATTCTCTTTAGGCAGAATCTAGGTAGCCAGTTTTTTTATTGTTGGTGTTATATTTTTCCCTGATAAAATCGTATAGACATGCAGTTAACAGTCTTGCTGTGTCCCAGCCAAGATAACCAAAGATCCACATCACCAGATTTCGGTAAGGAACTGCACGCAAATATCTGCAAAAAGTGCACTTTGTTACTTAGCAGACAGCAAAATGGCTCTCAACTAGTTTTGAGTAATTCTTTTCTGGTAATTTTTAAAAATTTGAATATATAATGTGAAATTATCAGTTCTCTTTAAAAATAAAATGTGTAGGATGAAAAGATTTTGAATAGGTAAGTCTTGCTTTAACAAACTTTAACCCTATAAATTTAAAAATACTCACTCATTCTCAGATATACCAGCATGTTTTTTATATGGCTTTCCATTTTTTTGCTTTAAAAGTGGACCAACAATTTTTAACACTTCTTTGTTAACAAGTGCCTTGAAGTCTTCATGTTCTGTAATGCAGCTTAGACTGTCGGAAAGTCCATCAAAGACCACTTTTCCATAGGCTGCATGGACCTCTCGGCAACAACGATACTCCCTAGCACTAACTAGTCTTCCAACACTGCATTTGTTGCAAGCACACCTTAATGAAAATGCTATGATGATTACTTATCAAAAATAGAAAGAGAATAATAAACATTGCATTTCCAAATTCTGTTATGTAGCTTGTAAATAATGCTAAATTATAATAAAAACCTGCAAATAAGAAACACAAGGGAGAGTCCAAGTTGTTTCTTTTTTTGGGCCCACACTCTTCTAGCCTACTTTGCCAGGGTGCATTCCTAAGTGCCCAAAGATTTTTGGCCTACAGCCAGGTTTTTATTCGGCGTTCAGCGTGCAAACCAATAAAAAAATTGTTTGCGTACTAAAAAGTTTCGTTAGTTGCCATGCTAAACATGAAGCCATGTACATAGTTAACGACTCCTACACCACAGTTTTCTTTAATAATCAGTTTTCTATGCCTGGCGCAACAATGTTTGTTGTTTTACTAACTGCTTTTATATTTTCGGCGTACCTAAACAAATGCCCCGGTGGACCTTCAGCGTACAGTTGACATAGAATGCACCCTACTTTGTAAACTTTGAAAATATACATACGATTGGCAATCCAGTACTGCTTATCAGCCTACCTCGTTATATCATTACTACTGCAAGATACTGCTGTAAGAAGCACTACTAACTTACTAACAACTAGTACGTGAAATGCGTAAAGGGGTCTGTACTTTGCAAATTAGAGAGATCACAGTCGGTGGGCGATAGTAAAAGAAATGCTTTTGACACTCGTTTTCTGATCCGAAGCTATTCTCGTCCTTGTGTGTGTTGTCGAAAGAAAATAATATAAATTGGCTCTGAAATGATAGTTTGATAGAAATATTAACTTATCATTCATTTAAAGCAACATTCCTTTCAAAACGATCACGAAGTTGCGACGGCCTAATGCTATCTTCGTCCTCGGCCTGATCAGTCCCCTCATCATCAGCTCCTTCAGATTCATCGCTATTGTCTGAGGCCAAAGGCTCGTACTGATATGGCATGAAAACAGCGCCATAAACCTTTGCAAATCCTTCTTCGTCGCTAGATTCATTTAAAGTGGCATTATTTGATTCAGTTATACTTCAGTTATACTGTATTCCACTTAGGCCGCACCATTTGGCAAAAATGTGTCAAACGCTAAATTCAAATTGATAAAACCAAAATATTATTTGCCCAATGCAATTTTTAGTTGCATTTTCGGAATTAGCTATATCAAAATGGTCTAGAAACAAGGGGAAAATTTTCGATTCATAATACCTTTAATGAAAACTGAAATAACATCCTCTGGATAGCCGTTCTCCAGAAAGATCTTAGTTAGTTTTTTCACTGCGCTACTTAAAATGTAATACAGAAAATTTATTCAGTGGTCTTGCTTCATGCTGTCTATCATATCAACATTGTCTTCAATTAAAAGGCGAGCAATAGTTGGTCTTCACGCATTCTCCGACATCGATTATGTGTCCATGATTTCCAAGAAAAGGGAAAAAGTCATTCTGAAAAGCAATGTTAAAGCGCAACGAATTCGTGGGCACTTTTGCAAGGCTTGGAACATATGTCCAGCCCATCCAAATGCTATCGAGGTCCTGGAGAGGTTTACATGCTTTCTTTACGGTTTTTCAACAACTGTCACCAAGGCCAATGGCGCCTGCTCAAAGAGTTTCTGGAAGATTTTTAAAACTAAAGGGAAAGTTGTTGACCTTAGTTTGATGCAACCGTGTGTTGCCAATCTACAATTGCAGATAGCTAGATCAGCTTATGCTGCAAACATTTACAGGAATGCAGATCAGTTGCAGTTAAGCATTAGCAGTCCAGTTGATCATGGTTGGGATGCAGCCCGTAAGGCATCGTGGAGTAAAGACATATAAGTAGATAAAAATGCCGAGCTGCTTCTAAATACCAATCAAGATGCTGGAGAAGACAATACTGACTAAATGAATGACAATTGCTTTGAGGATGATTATAGCAATGACTCTGATGACAACGGATACTAGAATGTTTATTCAAAACAACTTTAAATGTTTATTAGCCATATTATATTGCCTTTTGACATAATCTTTTTTAAGCTTTTAAAGCAAATCTATCTGTGCAGCAGATTTTACTCTAGAAATATTGAAAACGATAAATAAACGATTTCAGCATGAAAAAGGGACCAACCTTCGAAATCAGTATATCGAAATTGATGAGAATAAAAAATTTACAAACTTTTTTTCAACATTCAAATTTGGATGAAAACGAGGTTTGGACATGAAATAGAGGCTTCCTGGTACTGAATTTACATTTATAAAATAATTTTTTGAAATCAGCACATCAAAATTGATAAAAATTGATTCATTTACAAACTTTCGTTCAACGTTCAAGTTTGGACGAAAACGAGGTTTGAACGTGAAATAGAGGCTTCCTGGTACCGAATTTCTCCGTATAACATCGATTTTCGTAATCAGCGTATCAAAATTGACCAAGTAGAGTTGGTCTTGCAAATTTCCTCGATGGGTGATGATACCCCCCCTTCCTCGCCTGGTCTATTCCAACTTGTGCAGTCTGTGACACCAATGGAGGTCGAAGAAACGGAAAAGCCTACAGCTGAGAAAGTATGTGAAAACAGTCAACCAAAAAGGGAGTTTTGCCCTTCTGAAATTAAGCTGGATGCACTGACGAGCAAACAGGAATCAACTGTGAGAAAATTGCTTCACGCAGAATCGCAATCATTTTCCACAAATGAGTCAGATATGGGGGGGGGGGGGTGCAAATGACCTAAATTTAGAGATACAGGTACACGACAAGACTCCAGTGCAAATGAACTACATCTCAGTACCTCTTCCTCTGTACACCAAAGTCAAATCATACATCGAAGACTTGCTAAATAGAGAATTCATCACCCCATCCAAATCTTCATGGTCATCACCGGTAGTTTGCGTCTGGAAAAAGGATGGAAGCCTCAAACTCTGTGTCGACTACAGAGGTCTCAACAGTAAAACAATGAAAGATAGACATCCTTTGCCTCATATTCAAGAAACACTACACAACTTAGGAGGCAAGCAATGGTTTTCTGTACTCGATCAGGGAAAAGCATATCACCACGGTTTTTTAAGTCCTAGTGGGTACGAATACCTTTCAGACTCACAAATGCCCCTGCAGCATTCCAACGCCATATGGAAAATATATTGAGAGATCTTCAAGACGATATTGTGATTCAGTACCTCGATGATTTGATTGTATCTAGCCACATGTGTATCTAATTGTTGTATCTAATCCTTCTGTGTTAGTCACGTGTGTACAGTGCTTCAACAACTAAGGGAACATGGAATCAAGCTAAAAGCAAGAAAATGTGAGTTGTTTAAGCGTGAAGTGCATTTTCTTGGTAGAAAAGTGTCCGGAGCGAGTTATTGCATGGATGATAGTAGTAGATCGAAGCTTTCACAAGCTTACTAGACAAAAGGCCTATGTGAAGGACACTTACTAGTTACTACTTGAAGTAAATAAATAAATTTTGTGGTATTTCCACCCAACACAACGGCCTGCACCCAGTTATCAGGCTTATTGACATGGTGCCACTGCACAGCCAGTTAAAGATTCTGGTAACGACCTATGGAGTCTGGCCCGCGTGATTGTGGTAACATGGCGCCCAGATGGTTTTAGATTGGATTTGCTGATGTTCTCGCTGAGTTATTTTGTTAGGTTAATCTTGTTTTGAAGCAAATGAGTTTTTTTTATCAATATCTCGGTTATCAAGAACAGGAAGTCGTGGCAGGCTAACAAAATTGGTGCATTGGCGGGGAAAAGGGTCAAAACCCTTTTCACAATGTTTACAAAGGCAAACTGCAGTTTTTGAACAGAGATTATGGACATTTCCGGAGTATTGGTTGCAGTTTTGAATGATTTGTGAAGTGATTATTGATTGAATTACATGCAGAATGCCGGATATTACACCAGACATTGTGGAAGAACTCGAATTAGAGGTGGAGTCGGTGATTTGTTCCAAGGAAACTTGGTTGCAGATTCTATTTTCGCTGGCTGAGTTATTGCACTTACCAGGGGACAGTCCCAAGAATAAAAGCTGTCTAGCAGTGATTAGAGTGGTAAGAAAACATATTTCTGAAAGTTTAGAGGCAAATAAAGGTGATATAGAAGGGCAACATGAGTTTTTAACAGGTGTTTTGGATGTCCTCAAATTATCAGAGAAGGGAGACCCCAGAGATCCCACAGGTGGGGGGGGGGGGAAGCCTTCAGGGACAGCCAGATGATGTTGTTTCAAATAATTTGGATATCAGGGAGGCTAATGAGGATGCATATAACCCTGATAATGAGATTAAAAGCTTGCAAGCCCAATCAAATAGGCTAAAAAGTGCTGCTGATAAAGATGCAAGTAAAGGGGCTACAGGGAGAGTACATGGAAGTTTTGTAGGTGCATCTTATATAGCTGTCCCCATGACCAACATTCTCAGGCATGATTTTAAGATTAGCCGACAGATTGGAGACCCTCGGAATACCATGACATACATAAGTTTATTGAAACAAATTGATGCTGGTCAGAACAAAGGTTTTACTGCTTCTGAAATTGTTGAAGGGGTTATCAAAGCTATGGCTCCATCCCTTAAGCTTAAGAATTACCTAGATTCTATGCAAAATCTAACACTCAAAGATTTGAAAGAAATTTTGCAGGCCCATTATGGGAAGAAAAACACCACTGATTTGTTTACAGAACTAGCAAAATTGAGTCAAATGGTAGAAGAAGATGCTCTCACTTTCCTCACAAGAGCCCTTGCATTACGTCAACAGGTTATTTTTGCTTGTGATCAAGGTAGGGGGTCAGAGATCCAATATATCCCAAAACAGGTACAGTCTTTGTTTTTGCGTTGCTTAGAGCTGGGGATGAGAGATCCCACTATCAGAGCAAAAATGGGACCTTGCTTAAGTGATCCAGGAATATCTGATCAGAATCTTATCACAACTCTGAGTGATATAATAGCTAGAGAGGAAGAACATAGGAGGCTGATAGGGAGTGTTAGGCCTAAAGTTAGAATAAAAGAGGTAGAAGCTACAGGATGTTGTGATGAAAGGTCTTATAATCAAACAAAGAGAGAACCAAAAGCTGGAAAGTTGCAAACAAAAGTTGAGGCAATGGAAGTGCAGATAAATAGTGAGAAAATGAATAGGCTGTTGGCTAATAAAGTAAGGCCTCAATACAGCAATTCTAATTTCTACCAGAAGAAGAAACCAGCATGTACAAGGTGTAAGCGAGAGGGCAAGGAAGATTCTTGTAACCATTGTTTTGGATGTGGCTCAGAAATGGATGTGGTACAAGGTGTAAGCGAGAGAGCAAGTAAGATTCTTGTAACCAATGTTTTGGATGTGGCTATTTTCCAAAGTCATTTAACACCAAAAGAAGACGCTAAAGTTGCCAAGTTGGTGGGACGTCGCTGTAATTTAAATATTCTATTAAATGGGAAGCAAGTAATGTTATTGAAATGTTATTGAAATATTGGGGAAGGCCAAGATCTAAATATAGCAGCAGCAAATGGGACCGATATTCCGTTTGTTGGTTTTGTGGAGTTAAAATTTGAATTAGGCCAAAACAAGACTGACTGAATGAAAGAAAAGCCCGGAGTCCCCCTGAGGTCGGAGGACCATGGCAAATGGCTGCATTTTGAGGAGAAGATGGCGTTATACGTACACTCAAGGTCTTCTCCAACCAACACAGGTTCGGATGTACTTACGGCACTGATTTCTTGCTGCTCTAATCGCGAAAAAACCGCATAGGCAGGGAAAATTAGATCAGCCTTGGCACCTGAGACCTTCTCTTTGTAGGCCAACAAAACTTTCTTGAGCTCTTTGACAGTTAATATCGAGGAATCTTCAATGCAGGAAACCGCCTTCCCCTTAGGTAACAATCAAATAAATTGATCCATATCTTTAATACGAAAATCGGTGGAAATCTTTTATAAAACGGCGATAATATATCTCGAAGACTTATAGATGCAGAGAGGTTGATCTCTGATGTTCGGCACCGAAACAACTCTACCCTCGTTTTGGATTTTAAGTCAATGCAATGTGAAAGGGGTCTATTAAACACATGCTTTTTTCTTCAGTATCACCCTCCGGTGTGCAACATTTAGAATCTTCAAAGCAATCTGTACTTCGATGGTTGCACTTGCCACAATAAACACATCCATTTGACTTCTGAGAGCTTCGTTGAAAAGCATTAGACATCAGCATTTTGCACCATTGCTTCTCTAACTGGCCCCAGTTTATCAATCAACAAAGACATGGCTTTGCACGGTTTCTTTCTTCATCATTGCAAGCGTTTGTATGACTCTCGCAAGCTTGTTATAAGATTCATGGGTTTCTCGGATCTGACTGATAATCGTTATAGGTTTCAATTCTTCCAGTTCAATACACCAATTGCATATCCGCGGCCTCATATCCACGCGGAGGACTGGACCGAGTTTTTGGGTGAAAAATTTCACCCACAACAAGAGTGCCGTTGAGTTCAGGGTGTTTTGTTGATGGTGATCGCTGGTGGCTGGGAAATTTTTCGTGTTTTTGTTATATTTTCGACAATTTACCTCACCAACAGGAACAAAATTTTTTCAAGACTCAAGCAATTACTTGTCCTAACTCTTATTGGAGGTTTAGGCCCACATCAGTTTCCAGAAGTGACGATGGATTTTGATTTACTTTCAAAGATGAAGGTTGAAGAACTGAAGAACTTTCTCCGCCTTCGTGGATTGAAAGTCAGCGGAAAAAAGGAAGAACTTGTCGCAAGAGCCTTTGTTGCTATCGAAAATAATGTGCAGGTTGTGCAAACTGCTGAAGAAGTTGAAGTTGCTCTTGGGAAACAATATAGCAGCAAACTCAATATTTTTGTTTCGGACGATCTTGGAAATCATGTTATTCCAGATCCCTTGAAGCTGGATGAGGGGTGGATTTGTGAAAAGGAAGGGGTGAAAGATTGGCCAAGCACACTGTACCCCGATATATTCCACTTCTTGGCTTTTCATCCAAGTGAGCTTTCAAGCAAGGATTTATCAGACTATAAAACGTCAAAAGGGTACAACTACTATGAAGAAGGATGGTTAAAGCCACTCAGCTTCCACAAAATTTCTGATGATAGCCCACTTTGTTCACTAAAAACAACATGTAGACCCTCACAAAAGCTTTCTGACGTGCCACATAAGTTGTGGGTTTGTCTAGAGAAAGCTACAGGGCGCATTATGGCTGCACATTGCTCATGCATGGCTGGAATGGGTCAAACATGTAACCATGTAGCAGCTGCATTATTTAGGATTGAGGCGGCTGTAAGAATGGGACTTTCCAACCCAGCATCCACTTCAAAACCCTGTGAGTGGCTTCCAAATGCTAAAGATGTGAAACCGGTGAAAGTCAAAGACTTGAAGCTTGTTCGGGGAAATTTTGGCAGAAGGGGGCAAACTTTGAAGAAACTAAATTCATCTCCAAAGAAAAATTATAAGCCAATAATTAACTTTGAAAGTTCCCTGACATTAGCTGATGTTACAACAGCCTTGAGATCTGCCTGTGAGGAAAAAGATTCAATCATTTTCACTTCAGAACTTAAAGAAGACAAACTAGCCAATGCAAATATGACAGGGAATTTGCTTTCAACATTTGATGATGTCCTAGCTAGCGTAAAAAATTTAAATGAATTTATTTCCAAATTGGAATATTTTGCGGACCATAAGGAGGAAATTGAAAAAGCAACAAGAGGACAAAGTGACAATGCTTTTTGGTTTTCAGCTAGGAAGCACTGTATAACAGCTTCAAAAGCTCATGATGTAATGAGTAGGATGGTTACTTACAAAAGAAATTTTGAGGAAACAGATTTTATTTCAGTCATAGATAAAGTATCTGGGAAAACACATTTAAACATGGATTTGCCTGCAATTAAGTATGGCCGAGCAATGGAAGCAGAAGCCGTGGCAGCATTCTTTTCCACATACTCAAAAGAGCACAAAAATGCAAAAATATTGGATTGTGGTCTTTTCCTATGCAAAGATGTCCCCTTTGTTGGAGCTAGTCCTGATAGAATAATTGTATGTGACTGTTGTGGAGAGTCATGCCTTGAAGTAAAGTGCCCCTTTTCAATCTCCCATACTAGCCCAACTGATCCCAATGTACGCTTGCCATATTTGATGCTGAATGAGGACTCCACAGTCATGCTGAACAGGAAGCACAAGTACTTTACCCAGTGCCAAGTACAAATGGCTGCTACAGAAATGACAAGAACCTACTTTTTTGTTTGGACTTCACATGGAAATTTCACAGAAAAACTTTATTTTAATAGGGATTTTTGGAGTGAAACACAATTATTACTGAAAGAGTTCTATCTGTCAAAATATATTCCATATGTGTTACAAAAATAAATGAGTTTATTTGTAATCTAGTTAAAATTCAAATCAAAATGAGTATTTAGTTGCTAATTATACTTAAATAAACACAAAATTAAGTCTTTCCACTGTTAATCATGTTGATTAAGCTTTAATTAGAGGTGGCTGAATATTACAAATTGCAGCACATGTTCTCATAATATCATCAGCAAATGGAAGTACTGTAAGTGGTAAAGTGTTCTTTAAAATCCTGAAAGTTTTTATTCGGTTGATTGCTCTCTCAACATGGATTCTTAAGTTGGCAATCTCTTTAGTTTTTTTGCATTCCCTTTCTGTCATCTGAGACTTGACCCTTGCTCCAGGTGGGACATACAAAGTACAGTAGAAATGAAGCAGATCATCTCTTATCTGAAAACCACGATCTGCCATAATCTCATTGCCATACTCTAGCAAATTATAAAATCCACTGTCTCTACATATGTGTTGGTCAGTAGCCCTTCCCCCATAACCATTAGAGACAAAGGAAATAAATCCAGATGGAGTAATTCCAATCAAATATTTTATTGTGTTATGTTTCTTATAATCTGACCAGGTTGCTGCCTGGTCATCAAGTGATTTTGGTCTTTCAATATAAATCTCTGTGCAATCAATGATGCATCTTGTCTTGCTGTGAGCTCCATTGAAAGCATGAGGCAAATTTGTCTGTATTACTTCACTTGGAAGCCATGAAATTAATGCACCTCCTAACACAGTGCTCAAAAATCGAATCCATGTGCAAAATATTCTTGAGCAGCTTGAGGAAGATATCTTAAATCTATCTGCCAAATCATCAAGTAGTGAGCCAAGCCTTAAACGCATCAATACAAGCAAAAATTGATCTTTCTTTGTCAGTTTATGTGTTTTTGTTCTTTTCTGTCCATGTGTTTTGGCTTTGTGAGAAAATATGGTTTTTGATCCTCTCCAAAGAACCAAATTTGGCATATATGGCTTCAAAACTGAAAACAGTGCATGAAACATCTTTACAGTCTGAATGCCAGTGAAAAACTTCATCTTTCTATCTATTTTAATGCAATCTGCTGACATTCCCAGTGACTTAGCTTGCCTTTTCTCCAAAGTGCAAGATTCAAGCTCACTAGAAAGCTTATCAACAGCCACTTTGAGGTCGTTGTTTTCTTTAGTGATGGCTGAAATTTTTCCCATTAATTCCTTGACCGAGGGTGTTCCTGAGTCGTAAGGTTGGCAACCCTCCTCATTGCAAGGACTTTCTAGGACATTGAAGATCTCGTGGTCTGACCTTGGCCTATTGTGTTCATCATCATCGGCAACACAAGCAGTTGAAGAACTTGGTTGAGGCTCCGCAGCTCTTCTAACCAAGGTTCTTCTTGGTCTTTTTGCTGGTTTGTCATAACCCAAATCTAAAGAAGGGTTAGGGTTAGCCAGAGTTGGTCGCCCGTCAACGAAATGTCGTGAACAAACCATGTCGCTCTGGCCAGGAGTCCACTCTTTGTTCCCCTTTCTTGTTCGGCGCATTAGTCTTGTCCACTCCTTTCTCTTCTCCAAATTTAGCTTAATGCTCGGAAAAACATGTAGTGTAAATGGGCGAGCACAAGGACAATCTTTGTGTGGCTGTCCTGAGTGTTCATCGCAGCTACTTTTCTCCCAATTTTTGAGTTTGTATCGACTGTTCGTACAACCAATAACTGCACAATTTCCATTCACCATCTTTCGTGTTGCTAGACAGACAACTAGAGTTACGACAGGTATTTGCTGGAGCTTTGAAAATTTATCCTCCCCTTATTACAGACTGCACTACTGGAGATAAACAACGAAAATGAAACAATCAGGACTCGAGAAATCTCCCAGCCACCAGCGATCACCATCAACAAAACACTCCTTACACAACGGTACGCTTGTTGTGGGTGAAATTTTTCACCCAAAAACTCGGCCCAGTCCTCCGCGTGGATATGAGGCCGCGGATATGCAATTGGTGTATTACAAGGGCCTTTCGTACCTTTATGTCCTTCCAATATGTTGTTTGTAAGATTCTTTTTGCTTCTTCTCTTTGCGTCCTTTGGCTTTCAATCAATCAATTCAAGAAAGTTATTCAATTTGCTTACTTCTGCTATGTTTGAACCATCTACCTCCACCGAAAATTGGTTCCAAAAGCATAGCCAATCCTTGTGATCCCCTCTGAATGGCGCTATTGTGTATTTTTTAAGCTTTACCACTTGATTCTTTCTTGCTTTGTCCTCCCTGTTTTGCAGCATGATTTCACGTTCCATTTGTAGTTTTTTCTGCATCCATTCCTCCTCTAGTTGTAGTTATCTTAGTTTTGTCTTCTTGTCTCCATTGGTTGGTCTCTTGCCAATTTTGCCTGTTCCTCCATAGAAATCCGTTGTTGGTCTTGTTCCCTTTGCTGTTTTTTTCTGTGGCTCTTTTCCTCAAGGCTGGCTAATTTTTCTTTCAGCTGTCTCCGCATATCTCGAAACTTGTTGCTTTGTTGTTTCTTGGCTCCATTCCTTTACTGATTCTAAGGACTCTTCCTCTTCCTCAAGCATAGTATCAACAGCTTTTTCTCTCGCATTGTCCAAATCCTTTATCGTTTCACAGATTCTTTCATATCCAGATGATATTTCCTCTTTTTCTCCCGAATGTAAAGTTTTCTCAAATTGTTTGGATTTCCTCTATAAACCCCGTTGAAAAAATTGATTTGAAGTCATCTTTGTTATGTTATCTTACATGAAGCAGTAGTTTTGGTATTCTCACATGAAGTAGTAACTTAAGCGGTTTGTAGATTATACTCACTTGGGCGAGAAGACGTGTCCTATCTTTACAGTACTCTTGCAGAACATAACAATCTTTTTGAATTTTCCAATCCTATCAAGCCCTGGTCGCCACTTTTAGTGTGGGGAATTCTCTCCTTTAGTCCTGTGCCCAATAGAACTCCCAGTGACACTAAATAAAACTCACAGAATTTTAATGTAAATTTCCAAGTCTATTCAAGCTTATTCTTCCGCAACTACTATGTTGTGCGTATATATATACACGTTTACGATATAAATTTCTCGGTTGATAAATCATATACACCAGAATATAAAATTAGCAATGATTACATAATGAACTTATTTCCAGAAAATTCCAGAGCAACCGGCTAACAATGAGACTGTAACGAAAACGAGGTTATAACAACAAATTCATGCTGATAGGCCAAAGCTAGAATGTTCTCGAATTTCTAGTGCAGTAGGTTAGCTAATGATAGTAAAATTAAACATAAACGCATTACTAAGCAAATTGCAACGATAGTAGGAATTGTTCAGAACTATGTGGAATTATCTAGAATACAAAGTAAGTACTATAATTGTTCTAGATTTCCCAACAGAACTAAGCTTTTCAGCATTTCTAAAGAATTAGATCTCAATTGTTTTTTGAACCCCATAATTGCCTTTCTGTTATTCCCTTTCTTTCTCCTGATTTTTAGTTGTTGCTTTTGATTGACTTTTTGATGAGAACCACAGAGAGTGACTGATCAATTCTACTGACCCTTTTTGAGTCTCAATACTTTTACCTTGGGGTGGTTCACTTTATTTTCATATGAATAAAAAGGGGGTTGTCACATAACGATAGCTTTTAAAAAAAAATTCCTCTGGTCCCTACGGGACTTAAAAATGAAAGGTCCCTAAACTGAACTGAAAAAGAAACAAGAACATAGCAGAATGAAAGGTCCCAAAAAATAAACAAAAGATGAATTCAAAATTTCATTATTTTTTGTTTTTATCTTTTAGTTCCATTCTTGCAGAAAACATTTAAAAATTGGGAAGATTCCCTTGAAAAAAGGTTTGACAAGGGAAGACCCATGACAAGATCAAAAGCTGATGCAGCATATCTCCTTGTATGCAAATATTTTGAAGTCATGTGCTTTCTTCCTGTTGTTGATCTGTTAGATATGCAGGCGCAAAATCCTGGAACAGCATTACTGATGTCATCAAACAATCTCCTTCAGTTTTAATTTTTCGTAGTAAACTCAAATCTTATATATTCTCCACAAAATACCAAGTTCAATTTGAAATGTCTCTGAAGATTTCTACAATCATCAAATGAACTAAAAACGTTATTACCATAAAATATTAGACTTTTAGTACAGGGGGTGCTCTCTCCTAGATTAGTTTATCTATTGAGAGAGCTCCTCCTTAAGAAATTCCAAACCTACAAACTTCCTTTAAATGAATATAGTTCTTTTTGTATACTTTGATATCATTGTTGTTGTTAATGTAGTTTTGTACTTGTTGTCAGCTGGAATTTGTATGTTGGAATTTTGAAAATGAAAACTTGAAACTTGAAACTTGAAACAAAGCCAGCAACATAACCTTTCGCTTCTGTTTTTTCCCATATCAAGTTTATCGTGACTAGCCTCTGAATTCTTAGGTACTCAGGGCTGATTGCATTTGTTTTGAAAATGTCCCCATTTTCCACAGTTCCAGCACTGAATGTTATTTCTACGAAATTTTGAGGGCTGAGAATTTTCTTCCCATGTATCAGTAATTTTTTGCCAAGATTCTGGGCCCAAATTCTGTGGAGGCTTGCAGGTTTCTGAGCTGAAGAGCAATTATGCGTTTTTGGTCTTGCATTATTCTTCTCATGCCTTCTAGCAGCTCTGAAAAGTCACTGTTAGTGGAGCGGGGTTCTTCGGCATTTTTTGAATCGATGGCAAGAACTTTGCTTTTGCCCTTTTACGAAATTATGTGTGAGCTTTCTGATATCCCATATCAAGAAGCCCCGTATGCCAGGGCGAAATATTAGCCTTTACTGATTTACGTGTATTTATTTTTTTGTGTTCTCAGCGTATTGCAGTGTTTCTTATTTGCTAAATTATTATAGACTTTTTGCCACAAGAACTCCTTGGAGCCCATCGAGCAGCCTGCTACAGTGACCTTTTCTTCATTCACACATTGTTTCGAAAGTTGGCTTTAAACCTTTGACAAAATATTCGAGGGACTTTTCCCTTAAGAATTCGCGAGATTTTGTGCTCCATCCCCATTGCACTAAATTACAGATATCTTCATAAAAATCTGCCACAGATTCGTGAAATTTTTGGTATCTTTCACCCACCAGATTTCTTTATTGTAGCCTTTGCAAAGGTGAATTAAAATGACCCTCAATTTCCTTCTGCAAAAGATTAGCATCATTCTTTTTTCAAGCGACAAAATACGATAAAATTGACTTGCTCAACCCAAAAGATAAAGTAGAAGCATTACCTGTTCCTCATCATGGGTCCAGCCATTTGCAGCAGTAGCTTGATTCCAGCTGTCAAGCCACTAGGATAGGAATCTGATTTTTTGTTCTGTGACAACAATAGGATTCAGTGACAGATTTATAAGGATTCTTAGCTGGAAATACGAGTTTTATGAGAATTTTCAGCAACTGCATTATCAAGCCTCAAGTCAAGCGGGTGAGACAGTGTTTTTTATTTGTTTTAAACAATTTATAATTTTGTTTTCATGATGGAATTGGGCCTTCGTTGCTAATAATCACATCCTCATGATTCTGTTTGCATGTGTTTCGCCTCCTGCTTCTACTGGTGAGTCACCCTTCTACTTCCAGTTGTGAGCTTCATTTGCCTGTAGATGCTGCATTGTTATTGTCATCCGCTCATCTTTCATCATCTGTCGCTGAGGATAGTGCAGGCATACTTACAAATTTGGAGAATGCACAGTGTATGGTTTCTCCTAAAACGCAGTTGGCTCAACAGAAAATGAAAATGTTACAATTATTACAATCGAAATAGTCAACCAGTTGTTTACGATATCCGAGACAAAGTAGAGGTGTTTACCCTGAAAAGCAAATATCAAAAAAATTATCGCATAACTATCACGGTCCGTACCGTATTGTCGCGAAGCTTTCTCCAGTTCACCTTCGCTTTCGAACTCTAGATAACTGTCCAGTATCTGTTCCAGGTCATGCAAATAGACTAAAGCCATATTATGATCCGAATTATCGTCCAATCAAGCCACCCGCCGATTTTGACAATTTTAGCGATCTCACTGACAATGATTTGCCTTCCGATAGTTTTGATAATGGTCTGATACCAGAAGAACCTTCTATGTTGCTGTTAAGGACTACGTTGCTCTCCCAAACCAGGAGGTTTGAACTTAAAGGGCTTATTAAACCAAATTTTCGATAGCTATTTTATTAGCTACACTCATAGATTCAAAGGTTCTCACTCTAAATAAAAAAAACAGAATTTCAAAAGTCCTTGGCGTTTCTTTTTTATTGCGTGTGAAAAACGACACATTACGCATATTCATTGCAAAATCGGAAGTCCTCTTGTGACGTCACAGTGACGAGTCATGATATATGAATGAATAGGTCACGCATTCATTCATGGCTATAGTAGTAGAAGTAGCATGGCAAATTCGAAGCGCTCTTCAGGTTATGGTCGATCCTGCGTTGCTGGAACATTTGATGGGACCAGTTGCAAGAATACACAGTTCACAGAGGGTATCTCGCTCCATTATTTTCCCGATAGAACTGTAGACAGAACAAGACATCAGCAATGTGTGAGATTTGTTCACCGGCACAGACAAGGTTTCAAACCATCAAAATATGTGATCAGAATACGTGAATTTTTAAATAGAAAAGGGTGATTATAATTAGGCAGAAGCCTAGTTGATATTATATGTGTGTCATATTTAGAAAGAAGACTAGCCGTTATTTTCTCAAAAAGCAACTCACTTTATTGTCTTCAATCCACCAGATTTTACGAACGACCCTTGACAAAATGGAGCAACAAGATGAAAGTACTGACGATGAAGAAGTCCGCGAAGACTCCAAACTAGACCCTCCAGTTGAAGTTCAAACTCTCAAAGAGAAAATAATTTCCCTTCAAAGGACCAACTGGGCAATTCGGAAAGAGAAAGCTGCATTACGTTGTCAACTTGATCAAGTAAGTATGATAACATAACCACCGACCTCTTTTTTGACCTTATCGATGTACAGGGGCGTTGCAAGTAGGATTTTTTAAGAAGGGAGGGGGATGTTGCAGACCATTCCCCCTGGATACACCTAGACTGCTTTATTTTACGTTGAAAATACAACGTTATCCAAATCATCTTACAAAAAAAGCCTAGGATGTTTTAAAATGTGTGGGTCTCATGAGATCTAGAGGGCTCAGCCCTGTCTCACCTTCTTTCTACCTGAATAAACTCAACAGCCTTGTGTTTAGCCAATTTTTAGGTGAGTGTTATTAAGGTGAGTATTTTTCATATGCAGGCTCGTTCAAATAAAGAATGTACAGAAAAGGACAACCAACCAAGCTGCAGTAGGAAAAGGACAGTTTCGGAGACGAGCAGTGTTCAAGATGAACTTTTAGAGATGGGTGAATTCAAGAGTATCGAGTATGAGGATACTGATTGGGTGTCCTGTGAAGAAATTGCGGAGACATTTGAGGATGAGGAAATGGAGGATGTAAGGTATGTAAATAATGTATCTAAAACACTGTAAGTTTTGTAAATAATGGCAAAACATGTTTTATATATGGTAGTGTTTGTCACTCTAGTTCATGTTTGCATATATAGTGGTCCAGGGGGCAACTGCCAAACAGTTTTGATGGCAAATTCATATTCTAGATAGAAAAATATAACCAATATGCTCATGAAAGCTAGTTAAATGGGTCAGATTAAAATTCCATAAGTCTGAATTATGGTAAGGATGTTGATTTTAATATCTTGTTGACCTGTATTTTACAAATTGTTTTGATTTTGTATTTATTTATTCTAGTATTTGCACCTGGTACAAAGATAAAACAAAATTTATAGTGTTTTTTGGCATGCTACTCAATTTGTTTCAGATGTTCTGCTACCATTGCAGAGCTCCAAATCCAAAAGTTACAATTAAACGGAATGGAACCATGGCTACTGTCATTCAGAAATGCTCACATTGTGGCCAACAGTTTACATGGAAAAGTCAGCCATTCATACATCAAAGACATTCTGCTGGAAATTTGATGATGAACATCAACCAGGTGTTCGTCATCTTATGCTCAGCAATATCACCAAGATCCTATTTTCTCCATAAGCGAAAATTTTTGTTTCCCTCAGTTTTTATGCATTGGCACAAGTATAGAGCTGCCCTGATCAACAAACTAAAATACACAAAGAATTCTCAGTGGTCAGGAGATGGCAGGTTTGATTCGATGGGCCATAATGCCAAGTATTGTGTTTACACAATATTTTCAAATTCCATTTCAAAGCTTGTACACTTTGAATTGTTGCAGGTATCATAATATGCTTTTTTCAAATTAAATTGAGTAATATAGTCATAATAAAGAGTTATAGCGAACAACTGCATTTAGAACATCAATGTGTTGCTGCTGACATGTGTGCCAATATTTTATTAACATTAAATATTATATACATTTCTGTATCTGTATTTCCAGAAATGTATTATAATTTACAGAATTTTCCTTTTATTTGCAGTCAAATCAAGCTGTAAGCAGTAATTCCATCGAACTGAGTGCTGCTAAATTGTGCTTTCAGTTTTTCAATGATTGTGGTTTGCATGTCTCAAATTTTGTAAGCGACTGGCACAGAGGCATTGCAAAGTGGATAAGAGAGAAACAGCCAGGCACAAAGCATTTCCACAATCTCTGGCATATCGTCAAAGGAGTTTCAAAAAAGGTTCTACAAGCCAGTAAGGAGAAAGGAAATGAAAAACTTCAGGGTTGGCTAAAAAGTATACGGAGTCATCTATACTGGTGTGCTGTGTCAACAAAGCAGGGCTTTGGAGAAATGATTGCTGCCAAATAGAAGTCGTTGATGCGACACATTTCAAATAAACATACTGACCACCCAGATCAGCTTTTTGACAAATGCGCTCATGGCCAACTCCAGGGACGAGAGTGGCTCAAGACAGGTAACCTCGCAGTATCGATACCCTCTGAAGCTTATATATTATGCTTGTTCTTTATATTCACATTCACACAAATGTATGTTATGGTGAACATGAATGGTGCTTTTGATGTCATAAACTGGGGTGCGATCTCAACCAAGTGCATTATTTATATATATATTGAGATTTTTCTTTATCCCACTAAGGTTATATTCAGGGTTCTGGGAAGATTTCAACATTTTCCTTATTCCCAATATAGTTTAATTTGTGTCCCCCTGTTTCAAATTTGATTGATTGTAAAGGTTGGAACATAATAATGAATGAATCTTACTATACTGTATTCACTTGTTGCTGCCGTATCTTCTTGTCCTAAAGGCACATTTTGTTAATTATCCAAATTCAATTAGTAAATAAATTGTAATACCCAGTTATTATTATTCTAAAGGATCTGCAGCACATGAAAGGTTACACACCATACTTATGAATGCAAATCTATTGAACGATATAAAGATGGCCTCGTCAGATGCTCAAACAAGTTGTTTGGAGAGCTTTCACTCAACTTAAATCATTGACATCCCAAAATGACTATTGAATCTCATGGCTTGGTACTTTCTGTAGGTAAGTAGCACAACAAATTGCTTGGCATAGCATACTTAGGCATACTTAGGAAATCAGATCAAATTAACTTTGGCTATATACAAGATGAGTCATTATGTAGTTTTGTTTGTATCCCAAAGTTCCTAAATTAATCAACTGTTTATGTAAGGGCATATTGCATTGTAGTGAAACTTATCATCCTTTATCTATCACATGCTCATGTTTTATCTTTTGTTCAAGGCATATTTTGGCGATACTCCATTTCAACGAAAACCTTCGCCGTGAGAAAAAAAACCAAAGATGGAGCAACATATACAAGTGTAACATATCCAAAATATAAATTTGGTGAAGAATTAGTTCGAGAAATTGCAGTTCCTCCAACATATGGTAATTATAGTAATTATAAAGGTGTCTTTGAAAAAGATATTGTCACTGACTTTTAGAATTAACATAGCAAAGATTCTTTGATTATGAAGAGTATGTCTATTCAGTAATAAAGTTTCAAAGTGCTACTGACATGAACAATGAAAAAAAATAAAAAAACATTTGTATTGCCTGATCCTATCAAGATAAGAGCGCTGAATCGAATGGTGTAATTTTTTCTTGCATATCTTTTCTTTAATGCACTTATTTCAAGCTCCAAAGTACGGGTTTTCGTTAGTTTTTGTTCAAATAAATTAACAGTTGCATTCCCGAAAGATGAAAAACAGCGTCGATTATGGGTACAATTTGTAAGAAGACACAGGGCTGGTTTCACTCCGTCGTCTTCGTCCGCTCTGGGTTCTATTCATTTCAAACCTATTGATTTTGTAAGACGCGTAGACATCACTCTGGAAAGTACTTCTACTGGCATTACCAGACACCGCAGACTTGAAATTGGTGCTGTTCCTTCAATTGATTGGCAGGAAGCGCTCCCGAATCACTTCCCTCAAAGCGTCAGCAAAGGCACCTCAAGAGAGACACCACTGTTCTCTACTGTAAATGGGGGTTGTAATTATCCACCCCTCAATTTTGCAAAAATACATATGGTCAACATAACTTTTTTTAAAATTGAAGAAAAGTTGTTGAGGGGTAGGGCGTACACACACTTTCTATTATTTACGAATAAAAGAATAGCAGACAGTGCATGACAGTAGACAGTGACTCATTATATATTTTCCCAGTGACACAAACAAGGGTTGTTAATGCTTACAAAAAATTTCAATAAGGAAGTTCCCTGCTTGATTTGTTATAGAAGCCAAACAATACAATTTTGTGTAAAGTTGTCTCTTAAAGACGGTGTTTTGCATGACCGCCATGGAAGGCTTTTGCGTGTCTGCAGGAAAAATTATAAAATGCTGTTGCTGTCTAATAATCAAAACATCATGTGTACGGAAATAGGGTTGTCTTTGCACCTTTACTGATTCAACCTTTAGAAAAAACTTAGAGGGGATTTCACCTGAGACATAGATATTTCGGTCTGTGTTACAATTAGAGACTCGGCACGGTGCTAAGGGGTGTGTGTGTAACTTTATATAGCGATACACCAATTTTTCGATGGCTAGACAACCATGCTCTATGAATTTATAGACTGCTGCTTTAGAAATTCATCCAATTGATCATCGACCAAAAGCTGCACAAAAAACACAAGATGAAGCTGCATATGGGGATATCTCTATTCGGTCGGACAAAGACATGCCCATATCGGTGATTGCTCACGAAGAGTATCCACCTAACGACAACAAACCTTGTCAAAAAGTGGCATTCTTTCAAAAGTTGTTGTACTACCAAAAGGACAACAGCCCACTAAAGAAAGACCTTCAAAAACCGAAGTAAAAGTGACAGCTTTAATTAAAATATTTATAAGGGATATGTAGAATAGGGAAATGTATAAAATTGTTGCATTCGAAAGAAAAATATGTTACATTCGAAAAATTTAAAGTTAAAAAAAAGGGACCCATGGTGGCATACAAAAATAAAAGGGAGACGGTTTGGCAATTGTTTGGAACTTGGGAGGGCCATTGCTATGTTTCGGAAAATGCTCAACTTTTGTGCCATTCTAGGTTATTGTCAAAGGATGCACTTTAATACCTCTGCATTCCAACAGTGCCTTGCTATAAAAAATTATCGAGACTGTTGTTGACTCAGAGTCAGATTTCTCTGAAACTGAAGAAAAGGATAATACAACCAATTTGGAGAGCAGCGACGGAGATGAGACTGAAGACATGCTGGATGTCTGGGAGAACAAAGTAAATCTTGATGATGATGATGATGATGATGATGATGATTATGATGATGACACAATGATGTTCTTTCTGATGGAAGTGAACCAGTATGTATTGAAAAAGCGGATCCACGAAAAAACAGACAAAGGAAAACAAACTCATCTGCCAGCAGAGTGAAGTGAGTTCAAATTGAAACATGCACTTTACAGTTTAGATGAAATGTTTTTGATTTTGAACAATGAAAAGTTTTTTGCTGCATACATTTGAAATAGACTATGGAAAAGAGTGGTGGCACCATATGATGATATGGGGGAAGTAATAATCCCAAGGGAATGCAAGATTTGCCACCGGAAAACGCACCTACTGTTTAAAGGCCGGTTTACACGATAATTGACTGCTAATTGAACGTCATAGATTTTTCATTTGACCACCGATCAAATGGAAAAGTCTTTGATGCAATTTCTTCAAAGGCGCCGACAAGTCTTTGCTGTCCTGGGTTGATCGGGAAGTTTTTTAAATTGACCCTTGATCATGCTATTGATTTTCCCAGAATGAATAATTTCTATTAGCCTTAGAGTCTCAGTGAATAATTTGAATGATTTCGTATATGCAACATAAAATGTTAAAGTGCCAACGCAATGAGGAAAATCACCCCCTTATCAAGTTTAATTTGAAGAGACTATTCTTGTTAAATAATGGTATGAAAGTTTAAATTTGTATTTGGGGGCGGGAAGCTGCTTTTTTGGGGGTTCGAAATGGGAGAGGTCGGATGACAAGGGTTTGGGGCGAGTGGCAATGTTTGAAGTCGCCGGGTTGAGTCACACAGTTGATGCAGAGAAACAGGCATTGTCAACACGCGATTTCAAGCAGGTTTGGCAGAGGAAAACATTTCATAAATACACTATATAATGTCTAACGAGCAAGGAAGTTCTTCAAGGTCAAGCGGGAGAAGCCTTTCTTTATCTGATCATGAGGACTTAGGCGTGATCTCAACAAACATAGAGCCATACATCGACGACCCTTTGTCATCTGATGATGACGATGATATGTATGGTGAAGGAGCGCCCCTTGCATGAGAGGGCGACAAAGATGGTCTAACGCTAGCATCGTTAGAAGCAAGATTTCTTAGAAGAGAGCCTGTTGAGAACTGGTGAGTATCCTCTAGCTTTAACTGAAAGCTTTAGCGGACTGATTAACCAGTTTTTAAGATAACCTGCTATCAAAACATATTTGTGCTAAGCCTAGGCCGCTCGACAATAAATAGGTGTGGGTTTGACCGATAATTATTTGGATTTTATTAGGCCCATGCCATGGATACCTGTCTAGCAAGACATCAAAAGTGTCACTTTTATAGTAGAGACAAACTGATATTTTGACATTGCAAACGGGGAGTGGGGGTAGAAATCAGAATCACAATGGCTAAAAGTGGTACAATTTTGTGATTCTTGCCTCTACATATGTATTTTGGCCATTGTTGTGGTAGGTCCTTGCCTTATTTGCCAGAAATAATAGGCTTTAGACCAAAGAAACAGCCTATGCCTTTCATAGGCAACTATGATGGCAATTGTTCCACATGCTTAATTTATTTGCAAAGTGCATCATTTTCAAATAACTCTGTGATCACAATGGGTAATGATCCGGTGCTGTTTGATACCATTGGAATTTGGATTTACTTTCATCTTTCACAATCTTATTTGATATATGTTACGTTGTGTTACAGGTGCATGTGCCATAAGTGTTCCATTGCAGAATTGGCAGGATCTAGAGAGTATCGCTGCTGTTGGGAAATTTTATCAGCCCATGGAAAACTCACTTTTGATGGGAGCATTGACAGGATCAAATGTGTCACTCAGCATGATGACTTTGTGGCACTTACAAACACAACTGTTTTAAAACAAGTAGCACCACTGTTGAAGTGCAGAGATGGTAAAAGTTACAGAAAGAAGAAAGACGCTACTGTGTAGACAAAAGGAGTTCGTTTTCACCTTAGGACTCCATTGGTAACATTCTAATGGGCAAGCGGCACTGATTGGTCAACCTTTACAGTCATGTGCTCGTGTTTCTGATTGGCCTATTTTGATCCACAACTGGGTATATATATTTCTTAGCGTAGAGTTTTCGATCTATGTTCTGACGTTTTAAACTCTAAAGAGTGTCAGACGAAAAGCTTTAGTTTACTAAATGTTTGCTTTTTTCAAAGCTATTTACAAATTATGAAAGTCTGACTTGCACAAGTTTGACTGTCTAGCAAAAAATATCAGAAAAACATCAGAAAAAAGAAGTTGGGCATAATTTCTGGAAAGGTCCATTACATATCTCCATAGTCTTCTTGAATGTCTACTATAAAAATTGTGATCAGGCTTTTGTGGCATGAAAAAAAGTGATCCTAAATATGGTCAACCAGACAAACATTTTGTAAGAAATATCTGACATTCTGAAAGGTATCAGTAGCTATAGTGGCAAAACTTACATGGGGGAAACAAATCTGTTTGCATGACTTTCCTTGCGTTCCATTTAGCAATTGCCTCTTCACGTGAGTTTTTCTCAGTAAACTTTCTGTTCAGGGGCTCTGGGACTTTTGCTGTATACTCTGCCATTCTAGTGGCCATTGCTTCAATATCCTCTTTTGATAACGAAAAAAGGATGCCTCTCATCTCCTCAACATATCCTAAAATAAAAAAAATTCAGCTGAAGTTATAATATGTTTTGCTGTATAGTACATATGTTATTTCATGTAATCATCAGTTTATGAAAATACAGTTTGAACAGTCATGCCAAAAGAAAGCTTTTGATGTTCCACAAATTATGGAATGAATAGTACTTCAAATACATCAATATTTGATTGGAGACCATTTCTGCTACAGTAAGAAGGTTCATTACAACAGAAGTTCCAAGAATGGATCAAAAATCTTTTACAGTTACTTCAGTCAGCTTTTTGGCACATTAAAACTGTATTTGGTCGATGCAGTTGTTGTATGCAAGGCCTATGATGTACAAAAGTGCAACAAAAACCATATGCCTCACCATATGTTGGAGGGACTGCTATTGCTCTAACAACCTCATCTCCAAGTTTGAATTTGGGGTATGTGATGTGGTATGAAACCTCTCCCTGTTTTGTTCTTCTTTTCTCCCTCTTGACATTTTCATTAAAATGCAGTATGGCTAGAATTGTCCTATGAAAAGAGTGTTTGATAAATAGAATTGCAATGTTGACAAAGGTACTATGCCACCATCTGGCACATAACAGATTACCAAGGCTGTAGTGGCTTTTTTGCAGGCTCTTGAAAAAGTATTTGATTTGGAACAATAGAAAATGCCACGTTGGAGACTTTCAAAGGGCATGCTAGTGCATTATAAAAGGGCATGTCATATCTGTATTCACACTGAAAGCATAAAGATGGTTCTATAAGGTCCCATGCTTTACCTGTATTCCTTGCCTTCTTTTTGAGTTTTTTCATTAAGGAAATTTTTCAATTTTTTGAATTTTCCAATTTTCTTGAGTGCTGACATAAATTGCTCCTTACCTACACACTGTTCCAAGGTATGAATACGCAATCATTTTTGGATGCCAGTAATTTAGTAATGAGTGAAAGCCTTCCAGACTGCTTGTTTGCACATCAGGTGACAACCTAGACATATCACCAAGTAAGGTTCCATGCAAACCAATGGCACATAGTTTGTCATAAGGTTCTGAACCTTTGAAGAAGAAGGAAATATTTATGGAGAATAATATGTATTTTCTAATGTGAATATAAAAAGTATGAGGAATCTGATTTACATCCTAAGTAGAAAATCAAAATGTAATATGTTGTTATAACTGTTTCCTTGTTGTGATTGCTTCTTCAATTACTGCTAGATTTCCTGAAAGTTAAAAGTTGGACAAATTTAACTTACCAATTTTGATCCATTTCCTTTTGCCAAGTTCTCCATGAGAACATTTGGTGGATAATTCGTTGGGGTGCCCTTTATGGTAGAAAAAATACTTCCATTTTGCAACTACTAGCTCTCCAAATCCTTCTTTGGTTGAAGTACAACACCAGTAGATGTGACGACGCATGCTTTTTATCCATTTTCCTAAAACTTCGAATCCATTTTGCTTGTGCTTGCTGCTAAAACCTTTTTACACACAGACTTTGCAACATGCCAAATATCATACAGATGGGTTGTTTCTTTCTGTGTTTCACGTATCCATTTCGCTATTCCTAAATGGCGATCAGATACAAATTTCTTTATAACTATGCCATCTTTTTTCAAATTCTCAAAGCATCTCTTCGCTCCCAACAACTCCATTCCGTTGCTGCTACCTGCCTCGTTTGCCTGTTGAAAAGAAATGCATCAAATGAGTTTACTTCTCAACACATTGTAGGCTATTTCATGACGTAGAATAATACAAAAAAACACGAAAAATTTATTTATTTATTTATTTACATATTTATTTGACATAAGGTGTTTTATCTAGAATATTTGCTGAATTATCTAATTAAAATCCAGGAAAACTAAACATTTTCCTTAATTTTAACGTAAATAATGAAGCTTTAATGTAAAAGAAACAAAAATAACATAACAAATCTTCTACAGGAGACTTCCTTTTTGTAATTCACTCAGAAGATTTCTCAATTTCTTTTGTAGAATAGCTGAAGGCCTATACATTTGCGCAAATTCTCAGGAATAAAATTATCCACAAAACTGCAATATGATTATGTAGATAACATCTTAACATCTAGAGACCTTCAATTAAAACCCTGGTGGGGAAGAAAAATGATGAAAGGGGGTATTGGGAAAAATTATAGATTCTTGCGTAAAATATTTACCCCCTGCAAATTCTTCACCAGTCAGAGACAATATTGCGATATACAGTTTAAACTCTTCTCTTTTCGCTAAGAAACTGCTTTTGAGAAAGGCTCAGTTCTGTAAGGATCAATTTCATTTCATTTTTATTTCATCAATACTTGCTTAAAGAAACTTGTTATAATTTGGTAGCTACAACTGTAATGTATTTATTCTATGTTCATAAAAACGTCTGACATTACCTGGATGAGCTCAAAATGCACAATCTTCAATATTGTTGGGCAAAGCATGGAGTAAAGACCAAATTTTGCACTGTGGCCCATTCAGTCGAAATGACCATCTCCTGCCCATGAAATGTTTCTTTTACATTTCAGTCCCTTGATTAGTTTTTCTCTGTATGAATTCCAAAAGGAGAGAATCTGAGGAAAAAGGAACTTCTTCTGATGGTAAAGGTTATTACTGATAAACCCATATGCTTGCAGACTAACAAGAAACGGCTTATTTTGGCTCCAGCCATCAACATTGCGAAACTCATAAGTATGTTTCCAGCAGGGTATCGATTGAAGATCATTGGCTGGCTTTTCCACTGAAATGACCTACCACAGTCCTTGCAGGTCTGAGTCACAACAACCATTGTCCCATTCTCTCTTATCTTTACAGAGGGTTTTCCAGATTTGCAGATAAAACAAAACATGCTAAATAACTTTAACAGCATTGACTGAAATATAATATATTTCTTTTCATACTGTTGGTTGCTTTTTCTTATCATCGCTGAAAAATACAAATGGATATCAGTAAGTACTTTACACATATTATATGTACAGAATAGTATGACCTATTTCAAACCTATCAGAACTGTCAATTCAAAAGAAATTCATGCACTTTTGAAAATAAAATGCAGATATTGGGGCACATTACTACTGTATATGTTACTATGATCAAACAACCCACCTTTTGCATTCCTGTGAATTTTGTGCAACATCTTCCTTGTCATCATCATCACCATCATCATCATCAGTCAAGTTTTCCATTGTTTCCCAGTCATCATCACTATCACTGACACTTTCATCTGTTTCCTCTTCATCAGATGAAACATGCTGGTCTTCTTCAGGCGTTATATTTGGTTGGTTTACTTGTTCATCCACGCAAATAACATCCCGTGGAAAACAACATTTACCATTTTTCATATTGACAAGTTACAAGCAGGCATCCATTACGAACAGTGCATGATCATGCCCACATATACAGAACGATGAGGTTAAATGTCAGACATATGCTACTGTACAGTATGTCCGTGAAAACTTAGAGAGTAGCTGATGCGAATTTTTCAAAAATCGTGCAATGTGCAATTTCACACAATAGCTTTAATTACAAATAGGTATGTGGGTAGCAGGAATGATTTTTTAAGTAGACCTTATTTGCAAGTTTAATATGCTAGCATATACAGAAAAAATGTGACCAACTTACATGTCTCTTTTTGTGAAATTTTCTCCTCAAGTTTGAGACGATCTTCTGACAGTTATGTAGCCTCTTTTTCAAATTTGTGCAATTTTTTTGTCAAATTTTTTCAAAAAATGCAGGGTGATTTCATCAGACATGCCTGTGCATTTGTCATTCTTGTTATTTGATTCTACCACTTCTCTTGAGCTGCTGACACCAACCTCTTCTTCAAGTAAGTTATCAGTTCCTATTTGTATCTCATCTGCCACAAGAGGTTGCAGTTTCACAGAACATAGAGCAAAAATGTTTGCAGCCGCTGTGCAAAGAGCTTTTGCGCCTGCAAGCTGCGGCCAAATGGCGACGCGCAAAATTTTTCCCGCCAACCGACCATGTGACACTTTGATTCCGATCCAGGCCTCCTGGGAGGTGCAATGTTATAGGGTTTTGTGTCACCACAACCACAAAAGACCTGAGCATGGCGGAGTGAACTTAAAGCCTGATCGGCTCATTTTATATACAAAATTTTACCATGTGAGTATGCCTCAAATATTGTCAGTTCCACGGAGAAAAAGTTCAAAATTCAAATTTATTTTATCTCAAAAACGGCACCATGCCACACGCTGATTTTTTTATTGATTCATCTTCATGCCCCGAAAAATAAGATTATATTGGTTGGCATATTTGGAAAATTGGGTCACGTTCATAATTTCACCGCAAAGATACCTAACTTTAGGATTGTCAATTTATGGGTGCGATTGAATGATGATTTAAAACCGCCATACTTTTTGGGATATGCGGTATATTCATGGAAGTTTTTCATTAAAATAGATTGGTCACGAATGTAAGTAGCTGTTTTTAACGCGATTTTGAAATCGCTTCGGTATTTTTCTATAAGAGTAGGAAACCAAACAAAAGCGAAATTTTGAAAGGTCAACATGGGACGTTTTGTTCGATATTTGAATTAACGATCGTGAAAAATTTCCACCATGCCGCATCCTGAATTTTTGTATACTTGTAGTCAAAAGTTCAATTTTTTTGTATATTGTCTCCTTCAGAGGCGGAAAATTGGGTAACGCTTGAAAATTTACTTTTTAAATTGTTCATATTTCCCTTCTTGCCTAATAGTAGGCCTAGGCATAGGATACTTTAGTTTGGCAGTAAAGCATAGGCCACGAAGAGATTAATAAGGTTTTAAAGCCATAATTTAATGATATAAATGTATCTTAAGTAGATAATTTATCTATTTGACTCCATAAAAATAAAGCAGAGGTAAGGTTAAAATTCAAAGTTTGTTTTCTCATATATTTTTATATCAATCGCATCCGGGACAGAACGACACAATTTTCGCGGGCAGGTAAATCACGTCAGCATGCGCGCGCATAAAAAACATTTTTGCACTATGTTGTTTCACAGGGCTTTTCTGGTGCAACAGGTTTCGAATGGTCTATGTGGAGTTAAAAAAGGAAACTGGCATGAGTAATGAAAACTATTATATCAAACAAGAGTTGAAAAAATAAAAAAATATGGTGTACCCTGACATAAGTTAAAACTGTTGCACAAGGTCCAGATGATGCTGGAGGACAGATTTCATAAATAAACATCATTAAAATTGAGAGGGATAGTAGCACAACATTTGCCATTTGATGGACTCTGCATTCTCCAATTGAGTCCTTGGGCTTGAGCATGAATAAGATCAGAGATGTGGGAACCAGGAGGCACATGCCCCCCTCCCCCAATTTTGCAACCAACAAGAAAGTGCCCTTTTTTATTTTCAGGAAGTGCCCTGGACTTGCAACAACTGTCTCTCTTTTTAGTTCAAGTAGTCTGAAAAAAGCCCCCTTCAGCAATGAAAAAGTGTTATGCCCCCCAGGTTTGAGATGTTTTCCTTGATAAAGATACAGTATACATATAAGACTTTCAAGTAAATACTGTTACTCTTCACGTTTACATCACTTTTTACAAACAGCATGTTAAAATTATCCAAGCTCTTTGTGATATCATTGTCTGCTGTTCTGCACTGTTTCCTAAAAATGATTTTTTCTGTACTAAGAAAAACACAAGGAATCCCAACTTAGGCCGATGGCTACCTTCAAAGCTATCTTATCAGCAGGGGCAACTTCAAAAAAAAATTTCTTAAGAAAAGAATGAGTTCCGACTATACCTGTCTTCGTTCTCTTGGGGTCGATATTTTCTTCTCCTCAAAACTATCACCGATAACTTTTCGTTTTTGGACTTGAGGGGCATTGTCAATCGTTGGCACTGCACCAGGTTCTAGCTTTCTTTGCCTAGGAATGTTGTTTCTTTGTGGGCTATTTTCTGCAACCAAGATGTCTGGACGTCTAAAGTAGCACGTTGGCTCAAAGTGCCCCGAGCAAAGATGAGACAATGTGGTTGGAGTGAAGTCTTTTCTGTGTCTTCGCACAAAGTTTGTCCACAATTTCTGCACAGTCTTGTCGTTAGGAAACTTGTGCATGTTGACATTTGGGCTGAAACTACTATTCTTGCACGACCTTTTCCCAGGCAAACCAGCAACGCAGTATTTCCCTCCCCCTTTCTTCTTTTTATTCTGGCCATCTCGTGATTTCTTCGGGCTCGGCTTCATGTCTTCATTCGCATCAATTTATTTTGTTTCCCGGCAAAGGCAGTGCAAGAGTTCCAAATAGAAAGTTTTCAAAATTTCATTGCACTGGCACTTTAAACATAAATGCAAGTACATGAGGTGTGACCATAGGTGAGGTCATAGGTGTGGCATCTAAAAGTTGACTTCAGCATAGCCTTCCTTCGTAACTTTTCAAAACCAGCTGTTCTTACTTCCAGAAGCTTGAGAATTTGCTTCAGAAACGTTGTTTTAGGGATTTATGTGATTCATTCCATAGAAATTCATTCCAAATCCACTGGCGCCCCCACTCATTGAAGCCCTTATTGAGCACTTTGACACTGACAAAACAGATTTTGTTAATAAGGTGAGAGTGACAGCAGAACAAATTGCCTGGCTTTCCAATGCCATGATTGGACAAAGAAATAATGAATTGTGGGGGCAATATCGGAAGCTGCAGCTTACAGGCAGTAACTTTGGGGATGTCATTAAGGCATATAAAAGGAAATTCGAGAGCAGCAAACCAATTCCTCCTTCACTTTTGAAACAACTAAGGGGTGAATATGCAATGGGCAAAAGAGACTCAATAATGTGGGGGCAGATGCACCAGGAAACTGCATTGAAAAGATATATTAATGAAACAGGCAATGTAGTGGAGCAGTGTGGGCTCCTTTTGTTTCCTTGTGGCTTTCTAGGCAGTAGCCCAGATGGAATAATCTCTGAGCAAGATGGTTTGGCTGCAAACGGTAGGGGAGTGCTAGAAGTCAAGTTTTCTTAACATTTATTCATGTATTGTAACAAGTAAGTTTATTAATTCCTTGTAGATGTTTATAACAAGACTCTTCTAAACAAGTTGTTTAGAGCTTAGTAAATGGAGCACTCAAATCTTTCTAAAAAGTCATATCAATCAAAGCAGACATAAATAAATGGTTAATTAACTTTTATTATTTATCAAACAATTTAAGTTCTTCCTTTGATTACAGTCAGGCTTTTCATTTTATTTTAATCAAATGCAATCAGTATTTGTTTTTTTCTAATTCCTGAGTTAATTGTTGAGTTTCAACCATTGTAAAACCTATAAGAATATGTAACCTTTCTTGCAGTTCATAATAAAGAAGTTTTCTTTCATGCATTGTTGTATCTTCAGTTGATGCAAATGTATAACAATAAGCTTGAAAAAACAGCATCTTATTTGTCAGGCAGTTGCCAGTCTGCATACAATCTGTTACAATAATCTAAAAAAACAAACAATTAATGCAGATGATAACTTAGAATATTGAAGAAGGGATTGATCTCAATTATCAGCTTTATTGTTTGGACTTTTCTTACCTTAGTAAAGAGAGGACCTCTTTGTCTGAATTTTTTTAGACTGAAGGAACTTTTCATTAATATTTAGAACTGGATGTAGATAATATCATACAATATCAATCTTTGAAACAAGGGGGTGGCATTGCTTTGCCTGAATTTTGATGGGATATGTTAAAAATTGAAATAAGTTGCAATATTGTAGATATCATTAAAACATCTGCAGATATTATGATGTGATTTATAAAAATGCGAGATAATATATGTATGATACAGGCTCTACATACAGACTTAACATACATTTACTTTTCAAAGTGTGTTTCACTTCTTGCATTTTCATTTAATTCTTGAAAAATGCCAGCAATGATAGGTGTTTGCAAATCCACCAAAGCTGCACAGACTTGCACAATTTTGTCTGCAAATGGACACAAATGGGCACCAATATACCGAAGGATCTTGTAGTTTCACAACTTTTCAATTGCCCTCTCTACGTGGATCCTGCAACTGGGAATTTTTCTTGAATATACAGCTTCTTCAACTGTAAATTGTGTTTTGCTATTAAAAAATGCTGGTAGATTTAAAAAAAACATTCTTTGGAAGCAAATCATGGATGACAAATCCCTTGTCTGCAATTATCAAATCTCCAGCCTGAAAAAAATATATAGTAGATTAAGGCATAGAATTACCTACCCAAATGAATGTATAATGCAAAAAACCTGAAAAAATAATCCTTTTGTTTTAACAAAATTGTTTTATGCATCAAGATTTTGATTCCTGGTTGGACTGCATATAGGCCTGAAAAATTGCCTTCAAAAAAACCCCAGCAGTTGGCAATGCAGCACCTTTGTTGTGTATTGAATCAGCAAATGACTGGGGATTCCCTCTTGAAAGCCATGGCTGGTTCAGGTCGCTCAGTAGATTTGAAAACGTGTCGTATATATCATCAACCACCAAGTTGAAAATCATGCACAGTTGTGGAACAGGTCTTCCGAATCGTGAGACTAGGGTCCCATTTGAACAGATCCACATAGATCCGTACCCAAACTGGCTACGATAGGCCTTGCGTTTACTCGGGCATGGTAGGATCTGTATCTTTTCTGGGAGAGATCCATACCATTTACGATTCGAAAGCGAATCCATTTCGATCCTTACCTTCATCGGCGCCATGTAAACGGGAGATAGAGATCTGCAAAGGCACTGCAGTAAAATGAGACTGTTGCTGGGGTCAATGGAGGCTATTTCAATTGTACGCAGCACTCATCATACAACAAAGGAATTACTCTCCCACCCCTTTCCACAGTTGACAGCCTTTCTGAACCCTGTCTTCATTTTGTTTTATTTTCTTTTCACCTTTTCTTTTGTAATTTTTTCTTTATCCAGGCTATTTGGAAAGTCCCCTGTTGCTGTTTCTGGATAGGCCTCAATAAATTTAAGTAGAATGTCTTCATATTTGGACATAACAGTCCCTAATTCTTCTCCATTTTTCATTATAGCAGCATTGTAACCCATAACTACTTTCATCACGAAAGCTGTCTCCTGCTGTCTGTCTGGAAAAAGGTCGAGGCATTGGGCTAACTAGTTCCGAGACCTTCCCAGCTTGTCTCAACCTGTTGTGTCTTGTTTCGTAAACTCTGTAATATAACATTTGATGTTGAGATTCCATATACAATTGTAAGTGTGAAGGAGGGCATTGTTTATGGTGATTAATTTTGATTTAATTTGTAGAAAGAGTTAACATCTAACTAAGGTTGAGAAATCTTAACATCCAGCAATGTTAAAGTACAGAAATGGTGGAAGTTGTCCCATTTAACATGAAGGGTACAATATCCAACAATTACAAGGATTACTGGAAATACAAAGGCTGATCAATCGAATACAAAGGCTAGACGATTTTTGTATGTCCATTTCTTTTTCAAAGAAAATGCTGACATATCTACTACAGTAAGTATTTTTCAATGAATTCAAAGCAAGAAAAATCACTCGTCCACGAAAAATTGTTTATATTCCTTTAAATCCTCCTTTGCATATCGATGTCTATTATTCTGTATTATTCTATTATTCAAGGAACACTCTTTCCTTTTTTGAAGTAAAAAGTCCACAGTATTAAACATGAAGAACGAGAAAGTAAAAGTCATCATACATTTTAGAGGAGATGTAGAAGTAGGTACTCTTCCCATCTCGAATATTATCATTAACAATTAGTACCTATTTGCTTTGCAAAGAATAATTACTTTTTTCTTATTGCCACTTATTTCTATGATACTATGCAAAAGGATCCTAACCTTACGAATTATATCTTTGTAACACTTACAATATTCATCAATGAAATGCATTCAACAGTTTTTCACAAATTCTTTTTAACATAATCTCCCATACAATAATGGCAGTATTCGCCGATTGAAAATGGAAGCTGCAAGGGCATTTGTCCTAAGCAAGAAAATTAAATTCCAAATCATAGACCGTGGTCGGCATCTCATAAGAAAATTAACATACGTTCAGCATTTGCTATAAAAACTCCTTTTCTACAAATCTATTCGTCTTATCACACTTATTCTTTAGCTGTTTTCTTGACATTATTTTGTCTATATTTAACAAAAGTTACCAACGATGAGGTATTTCTGCATCGTAGCAAAGATGAGGAAGCACCCCACTAAGAAACAATGACCCAAAATTGAAGTTCATCAAAAGCAATTATAAGAATGGATTATTTCGATCTTAATGCAATGCAAGCCAACTCTGACACAAAACCATTTAGATTCATACCTCTTAGAGAAATTCCAGGTTATGCCATAAGAAACGCCAATCAGACTAAAAATCCTATCTGTAGTTAGTTCTTTGATTTTAGTTTTGATAGTGTGCTATTTAGTGATAATTTAGTGATCATTCTAAATGATCAGGAATTCTACTCATTGATTCCTTTTGAATTCGTTGTATTTGTGAAGTTTCTGAAACTAACCATTAAACAAATTTAACTGTATCACAGGAGCCTTTCACATTTATAATACATCGAGAAATCTCCAACACATGGCTAAAAATCCTTGTTTTTGAGATTAAACACTGTTTAAAATTGCATTTGACAGCAGCTAAGTCTCAGCTTGTTCTTAATTTGTAATTTTGACAAATTCTGAGTTTCATGTTCTTATAAACCTGTTCTTATAGAAAATGTACTTGCAATTTCAGACTATGAGTGGCTGGAACTAATTCAATTCATGTATACAGTGGTACTTTTTGAGCGGCAGGTTACAAGGTCATTGAAAGCGAGATGTGGGAGAGGGAGCTGGAGCCCCCTAATAATTTTCAAACTGTACTTTATTTCCTTTTAACTAGTGTACTGAATGGGAAGCAATACAATGGGCAGCACCCCCCCCCCCCCAATATGAATTCTGTTACAACAACATTGGGTTATGCTATTCTGTCTGCCACGGAATTTTGTAGTTACTGGTAGTATCAAATTCACCTCCATTATTTTCTCAAACTCTGCACTCTTAAAATACTAACTACACGTCATTCTATTTCTACCATTGTTTAGGCTGACATTACTCCTGACTTATGCTTACTCAATTTCTTGTCTCTTCCTTAATCATGCTTTGTAATCCTTCTTCACCGCTTAATTTTAAAATCGCCATAAGCCTATATATAATCAAGTTCAATGTTGTTAGCTTGTAAGTTGCCATATTCGCCGGAGAAAGGTGTTTAAAAATCCATGACAAGAGCTATAAAACTTTATTGTAACAACATGGAAAATTCCAAGAAGGAAACCCATGCTTCCATCCTTAAATTGAAAACTGACTTTAAATCAAAGGCAAAAGAGAGGGGAAAATACTAGGAAAAGAGAAGACAATATTTAGAGTTAATTGGTCAACCAGCTCAAAGCAATTTGGTAGACCTTGAAGCACCTGCAGGAAGAGAGCTTTTTCTTGCAGCCCCATCTATGAAAAAGCAGAAGACAGCTGCTGGAGTCAGAGACGCGGATCATGACTCATCTTTGCAGCTATTAAAAAGCGATGATCCCAGGGACACATTAGAAGATCTAAGTGAAAATTTTGATGTTTTTGGCATAGAAAGTGGAAGCAAGTTTTCTGATTATCAGATGCTTGACACCATGGAGAATGACAGCACACCGGCTTACAGGCATGAGAAGAGTCTAGCACCTTCATTTTCAGCTACTGCTTCAACATTAATGGGAGATTTCAAAATCGGAAAGGTTAGAACAACTTTTAAGCATTTACTTAAAAGGTTTATTTTCTCACAATTTCCCTTTAATTTGAGTTCTTCTAGAATTTTTTGAGTAAAGAAAATCTTTGATTTCACAGAAGGACAAATTGTGCTATTCGAACCCTTCTATTTCTTTATTGGTACTTCATTCATCTTTTTGTGTTGATGAAATGTCTTGAATCGTTATAAAACAAAGCAGCCAATTATGAAATTATTTTCATTTTAATCTAGTTTCCTCTGTTATGTTAATTTATGATATTATTTCAAAGGTTTGGTGCTGCTGATTTGTTGAGTCTCTATATCTTGGAGTTGACTCAACACAACGAAATAGCATGTTGCAGTGAAAACTTTTCAAATTTCTGCTTACTCAATTTTAATGAGAAAAAGGGTTGCTTAAAGGTAAGGCATTAATTGTCTCTGTTTAAACATGTTACATGCAAAATAAACATCGCTTAGCTTCTTTGGGTGTTCAGATAAAGATTATAAGAGTCTACCCGTATTATTTGATTAAATTAGTGAGATTAAATTAATGTTTGATCAAATCTATTGAATTGACTTTTCGGTAGAAAACCTTACTTCCATTGAATTGATTTATTAAACCCCCTTTTGGGTTAACAGAAGCATGTCATTTTCGAAAAAGCATTTTGTCCTATGGTGCAAATTTTTGAATATCCATGTTAATTTGCATGGCCATGGTCTGTTGTATGGGCTTCTTAGCATTTGGTAGAATGACTAGCATTATAAGGTCTTTTGAGAATTAGCCAAAACAAGTTTAAATTTTCTGAGACCTTAGCTGGTTTAGAAATTATTTGTTTGGCCTGTTATTAAGATACTCCATCAATACTTTGACTGAATATACAAATTATATTAAACAGGTAAATTCCTTTGTATTTACCAAATCGCCCTTTGGTTTGGGGGAGATAAATTATAATGGACATAGGTTTGTTCTTGCGTCAAGGGTCAATTGCAGTTCTTGGAAAATATGATACTCTCGGGCGAAATTTCTTTTCAGGGTAATAATTATAGTTGTACTTGTCAAGCATTTTTAGAATTAATTACAAATTAATGCCAACATGAAAACAAATATGAAAAAAGCGCTCTGATGTTTATGCGTGGCTCATTGGCATGCCAGCTCTCAACGTTTTCATGTTATTCTATTCAATTTTATCAGAACTTTATTCACACTTTCCAGATTCGGTTCCTTCTAATGGAACAGCATTCATGCCAAAGTTTCAAAAGTGATTTTCAAGAAATGCGATTTCTTGAATAACTGCGACCCACTCCAGCACTTTCAATGTAAGTAGTTTTTCAACTTGAATTATATATAACTTTCAAGGTGTATGTTGAAAATACCAGATCATCTTGTAGACCAAAATCAAGAAAAGGTTGCAGAACTTGCCAACGTTATTTTCCAAAGATAATCAGTGAAAATCCATAGTTATTTGGTATTTGAAAATCCATAGTTTATTGCCAAAAATTAGCGGATTTTTTTAAATTTTTACTTAATTTTCATAAATGCTCAAATGTCTTGACACGACGTTTGAAATGCAGCCTTAGAAAATAAAGTATTAACAAGGAATTTTAACCTGTGAAAAGTGGGTCAATAATCTAGATCCACAGGTGTTTTTGCAGTGTCTTTTACAATATAATCAGCCTGGCACCTTAGTAACATTATTTAGATTGTGTCTTCACGTGTCTTTGGCAAGAAAATAACAATTAGCACTGAAAATGTTCGATAGCAGGGAAGACAGTGATTATATTCCTTACGACTTTTATGTGGAAAAGGAAGACAGTAGGAGGAAAGTGGCAGTGGTAACCAAGGTTGAACTGTTAGGCCCACAGCAGCCATGTTGGCTACCCATTGGAAATATTGACGAAGATATTTCACCAAATTTGCCTCCATTTACTGCTGCAAGTGGACCTAAACATATTGCCAGGGAGGAAGCAGACCCCCGCATGTATTTTCAATACTTTGCTACGGATGAATTTTTCAAGACACTGCTTGATTTTAGCATCAAGTACGGAGATCAGATTGTTGCAAAGAAAGAAATTTCAGAAAAGTTTAGGTTCCAGCTCTGGCAAAATATAAAGGCAGAGGCTGACCTAGACACCTATAAGGCATTCTGGGGCCTTTTTTTTAACATGAGCCTTATTCAAAAAGCAAGTTTTGAGGAATATTGGAGGGAAAGTGACTGGTCCCAAGCCACCCCTCAGTTTTCGCAGGTAATGGGTTGTGCCAAGTGGATGATTTGGCTGAGGATGGTGCAAACATTCGATGTCACAGATCCAACTGTTGATAGAACTGATCTAGGTTTCAGGGTTATATACCCTTTGAATCACATGAACAAAATGTTCAAATTTTATTACCAGCCAATCCAAACCTTGACAGTCGATGAAGGTTTATGTGGCTTTTGTGGTAGAGTTCACTTTAGACAGTATATTCCAAATAAGAAGCACCACCAATTTGGGATAAAGATGCAAGAGTTGTGTGACACAACTGGCTATCTATGTAAAGTGCTTTTGTACTGTGGTTTCAAGCAAAAAGTTCCGGCTTGTTTTCATCACAAATATCCAAGTGATCCAAAGAGCATTGTGATGACTTTGGTGAATGACTTGCAACACCAAGGATACCAGCTGACAACTGATAACTGGTACACTTCATTGGTCTTATCTAAACAATTGAAATAAATTGGGATCACACACATTGAGACCATCAAAACAAACCAGGCAGCTGGCTTTCCAAAAGAAGTGGTGAATGTAAAGTTGGAGATTGGAGAAAAGCTTGCATATCGCATGGATGATAATGTTTGTGTTGCAATAAGGGACAAAAGAGTCAGACAAAACAACCCTTGATGCCCTGAACAAAATATTCTAATTTTTATTTTGATGGGATGGTCACAAAGTCAGAGAGGAAAACCATGTAGCTGACAAAAAGTACAAATGTCAGCTAGTTTGGGCTTACAACCATTCTAAATTTGGTGTTGACAAATCAGATGAGATGGTATATTCTTATGAGGTGGAGAGGAGAACCAGACGCTGGCCTGTCAAAATGCTGCTAAGATTGATGCAGAAGGCACTGCTAAATTAATATGTTTTGTATAAGGCATTAGTAGAAAAGCCAATGAAACGCTTACGCTTTTATGTGAAGGTATTTGGGGGACTGATGAATCCAGCAAGAAACAGACGAATCAGGCCTTAGTATTCAAGACCAGACAATTGCCTTAGTCTGACACCCTTAGTCTGATTTTTTCCAGCAGGCAAGAGGGTAAAAGGAAGAGGACAGCATTTCATTGCGTTGGTTGTCAAAGAGGATGCTGTCCAACATGTTTTCATCAGTATTTTGACTGATTTTGAACCATTCTTAGTATATATTTTATTCATCATGTAACTTTCTTACATTATAACTCCACACTTGTGCAAAAACAGCCCTTGAACATGTTCTTACAGAGTAGCAGCCCATTGATATTTTTTCTGAACTGCGTCATTACCTTTCAAAATGTAATTTTGTCATACCTTCAAATAAATTTTGAAAGCTAAACTTTGATATTTTGACTGAAAATGTTAGGCAGAGAGGACTTGTTTGTAAATAATATTTATATAATGTCCACAAAGACCAAGGTTTTCATGTTTGTGGCCTTTTGGCTAAGTTGTATCTACTTTTCAGTTTTTATATTTATTCAGTTTGCAGACTTTTCATTTTTATTGCTAAAATTTTGGATTGTGATTGAAAATTATAACTAGGTTGTAGCTTGTAAATTGTGCAAGTGGCAATGTGCATGGTATTATATCCTCCTGTCGTTTTCTGGCTCTGATTTATAGAGAAATATGTTTGTAAGAACCTTTCCTGTATTCGTATTCAGTATAGTTTCAAACTGCCTTATTCTCATTTTGTAACAAACAATTTCAAACCAATTTTGGTCTAAAACCTGTAAGTGTAGTCTTAGATACCTTGATATTACAAAAATGGTGTAAATAAATGGCAAAATATGCCCCAAGCTCTCTAAATAGGTAAAGAAAACTTCAGAATGTCATTTTCGTCTTGTGTACATTTCAAACAAGGTGTGGCTTTTGTTCCTGTGGCAAACAATTTCTTATATTTTTGTTTGAAAAAGATATTTTGATCCGAAGGTTCAAAAAAATTTCTAGTTCTAGGTAGTTTAAGTAGCCTATTTGCAAGAAATCAATCAAAATGCAATGCTAAATTTACTTGTTGGTTCTTCCGAGCTTTAGCAGTCAACAGGATAGCCTTTTTAGGTCAACTCGACGAAGCTACCTGCTTTCCTTCAATAACAGTTTCACCAGTTTCCTCTAAGAAATACCTGTCTTTCATCCCCTTCAAGCAGAGTTAAAGATGTCCACAGGATGAAGTTTCCTTTCTATTCAGCAAGAAGACAGCAGCTTCATTTGCTTGATAACACATTCATTAGCTCTGTGTGAATGTGGGTTTGCGTCAAGCCATGAAAACCCTAGACTCTGCTCTTCGATCAAAAGAGAAAATGTGCCTGAATTTTTGCAGGCTGATGTTTTGAATGCAATAAGTAAGTTTAAAGACATCCATTCTCTGACCTTCGAGATAATTTAGCCATCAATCAAATTTTAAAAAGTTTAACGATTCAAACATAATTTCTCTCATTTTTTTGCTTTTTTCATACTCATTTGTCTGGTATAGCATGGGATTCAAGGCATTTCTTCCTCTCTACTATCTTTGCTAGTAGAGAGGAACTACTATCTACGTTTTCTTTGCCTCCAAAATCTTCCTAGACAATATCTTATTCTTTTAGCATAAATAAATATTCCTTCCCATTCCGTTTATTACAGGCTTTGTCAAATCTTTGCTTGCAATAAAAGAATCCGATTTGTTGGTTGCAACGTTGGGTTGATCAACATGGGAAGCTACATAGTGGGCCACAAATTGCTACCAAACTACATGGACCATTTTTTTGGAGGTATGTCAGAAATTATAATTATTGCTACTTTTTAACTAGGTTTGTTAACCCTTTCTACTACCGTGTCATGAAAAGTAGAGAATGTATTTAAAGTATATGAAGACGATTCACCTTTTTTCAAATTTTATACATATACATTTGATTTGTAGTTCCATTTCCTCTTTTTATCAAACCTTTGCAACCTAGGTAAGCCAAATGAAGTATGGAAGTTTGTAAAGTCTTTTTATTAATGAGCTAATGCTTCTCATTGTTTTGGAATTCCAATGCACACATTTTTTACTGTGACAAAAGAGGAAGCGATTGACTGTGGGCTTTCCTAGCTACTTTCCCTCTTAAAGTGCTTATGACATGAACATTTTTATTCCCTTAAACTATAAAAGAAACATCGCTGGGAATGATGGGGAACTTAGTTTTTTCATTTGCGACTTGATTTTCTTACACCCACTTGAGCTAAAATGTGTCACAAGAAAAACGTGTTCGGGTCTGTGGTCATGTGACCTCTATAACGTAAAGTGGTTGTGTATTCTTTGAAAAGAATGAGCTGCCCTATGGATTCACTATGTGATGGCACTTTTGTTGTCCCCCTAATCGATGGTTTTTTGCATGATTATTACTCAAGCACAAAATATGTCACAAAATATCTCAAAATAATCTAGGTCAATTTTTCGGTAATTACAAAATTAATAAAAATAGAAATGACATGATATCATATATAAATATATATATAGAAATGACATGATAGAAATTTGTCTTTTGATACTTCCGTAGCACAGTGCTCAATACGTTAGCACGTAGAGTGTGATATATCATAGATCTTCAATCTATGAAATGACATGATATATATATTGCGTGCCAGAGTCATAGTTTCGCACTTCACATGCCAATATTGTTTGCAACAAAGTCATATCTAAAAAAAAATATGATTTATTACAACAAAATCAGAAAACTTTTGCTATAAATCAGGTACAAACGTTGCAGTAAATTAGTATGCACGGTTTTAAGAAACGAATACACCTCTGATGTGTGAAAAAGTGTAAATTGAACTTACCAAGACTATCTGATTTCTGTTTTCGAATCCTACTTTCGAATATGTCACAAAAAAGGAGCAGGGGAGATTAGGGAGGAAGATGTTATTGTCCTGGACTACCAGCTGAAAAAGCTGTACAAACAGAAGTTTGACGCCTGGTATAACTTTGCACAAGTTACCAAAAGACGAAAAGATATGAAAGCTGTGGGTGCAGTATATAAAATTGCATTGTGAAGATTTTGATGCAGCTAAAGTTATGGAGAAACCCCACTGAGTTCAACTTTTCCCTAAAACGTATATAGTTCATTTGCATTTTTTCTATCACGATTCAGAAAGTCATATAATTTTTAGGCACATCCTTGCAATCTTGCACTTAGTGAAAATCTGATTAGGGAGATAGAAACTCTTAAAGATGGAAAGGAATATATGATTCAAGTTGGATGATGAGATCGTGAGGAAGGTTCCTGTGCCAGCAACACACAGTAAGTTATTTTTAGTAAATTTGCTCAAATATGATTACAGAATATCACTTCATTAATATAAACAGATAGTTTGAGGTTTTCAAAAAAAAATACAAAAGTATTACTTCTGAACAAAGTTTTGGCAAATTGGAAGACTTGTATACTAGACAGACTAATTTTCAATTTGTGTAATTTTCAGGTTATGTGGAAGAAATTCAAAAAGTTGTTTTTGGTATGCTTGAGTCGAAGATGGAAAAAATTATTGAGGAAGCAGAAGCAAAGATGTCCAGCTCTATGACCTCAATGTTTGAAAATAGGATCTCAAAAGAAAAGACATTAGAAAAAGCAAGACAACGAGAAACCCTGCCCTATCCATCAGGTATAGACATCAGTGATACATTATACAAACAACAGCTAAACATTTTGCGAAATATATTTGTGTTGAAACTTGAAAAGGGAGAAATACTTTGAAACTTCATTTATATGTCTTATTATTATAGATGTAGCAGAAATGTAAATTTAATTATTAATATGAATCTTTCTTAATGACCCTCCATTTCCCCTCTTGTGAATCAGGATAATATTTCCTTAAAAATATAAATATTTTTCCATAGTTCTTATAAGTCCATGATCAAGATAAAATGGAATTGAGGAGGGCAGAAAACAAGAAACTGAAGCAGCAGCCAAACAGTTTGGTGAAAAAAAAGAAAGGCACTGTATAACATGTGGCCAACCAATGAAAGGTCATAAAAAGGAGTCATGCCATGGGGTAATTAATATTTTCTCAATTTTCAGGAGTTATTGAACTTTAACGCTAATCAGTACATATAAAGTTTCAGAAATAAATATAGAAAAGAAGCTTCATGCAAGATATTTCCACAAAAAAAACATTTCCAGAATTACAAAATTGTCAATAAGAAATTTTAGGCCTAACTTTTTATTATCTTTCCTCAGAATCCTTATACCCTTTTGTTGATGTGCATCGTCATACTTAGTTTTTATATATGTGGATATACAGGCAGGAAGGGGCGTGCTTCGTCCCAACCAAGGTACCCAAAAATCCACCTCACAACCCATCTGTATGCAACTGCATTGAGATACCAATAGAACAAAAACTTTTTGACTTTATGTGAAAGTTAGTTTTAGTTTATCTGATTATTCTTTTTAACTGGCAGGATTATTCTTTGTTGTAGTGAAGATATTTTATCCCTAAGGAAGTCCATACCAAGGTTTATCCGAAACATGTTCCAAATTAATGCAGTCTACTTTCGTGTTTGACAGAACACAAGCGTTCTCTTTGTGTTTACTCTGTGTTCTTTAACTTCATTGTTGAGAGTTGAAAATGATTTATAATGCTCAGTGTTTTATCATTTCCAATATAAACAACTGAAAACTTCAAATTGTTTTTGACTGGTGATTTTTCAATCATTGGTGTGTCCTGCAAATCTAACTTTGATGTGGTAATTAAAGTTTGTTTCGTGACTTGTGTAGCAGTGGCAGTAAACACAGAGACTTGTATTTGTTTTGGCAACAGAGAAATAGTTTCATTAGCCAAGCCATACCACTTTCTGAAGGTCCTTTTGATGCAGTTCCAATCCTACTATGAAAAAAGATAAAGTAAATGTTTTTAGTGAATAATGGGAAGCATTTCATCATACCCATCATTCCATGCCTGGCTAAAAATGTAATCTGTGTCTTCACACATTTACGAAATTTGAAAAAAATTAAAGTCATTGGTGTTTGACTCACTTTCATGTATTCCCATTAAATTGCTAGGCCACAAAATATTCTAGTATGTTTAAAATATTAGTCTGTCAAGGAAAGGGGTCATGCTACACTGGTAAGATAACATTGGAAAATCAAATTTCTATTATAAACTTTTTATTTGCTGTTTAAACACAATTATCTACCTTTGGGTACAATAAATTTTTTGGCGAGAGACAAGAAAAAATGCCCACAGCTATCAATAATATTTCTGAAAATATGACAAATTATCTATCATTTGACACCAAATGTTGATAGAGCAAGTTTAAAATTTTCACTTCTTGGTTTACTTTTCACAGAGTTGCCCAAATATAATTACCTATTGGCCTACTTGTAAAATGACAACTTCTGTGAGATGTACATTAGAGTATAAATTATCTGCGAGGACATCTGCAACAAGTGGCATAGCTTGAAATACCAGGGACTTTCCATGGACTGTTGCTTCACTATAATAAATATTTTTCTTTCTTTTGAAATAAGAAGCTAGTCCCTTCTTTTGATCTGGTTGAACAGTATCCACGCCATCAAAAAAGTGACAAACCATATTCAAAGCTTCTTCAAATTTCTCTTCACTCAAAATGTAGCTTACCTCATCCTTTCAATGTTGATCTGACGCCATTTTGAAAACACAAAACACACGGACAAATCAAAGCAGAAAGCTAGGTAGCGATAGAGACGGGTGTTGACCAACCACAATTGTTCCATCGTTTTTCATGGATTGTGACGTCAAGAGAACAAGAGAATGCTCGCTGTTGTGCAGACGCTACAGTAGGATAAACATTTGCAATTAAATTCGAGATTCTGCAGGCAGGCTAGTTCACCTTTAACAAATGAAAAATTCTGAGCTGCATGATATAGTTACCTGGATCTACTAGATATATCATTTTCGGAAGTATTTAGCTGTTCTGAATGCAAAGTAAACCAACAACGATTGTTTGATGCCACTTTCTTGTCATTCAGCAAGCAAGCGACTCAGTTATCAACAGACGATGTGAATGAATCGAGGATCAAAAAACCTAAAAAGAGAACAAGGTATAAATATACGATAGATTTTTACTTATGTTTTAATTACCACATCTAGTAGTGTTGTGAGAGTTTACCGTCTGATTTACAAGTACTAAATAAATAATTGAAACACTTGGGAATTGGTAATTGGGAAATGATTTTTGCTACAGATAAATTTGATAAATTCCCTGTTACTTTTATTTAGCTTCTCAGCATTTGTTTTTTTTTTCTCTTTCAAACAGGTGTACAAGTTTGCTATTTTCTTTGGGGTCTTCTCTCACATTCCTAAATGATCTAATAGCTGTAGCTTACATATACAGTTACAATTGGGAGATGCTCACTTTTTCAAGTGAATCTTTTCAATGAAGAATTTTTTGCCACTGATGAACAATTGATATAACACATGTTATTTTATTTGCAGCCATGTCAAGGATCGCATTTTTTTAAGTGACCAGGAGACTCGTAGTTTGTTAGAGAGATTTGCCTAAAAATCTGGAAAGAGCAGCAAGTCTTCTTACCTTACTTGAATACAAGAGTCTTCTTACCTTACTGCAAGAACATTCACCCGAGCTATATGACCTTTTCGTATCTTTTCAAAGAGAAACTATAACTGAGGACAAAAGTTATGGAAACTTCCTCACAAACAAAGAAAAGTTAATAGCCTCTTTGTATGAGTGTCTGCGTATCTGCGTAACTTATCAACTCTTTTGGCAAGTCCCAGTCCTGTTTGCAGTTCACTGCATCCTGATGAAAGCCTTCTTGACCTGCTGAACCACATTATCACTGTAACAGAACCAATTGACATTGGGCATCTCGTGGTATTCAAAGAACAGTGTGCAGTTCTTTTCAGTTTGTTTATGTCTTGCGAAAATATTAAACCACCCGATATGCTGAAACCTGTTTTGATCAAAATGATGAAAAAAGCAGTAAAGCCATTTCAGACCATAGTAGAATGAAAATCATTAAATACAAAACAGGAAAGTTCTCTGTACACTTAGTGGCAAGCACTGCCAGCTTAGACGGAGAGGAAACAGACAAAAGAAAAAGCAAGAAAAGGGGGGAGAATGTACCAAATTAGCATTAGGGCACTCATTTCCATTGCCTGGCATTTTCATTCTGTTCTTCATTCTTCTTATGGTTTAGAAACAAGCTAACAAAACGCTTTATGCTGAAAGAATGGCAATAGAATAAAGACATAGATTGCATATACCTATACATTGTCTGACGTCTACAAATTTAGTATGTTCCACACGAATTTCATATTCAAACATTTCAGCTTATAGTATTGTGATTTTTAACATGTAAATAGACTTATACCTACATAAACATTTTCCATGTGGGTACAACAAATTTAGTATGTTCCACAAGAATTTCATAAGCACCAAGCATTTTTAAAAAAATTAATATACCGAGATATTGTAAAAAGAGCGCAAATGGAAATAACCGAATAAAGCACACGAGTCTACAGTGCAGTGAATTGTTGATTTTAAATCAAAAAACGAGATTTGGAGAGAGGAGGGGTGTTGCGGCCCTGATGAATAAGTGTAACAACTGCCATATCTTACAAATAAAAGTACTTCACCTATGCTATTTAAGTTTTCATGTATTTTGTTTAAGTTATAATGAGGATCATTATTGGCGTTAGAGGAGGGATAGAGGTTATTATTTGTTTTATTTGCATAAGGCCTAAAACTAAATTCTATGAAACATTATTTGTTCGATTGAAGATTATGGTAGAAACGTAGTAAGTCAAGGTGAATGGCTGTTGCGTCTTCTGATGAGCCCAGTACTTTTACGGCTGTGCTGTCTGCTTCTTCTTGAATAATGTATCTCTAGAAGGTTACAAAATGAGCATTCAAACACATAAAAAAGAACGGTTTTTCTGAGGAGTGGGCTCCATGCTTCAACCGTTTCTTAAGTCCTAGAAAACACTGGACGCTACAAAGGAAAGAATGCTTAAACTGCTATGGAATTGACATCTTGTCAAAAAATGCTAAACAATTTACTTAACATCAATTTATAAATTTATAGCTGAAAGAACGTTAATCGCTATTTGGATTGAAGGACAAAAGTCAGTGAGAGGCTGCAGGATGAGAGTTATACCATAAATCCCCGAATTAGCCGTCTGGGGGCTTATTTATTTTTGATATTTCAGGATGGGGGCCTATTCAAGGGGGGCTTAAATGAGGGGGGACTTAAAAGATTATTGTAGACATTAAGTAGACATTATTAAAAGACCTCGTTTATCGTAGGAGGATAGCGATCCTAGTGCGGAAAGAGCTTCTTAAACTACTCTGAATCTATATGTTTAAAAGCATTTCAAGGTCGCAATTTTGCTGCTCCAAGCAACAAGATAAGAAAAAGATTGGATGTAAACAATCCTACTTGCATTTTCAACTACTTGCAATTAAGCTGAGGACCGTTGGGCCAAAGTCAACGCTTCCATTTTGTCTTGGTACCTTGAAAAGAGTGAAAATCCAAATAAACTATAGGATACATGTGAAATGTGAATGTTTTTATTACGAGCTTGGGCTTCTTTATTAAAAATGAATCAACAAGGCAATTTTTTAATTGACCTGGATTTGAAAAACATGGATTTGGCGAATCTTTGAGCGAGTATTTGCACACAGGGCTTTGGTAGGCACCAGATGATAGAGAAATTGGTGATGCAGAGACGATATTATTGAGCCCCATACTCATAGAGCCCCATACTCATAGAATGCTATGGGATTTTGAACATGGTTATCTTCGATAAGCATTTGCAAGGCAGAATAGACCACAGACATTTCCACGACTTTGCTGCTGCTGCAAAATGACAGTGACATTCAGCAAGTCATTATTTTTGGTGCCATGGCTATTGTATTGTTAAGCCCTGCAATACCATTTCCCAAAGATTTAAGGAGATATTGGCCTGCAACAATGTGTTCATCACAGAGCCAGCCATTTGAATCAAAAAGGGTGTCTTGAAGCTGTCTTGACAATTTAATGCCATGAATCTCAACCCATCAAGACTTATCTTCTCCCATGTCAGGTATCTCATCAGCATTGATTGGATCTATTTCAGTGAGTATACCTCCAATTCTATATCCCATAGAGTTGTCCTCTACTACTTAGGATGCTAAGACATTTCTACTTTCATTTTTGTATGGGGTAAATCCTTTTATTTTCACTATTTGTTGTTTTTTCACTGCTAAAATTCCAATACGCTTGTTAAATTTCGAGACTTTTTTCTCACTTTCTCTTAGTTTAAGTTTCTTTGTTCCTATGCTTCTTTTTGCATTTTTTGCTGGTGAGCATGTGATATCTTCTAATGCCAACTCATTGGACATGGTTCGATTTTGTCTTGTGTACTTTATAGCTTCCTTCAATCTCCCTTTTAAATGCTCAAAACATGGTTGGTATTTAAAACGTAAAGTTCATCTTGCAAAACATTTAGCAGGTGGACACATTTTTTTCTTCTACTCATCCTGTGCATTTGTTTCCGATTTTTCAGTAGACATATTTTTTCAGTCTTCAGGTCCTGTTGGATGTTGGTTTCATCTCCATTTGGTGGTTCCTGGCTTTTGATGTGATTCATTTCCTCACAAAAGTCAACTTCCATTTCTGGCAACGATTCAGCTGTGTCATGCTCTTGCACATTGTTAATACCAGGCAAGATGACTGGGTGAAACATGAAGAGTGGATGACTTTTGAAAATCTTGCCAAGACGTTTCCAACCAACACTCTGGATATTAACAACTGCACAGATATGCTTGCACGGTAGCTTGTTGTACATATACTCAGGACACTGACATGATGGAAGATATGAATATGAACCAAGCCATACTTGATATTTTTCCGTTTGTAGTTCATTTTCAACAGCAAAGAGCTTTGGATGAGATTGATGAATTTTTTCAATGGGATACTGAAGAGACATTCTTTTCATTATATGTCGTACTACACCTGATGGTCGATTATGAAAAGCTGTGGCACTGAAGAATCATATTTCCAATACGTTGCAGATGATATTAAATTCAGCTCTGTATCTGTAAAAAACATAGAATTGAGAATTCTTTTCTCTAATCATCATTTTCTATGATCAATTATAGGAATCCGCTGCATAGCGAACCACCAAAGCCATACGCCAAATTTGTTCAAATTTTTTTGACATAATATGAATTCCAGTGTGTCAAATCTCTCAGCTTTTGAAAGCTGCATACCCATAGCTACGTGTTTTGAATGTTTCATGCATACTAGATTGGATATTTTGTCTTAAACTACTTACTTGTTCTTGTTAAAACAATGCCAAGTCTATGCTACTTCAATACTTCAATATTACAACTGCAACAATATTTCAATGCCACAGATTTAATGGGATGATAAAGATGTACATGGGATGAAAAAAGGACTATACTTACTTATTGTAATTATCTGGTAGGAATTGATTAAGCAATGTGTCAACGAATTCGGAAATTGAGCAAATCTTTTTGCTTTCCAGTTATGAGGATTTCAGTCAGCAGTTTTGGAGTTCAATGCCATTATTTGTACAGATAGCTACACACAAGGATGCTTCTCGATAAAATTTTACCCATTTCTGTGATTAGAATTGGATAGTCTTTCAATGGCATTTTACTTAAAATAAATAAAAATTCACCTGGTTTAGCTTCATGTCAAACATTTCTTATAGGTTATGCCAATAAACTTTCCACACCACAATAGCTTTTACCTCAATTGCAAGGATTTGCTATTTATGTTCAGTTGAATTGATGGCTATTCTAATGCAATTATAATTTTCAGTATTATTCAACAATAAAACAATTCATGCTTGATTTTGTTAGGTATTTTCCAATGTATTAAATTGTTAATTAATTGAAATAAATAATAATTAAAATACTGTTTAATTAGCTCAAGATGTTTTTCCCAATGATTAATGGAATAGTCACGCAAACAATCTGATTTCTGCCAAACAGAACTAGTTTGAAGTCGTGAATATTTTTATGAAGGCCTGCTCTGCTTGAGCTACTGACAATTCGTCTTAAGTAAACAAGAACTTTGTCCTTCATGTCATGCACACCATGTTCATGTTTTGAAAGCCATTCCTGCAATGCTTTTTCACGATGGAAATCACAGAGGTGAATATGGGATATAAAGCATCGGCAATAAAGTTAAGTACATAATTTTTATCAATATGGTAATTATTTAGGATGTATGCGTTTATTTCTAGGATAATAACACTACTGAACTGAACAGCTCAAAGAAAATAGTGTCACATGATGTCTATGACAATTGCTGCAATTCGTTTTCATGTTATCAACATTTGGTTTCATACTGACAGTCTAGCACATTTGGTGAAATCAGTTGTATCTCTTCTCTTTTGTAACATGGATTCAATATACACTTAAAACATAAATCAAATATTGCTGTCTATAGAATATGCTTTATAGCCAGATAGTGATCTAATGATGCTTACTGGGGAAATTCCCTTCAATTGCACGAACGTCTGCCATCAAGAGATCAGCAAGGAAATTTGTTGGTTTCCATTGTGGGTTATAAATTTTTATTGTTTCAATTGCCTCTACTATAGAAGGAATATCTTCATTCTCGGGACTGATTACTGCGACAACAATATATATCCAACATTTGCTCTGACACAAAGAAAGAATAATGGTATGGCATATCTGTAAGAAATAGAAATAGTTTATCCTTAGCAGGAAACTATTTGAAATTTCACCAAAGAGGTAGTAAATGTTGTTGACTCTTAGTTGATCCCCTGTTTTTCCAAACTTCTAATAAATTCAAATACGCTGTTTAGCATACCTAATTTCTGATGAATTTCAGTACATGAGATGTGGCAGATTTTGATTACTTCACCTGCAAACTCTGTAGGCGGCATCCAAAAGACACATCTCCTGCCCATATAAAAGAATAAGACGTCTCATCTACTCTGACTGATAGAGAAAGAGAAATTTTGATGTATCTGTAATAAAAAATTTGATGTGGCTGGAAATAAAAAAAAATGAAAGCAGGTCATTGTTGCAAAGCCTCTGTTTACGAAACAAAACAACTATTTGTTCAAAACATGCTATTTGTTCTTCTCTATGCAAAGTAGGGTTTTAGGAGAAGTCTGCAAAACCTTTTAACAGGAGGAATTATCACAAGAAAATTTTTGCTGGTGGAATGAAGCAGACACGGAGTAATTTTTGTTATCTGTTGGAGAACTTTCAATTGTTCTTTGTACAATCTTAGAGACATTAAAATAATTACCCTATCAAAAATAGAATCCAATGGCTTTGCTTTTTTTATTCTTCGCAAAAAATTGCAAGATTTTCTGGTCATCAGATGCCTGTTTCCCAAAAGTTGCGTATTCAATATATTTCTAATATCGTTGGCTGATGGTAAAACCTCTGCCTTGCTAAAGATGGTGTCTTTACACCTCGGAAAATTTTGTTTTTAACATAGCTTTCCAAATGACGTTGGACTTCGGACACAGCTTGCACTCCAATGTGATGTAATTCTTTCACCTTTTTAACAACTGCATCGTCTATTGTTTCAGGCGAGGGCAGTGGTCCCATGCTTTAGGGAAATCAAATGCTCCTTTTCTTGGCACTTTGCCCCTGTTGCCCTCTTTGAGTATAGGTTCCCTGAAAGCCATGTATAATAAGTATTTCTATACTTATTTTCCATTTATGTCTCATTTATCCCATTTATACAGTTCCTGATAACATCTAACTTGCATCTCGATTTGTTTATTCTTCCTTCCAATTTTTGCCGCCATGTCAAGTTCCACCGTTTTTTGCTGTAGCATGCCAAAAAGCGAACAAGTTAAGTTTTAATTTCAAATTGTAGGCCTTGCATTAGCACTTACCAAATTCCACTTCCTAAAAAAAATCTCCATCCAGTGTAAGAATCTTTCTTGAAACCTTGGAAGGTGCGTATTGCATCGTCCTGGTTTTCGAAACCAGTATTTTATTTCCATTTTCCACATCTATATTGTCTGTTCGCATGTTCATCAAATTGGGATTTGGTTCCTACCAAATTTTAAAATTTTCCCGCTATTTTACCAAAATCCACCTCTAAAAGAGGCTTCAGCCTCATTTTCGTTTGCAAATGTCATCATGTCCTCAACTTCTCTATGATTAAGTGCCTACCCAGAGTTTTCAGATAGCGAAGAATCTTTTCTTCTGTTTTGTGCGTCAGTGCGTGGCCGGTGGCGTTGAGAGCTGAATCCAAGACAACCCACCTAAGGAATATTTACTTAGTAAAGTACCTACTTAGTAAATTGTCTAACAAGGTGGGCAATCAAAACTGAATATCCATTCGTTTTCCTGAAATTTGACATCAGTATTTCGAACAAAGGTACGTGCATTTTACCAGTCATTTTCCAAGTTTGCACTACCAGAACACAATGCTAGCAATATCTCCAAATTTAAAAACATCAAAAGGTAATAAATCTTACAATAATAATTAAATCTGTAATTTGAGTACATGAGAAAAATGAAGAACACAAGGATCGACATAGGCCAATCAGAAAAATGCAAGCACAAGACCGGTATGGTTGATCAATCAGTGCTGCGAGCCTAAAGAAAAATGTATTAAAATTTAATGGGTATACAAACTTTCGATCCACAACTGGGTATATATTTTCCATCATGTTCTTTCGGAACCTTATTCTGACATTTTATCCTCTGAGGAGTGTCAGACGAAAAAGTTTTTAGTATGTCTTAAATATTTCCTTTTTTCAAAGCCATTTTCAAATTCTGTACCGCAAAAAATTGTTCACGTTTTTAAGAGAATTATGCTATAGAGTGGACAAACTTTCCTTTTCCATGACAAATCAAAAAGTGCATGTACCCTACCATGTGTCCCATGTAGAGCGGCATCAATCCTCATAATTTTAAAAAATATCACTTTCGTACCTAAATTTCATTTTTTTCACGTTTAAGAGGATTGATGTTACTTTCCGACTGAACTAATCACATAAGTGCATGTACCCTACCATGTGTCCCATGTAGAGCGGCATCAATCCTCATAATTTTAAAAAATATCACTTTCGTCCCTAAATTTCATTTTTTTTCACGTTTAAGAGGATTGATGTTACTTTCCGACTGAACACATCACATAAGTGCATGTACCCTACCATGTGTCCCAAGTAGAGCGGCATCAATCCTCATAATTTTAAAAAATATCACTTTCGTCCCTAAATTTCATTTTTTTTCACGTTTATGAGGATGGATGTTGCTTTTCGACTGAACACATCACAAAAATGAATGTACCCTACCATGTATCCTAGGAGAGGGGCATCAATCCTCATAATTTTAAAAAATATCACTTTCGTCCCTAAATTTCATTTTTTTTCACGTTTATGAGGATGGATGTTGCTTTTCGACTGAACACATCACAAAAATGAATGTACCCTACCATGTATCCTAGGAGAGGGGCATCAGTCCTCACAATTTAAAAAAATTAGTTTCGTCCCTAAATTTCATTTTTTTAATGTTTATGAGGATGGATGTTGCTTTTCGACTGAACACATCACAAAAATGAATGTACCCTACCATGTATCCTAGGAGAGGGGCATCAATCCTCATAATTTAAAAAAATTAATTGCGTCCCTAAATTTCATTTTTTTCACGTTTATGAGGATGGATGTTGCTTTTCGACTGAACACATCACATTAGTGCATTTACCCTACCATGTTTCTGATGGAAAGCGGCATCAATCCTCATAATTTAAAAAAAATGTCATTTTCGTCCTTAAATTTCATTTTTTCAAAGTTTATGAGGATTGATGTTACTTTTCAACTGAACACAGCACATTAGTGCATTTATCATACCATGTATCCCAAGTAGAGCGCCATCAATCCTCATAATTTAAAAAAAGTCATTTTCGTCTCTAAATTCCGTTTTTTTTTGAGTTTATGAGGATTGATGTTACTTTTCGGCTAAACACATCACATTAGTGCATTTATCCTACGTTGTATACCAAAGAGAGCGACATCATTCCTCATAATTTAAAAAAATCATTTCGTCCCTAAATATCATTTTTTCGAGTTCATGAGGATGGATGTTACTTTTCTGCTAAACACATCACATTAGTGCATGTATCCTACGTTGTATCCCAAGGAGAGCAGCATCATTCCTCGTAATTTTAAAAGATATCATTTTCGTCCCTAAATTTAATTTTTTTTCACGTTTATGAGAATTGATGTTACTTTTCGACTGAACACAGCACATTAGTGCATTTATCCTACCATGTATCCCAAGTAGAGGGCCATCAATCCTCATAATTTAAAAAAAAGTCATTTTCGTCTCTAAATTCCGTTTTTTTGAGTTGATGAGGATTGATGTTACTTTTCGGCTAAACACATCACATTAGTGCATGTATCCTTCGTTGTATAGATGGATTCCAGTTGACGTCATTTGTTTACAGTTTTGGAAACTGCGCAGGAGCTGGCAGGCAAAACAACAAACACGAGCACGCGAGCAGTATACTACTGTAGTCCCCCACAGCTGTGTAGGTTGTACCGTATGAGCTGCAAAGCGTTTTTACAGGTGTTACCAGTTTAAAACAACAGTGTGCAAGATATTTAAGTAATTACTTAGCAGCATCGGGGCAAATTTAGCGGAGCAGGTGTGCTGAATAATTTTTCTTGCTGCACGAAGCGTGCTTCTGTGTTGCTACCACGAGTTTAATAACAGCTGTTTGTTTACTGTTCTGTAGTCGCTTGCATATAAATTTCGCTTGGATATGTAATTTGCTTAATAAAGTTTCATATGATGTCGTCAGATAAAAGCTATTTCGATTCTCTGGACGAAAAAGATCAGGCTAATTACAAATGTAATTAACGTTGACGGATGGTTCTGTCCTTCCGGACCCATACAGTCTTGATGAAGGCTGGCAGGATGATGTTGGTTTGCTCCCAGATGTTGGCTGGCCAGACATATACAACTACGTAATAAATACGCCAAGTAATTTTACTAAAGAATCGTTAAAGGCCTACAAGTCTTTAGAGGCATACAACTTTTTTATCTGTGGACATGTTAATGATGTCTATTATCACCCAATAAACAACACAAGCGATTTTTGTTGTATAAAGTCGCAGGTATGTAAATCTATTCTGTCTTTACTCCATTTTTATAGATGTTTTTCTACTTGCGTCTTTATAAACAAATTTACATTTGTTGGTAAAATCTTATAAATCATGATATTTTTATCTAAAGTAATGTATTTCACTTCCAACTACAGTATGTTGATATAATCAGGGTCACTGTTCAATTCAGGTTTTACCAAGTCAAAGACAAGGATAGAAATCAAGATTGTATGACGTTTGGGTTGTACTATACAAAAAAGAAGGCTGGATTCTCTCTGCTAATTGTACTTGTATGGCAGGGTAAGTTTACATTTCAAGATATTTGAATAACATTGAAAAATAATGCTAGTTAACACAGATAATCTAAAGTCAGGTAAAAAATGTAAATGTTTGTTCTTAGTTGATACATCATACCCTTGTGATAAAGAAGCCTGTTTACAGCTAATTCCATCTAGGAATAGATATATACATACATGTATACAAAACAATGCTTTCGCTTAACATTTTAGGTTAGGATCTGTCTGTAGTCATGTGGCTGCCCTGCTGTTTAAGCTTCAGGCATGCACCCAACTTGAGCTGAATAAAGTCGCTAGCACCAGTAAGCTATGTGCATGGAAGAAATCAAGGAGGTATGCTGAGCCAGCCCCTCTAAAAAACATTGACTTTCGACGCCCCAAGAAAGATACTTGTGTCACAAATGAGACTAAAGGTAGTAAGCAACTGGAGAAGCCATACTGTTCGAAAGATCCGTCAATTTCTGGTGAGACATCTGCCACAAATAAATTAAAAGAACTGAGAAAGTTGGCCCCAAATGCAGCAATATTTACAAGTATGCTTGATTCGTCTTCAGATGATGACAGGAACAATAGTGAAACAGACACTGGTGATGAAGATGAGTCAAACTGTATTTCTGAACCATTGACAAGTTTATTTGTTCCACAAGCTATCAACTTTACCAATGATGAGTTACAGGAGCATTGCAAAAAATCATACAAAAGGTATAAAAATAGTAACTGTGTATCACAATACAGAAATCTTTGTAAAATTACAGAAAAGCAGAGTGCCTCTAGAACTTGGCAACTACAAAGAGCAGGAAGAATCACTGCATCAATTTCAAAACAGGCATTTCAAGTTGGCAAATCAGTGGATTATCCAAAAAGTCTGATGAACTCAGTTATGCAGTACTCTGAGTCAATTGATGTTGCTGCCACAAGGTATGGCAAAAGAATGGAGAAAGAAGCAAAAAGAGACTACATAAACTTGGTAACTAAGAGCCATTCAACAATGGTTGTTTCGGATACCGGCCTTCATGTCTTACCAGAATCTCCTTATCTTGCTGCATCACCAGATTGACTAATTGAATGCAAGTGTCATGGAAAAGGAGTACTAGAGATTAAATGCCCATATAAATATAAAGATAGCCTGGATGGGTGGAAGTCAGATTCCAATTTTCCAGTCTCTTCTGATGGTGTAATAAGGCAGAACCACCAATACTATTTTCAAGTGCAGCACCAACTTCTTGTAACTGGACGAAGTTATTGTCACTTTTTCATTCGGACAAAAGGGGAGAAAGAGAGTGACAAGCTACTCTTGACCATTGAAGAAGACAGTCAATTTTGCCTCAAATTGCAAGAACAATTTTGTAAGGTATTTTTTAATTTCATTTTGCCTGAAATAGTTTCTAGAAAGCATGATCAAAATAAGGACAACTCGGACAAACTTTATTGCTATTGTAAAAGACCTAGCTTCCAACCCATGATTCCCTGTAATGGACCTGATTGTGAAATGGAATGGTTCCACTATAGTTGTGTAAAAATTACCAGAGCACCTGCAAAATCTTGGTACTGCAACCAGTGCAGGAAAGCAAATTCTAAGTAGCTATTATAGTTTTTCGTCTGTCTATTTCCTGAGGTAAATTTTACATTTGACATATATTTTCCATTTCCTCTAACCTGCAAAAATTCAAAAAAAGACCTGTATTAAGTTCTTTTTTCAAGATTAAGCAAAATGTCAGCTTTTTGCTATAGTAAAAGTGATGTCAAATGTTGATTAACCTCAGGAAATAAGTTAATTAGCAGCTATTTACAATTTTTTTACAACAGCCAAGGCCCAGTTCCAAAGAATCTATCACATACCAATCCCGTTATCAACCTATTTATGAAAAAGGTTATTGACACTTTTTAAAAGCTGTCCTGTAAAGTTATAATTTGATGCATGAATGATCTGACTTGAAGAAAACATCTTAGTAGATGACAATAAAAACAATGTCATTAGTTAAAATTTGCTTATTGCAGCATAGAGATAGTATTGATTCTTTGGAATTGAGCCCCTGTTGAGGTTATATATATATATATATATGCAATTTATGAAACGACGCTGTTGTTAATGTTAATAATTGCTGATATGATAATCATGATATCATCAAGAAGGTCGATTTGTGACAAAGGGATCTTTGATTGTAAAATTGTAAATTTTCTCAATCGGCCAATGACACGCTCAACATGAATGCGAACATTCGAAATTTGTCTGGAGACTTCCACATCTTTAGCAGCCATCTGTTTTTCCCCTTTGTGAATTTTGGGATTTTTAGGTGGACGCCCCTTGTTGCCAGCTCTGTCTCAATCGTAAAACCTCTGTCTGCCATTACACAATCTCCCCATTCCAACTTGTCAAGGAATCCACTTTTGTTTGTTATCTCCTTGTCTGAGGTCTTTCCTCCCCAGCCAGGAGAGAGAAAAGACACAGCCCCAGCAGGTGTTATACCAATTAAATATTTGATTGTATTGCTGTGCTTATAGTTAGACCATGTTTGTGCTCGTGCATTGAGATTTAGAGGACGTTCAATAAATATTTCTGTGCAGTCTATGATACAAGTGCAATTTTTAAATTTTCTCTTAAAACACAGTGGGAGATTCTTTTTAACTGCAGTGCGCTCTGGCCAAACAATCAAAAACTTTGTATGTTTTGCAATTGTAGGGACCCACCTTCGAAATATTCTGGAAACCACTTGTTGAGTTATCTTAAATCTAAAAGCTAAATCTCTATTAAAAAGCCCCAGTTTCAACTTCATGAGAATCAGTAGCAAATGGTCTTCAACATTCAGCTGCCAACAGGTATATTTGATTTCATCTTTGAACAGGCTCAATAACCACAAAAATATACTTGCATTTTGGATGCCTGTATAAAAATTTACCAAAGAGCTATTGTCTTTGATGGAGGCAAAGGACATAGCTTCTGAAGGCGATCTTGTATTGCTGGACTGTTGTTGTATTGATGTATTTTTAGCAATGAGAAGGTCAGCTCTCAGCTTGACAATCTCTTCTTGGAGCTGTTGCACATTAGGAGTTGGATCTGTTTGAATTTCTAAAATAGATACATAATTGGTGATGTCAAAATTCACAAAATAGGAAATAAATTTCTTATTATGAAATAGGAAATATATAAATTTTACTCACATAAAAACTGAATCCTTTTTTATTATCAATAATAGCATACCAATAAGACCAATCAAATGTAATCAAAACGAATTTCAAATCAACAACTAGATATACAAGCTATTGGAATTTGGATACCTTTGTCTCTTGTGAACTCCATCTTGGCCTCTGTAGTACCTGGTGATCCGGGCTCCTCAATAGTCTCATCTGTTCTCAGCTCCTTTTTCCTTTTTCTTCTATCTTGGATCCGCTGAAAACGGGCGAGCTTCTTTTCAGAAGTAGCCAGTGTTTTCTTGTAGCAGAAAACAGAGGGTACATAATCTGGGTGTGTTGGGTCTAATGATCTTTTCCCTAGTACAAAATCACAATTAAAATTACAAAAAAGAAACCAGGTTAATGGCTTCATGGTATTTTAGACACTCTAATGATAGAAGGGTGAAGAAAATTGACATGTTTTGGTTTTCATTGAAAATAAGCCTTTTTGCTTAAACACAATCAACTAAGAACAGAACGAACTCAATGAAAATATTGAGTAAATCATTTCTTGTTGGTAAATTTGTCAAAAACTACATACAAATCAGCTTTAACAAAGAAAACATACCTGTTACGAAATGGGCAGAGCAAATTCTCGCGTTAGTGCGTTGTCTATTTGCTTATCACTCCAGTTTTCCCTCTTAATAGCAGCGACCCAGCGTTTGCGCAGCTCTTGCGACTCTTCGTTTGAACCAAACGGAGATAAAAAGCTTAAACTTTTATCTCCGCGTTTTCTTCTATTTGCACAACCAAAAGCACCAACA
>NW_027019308.1:156033-192803 GCF_013076305.1 Rhopilema esculentum
AAAAGTAACATCAATCCTCATGAACGTGAAAAAAATGAAATTTAAGGACGAAATGATTTTTTTTAATGATGAGGATTGATGCTGCTCTCCTTGGGATACATGCTAGGGTACATCCACTATTGTCATGTGTGAAGTCGAAAAGTAACATAAATCCTCATAAACATTAAAAAAATGAAATTCAGGGAAGAAATTAATTTTTTCAAAATTATGAGGATAGATGCCGTTCTACTAGGTAGGATACATGGTAGGGTACATGCACTTTTGTGATGTGTTCAGTCGAAAAGCAACATCAATCCTCATAAACGTGAAAAATGAAATTTAGGGACGAAAATGATATTTTTTGAAATTATGAGAGTTGATGCTGCTCTCCTTGGGATACATGGTAGGGTACATGCACTTTTGTGATGTGTTCAGTCGAAAAGCAACATCAATCCTCATAAACGTTTAAAAATGAAATTTAGGGACAAAAATGATATTTTTTAAAACTATGAGGATTGTTGCCGCTGTCCTTGGGATACATGGTAGGATACATCCAGTAAAGTGATGTGTTCAGTCAAAAAGTAACATCAATCCTCATAAACGTGAGAAAATGAAATTTAGGGACGAAAATGACTTTAAAATTATCAGGAATGATGCCGCTTTCCTTGGGACACATGGTAGGGTACATGCACTAATGTGATGGTTCAGTCGAAAAGTAACATCATCGTCATAAACGTAAAAAAAATGATATTTAGGAACGAAAGTTATATTTTTCAAAACTATGAGGATTAATGCCGCTGTCCTTGGGATACATGGTAGGATACATGCAGTAAAGTGATGTGTTCAGTCAAAAAGTAACATCAATCCTCATGAACGTGAAAAAAATGAAATTTAAGGACGAAATGATTTTTTTTAATGATGAGGATTGATGCTGCTCTCCTTGGGATACATGCTAGGGTACATCCACTATTGTCATGTGTGAAGTCGAAAAGTAACATAAATCCTCATAAACATTAAAAAAATGAAATTCAGGGAAGAAATTAATTTTTTCAAAATTATGAGGATAGATGCCGTTCTACTAGGTAGGATACATGGTAGGGTACATGCACTTTTGTGATGTGTTCAGTCGAAAAGCAACATCAATCCTCATAAACGTGAAAAATGAAATTTAGGGACGAAAATGATATTTTTTGAAATTATGAGAGTTGATGCTGCTCTCCTTGGGATACATGGTAGGGTACATGCACTTTTGTGATGTGTTCAGTCGAAAAGCAACATCAATCCTCATAAACGTTTAAAAATGAAATTTAGGGACAAAAATGATATTTTTTAAAACTATGAGGATTGTTGCCGCTGTCCTTGGGATACATGGTAGGATACATCCAGTAAAGTGATGTGTTCAGTCAAAAAGTAACATCAATCCTCATAAACGTGAGAAAATGAAATTTAGGGACGAAAATGACTTTAAAATTATCAGGAATGATGCCGCTTTCCTTGGGACACATGGTAGGGTACATGCACTAATGTGATGGTTCAGTCGAAAAGTAACATCATCGTCATAAACGTAAAAAAAATGATATTTAGGAACGAAAGTTATATTTTTCAAAACTATGAGGATTAATGCCGCTGTCCTTGGGATACATGGTAGGATACATGCAGTAAAGTGATGTGTTCAGTCAAAAAGTAACATCAATCCTCATGAACGTGAAAAAAATGAAATTTAAGGACGAAATGATTTTTTTAATGATGAGGATTGATGCTGCTCTCCTTGGGATACATGCTAGGGTACATCCACTATTGTCATGTGTGAAGTCGAAAAGTAACATAAATCCTCATAAACATTAAAAAAATGAAATTCAGGGAAGAAATTAATTTTTTTAAAATTATGAGGATTGTTGCCCCTCTACTAGGTAGGATACATGGTAGGGTACATGCACTTTTGTGATGTGTTCAGTCGAAAAGCAACATCAATCCTTATAAACATGAAAAAATGAAATTTAGGGACGAAAAAGACTTTTTTTAAAATTATGAGGATTGATGCTGCTCTCCCTGGGATACATGGTAGGGTACATGCACTTGTGTGATGTGTTCCGTCGAAAAGTAACATCAATCCTCATGAACGTGAAAAAAATGAAATTTAAGGACGAAATTATTTTTTTTTAATTATGAGGATTGATGCTGCTCTTCTTGGGATACATGCTAGGGTACATCCACTATTGTCATGTGTGAAGTCGAAAAGTAACATAAATCCTCATAAACATTAAAAAAATGAAATTCAGGGAAGAAATTAATTTTTTTAAAATTATGAGGATTGTTGCCCCTCTACTAGGTAGGATACATGGTAGGGTACATGCACTTTTGTGATGTGTTCAGTCAAAAAGCAACATCAATCCTCATAAACATGAAAAAATGAAATTTACGGACGAAAAAGACTTTTTTTAAAATTATGAGGATTGATGCTGCTCTCCTTGGGATACATGGTAGGGTACATGCACTTGTGTGATGTGTTCCGTCGAAAAGTAACATCCATCCTCATAAAGGTAAAAAAAAGAAATTTAGGGACGAAAAAGACTTTTTTTAAAATTATGAGGATTGATGCTGCTCTCCTTGGGATACATGGTAGGGTACATGCACTTGTGTGATGTGTTCCGTCGAAAAGTAACATCCATCCTCATAAAGGTAAAAAAAAGAAATTTAGGGACGAAAAAGACTTTTTTTAAAATTATGAGGATTGATGCTGCTCTCCTTGGGATACATGGTAGGGTACATGCACTTGTGTGATGTGTTCCGTCGAAAAGTAACATCCATCCTCATAAACGTGAAAAAATGAAATTTAGGGACGAAATGATTTTTTTTTAATTATGGGAATTGATGTAGCTCTCCTTGGGATACATGGTAGGGTACATGCACTTTTGTGATGTGTTCAGTCAAAAAGTAACATCAATCCTCATAAACGTGAAAAAAATGAAATTTAAGGACGAAATGATTTTTTTTAATTATGAGGATTGATGCTGCTCTCCTTGGGATACATGCTAGGGTACATCCACTATTGTCATGTGTGAAGTCGAAAAGTAACATAAATCCTCATAAACATTAAAAAAATGAAATTCAGGGAAGAAATTAAATTTTTCAAAATTATGAGGATAGATGCCGTTCTACTAGGTAGGATACATGGTAGGGTACATGCACTTTTGTGATGTGTTCAGTCGAAAAGCAACATCAATCCTCATAAACGTGAAAAAATGAAATTTAGGGACGAAAATGATATTTTTTTAAAATATGAGGATTGATGCTGCTCTCCTTGGGATACATGGTAGGGTATATCCACTTTTGTCATGTGTTAAGTCGAAAAGTAACATAAATCCTCATAAACGTAAGAAAAAGAAATTTAGGGACGAAAAAGACTTTTTTTAAAATTATGAGGATTGATGGCGCTGTCCTTGGGATACATGGTAGGATACATCCAGTAAAGTGATGTGTTCAGTCAAAAAGTAACATCAATCCTCATAAACATTAAAAAAATGAAATTCAGGGAAGAAATTAATTTTTTCAAAATTATGAGGATAGATGCCGTTCTACTAGGTAGGATACATGGTAGGGTACATGCACTTTTGTGATGTGTTCAGTCGAAAAGCAACATCAATCCTCATAAACGTGAAAAAATGAAATTTAGGGACGAAATGATTTTTTTTCAAATTATGAGGATTGATGGTACTCTACTTGGGATACTTGGTAGGGTACATGAAGTTATGTCATGTGTTCAGTTGAAAAGTAACATCAATCCTCATAAACATGAAAAAATGAAATTTAGGGACGAAAATGATATTTTTTCAAATTATGAGGATTGATGGCGCTCTACTTGGGATACTTGGTAGGGTACATGAAGTTATGTGATGTGTTCAGTGGAAAAGTAACATCAATCCTAATAAACGTGAAAAAAATGAAATTCAGAGACGAAAATGACTTTTTTCAAACTGTCAAGATTGATGCCGCTCTGCTTGGGATAAATTGTAGGGTAAATGCAGTTATGTGATGTGTTCAGTTGAAAAGTAACATGCATGCTCATTAACGTAAAAAAATAAAATTTAGGGACGAAAATGACTTTTTTTATATTATGAGCATTGATGCTGCTCTCTTTGGGATACATGGTAGGGTACATGCACTTGTGTGATGTGTTCCTTTGAAAAGTAACATTCATCTTCATCAATGAAAAAATGAAATTTAGGGACGAAAATGATTTTTTTTCAAATTATGAGGATTGATGGCGCTCTACTTGGGATACTTGGTAGGGTACATGAAGTTATGTGATGTGTTCAGTGGAAAAGTAACATCAATCCTAATAAACGTGAAAAAAATGAAATTCATGGACGAAAATTACTTTTTTCAAATTATGAGGATTGATGCGGCTCTACTTGGGATAAATTGTAGGGTACATGCAGTTATGTGATGTGTTCAGTTGAAAAGTAACATGCATGCTCATTAACGTAAAAAAAATGAAATTCAGAGACGAAAATGACTTTTTTCAAACTGTCAAGATTGATGCGGCTCTGCTTGGGATAAATTGTAGGGTAAATGCAGTTATGTGATGTGTTCAGTTGAAAAGTAACATGCATGCTCATTAACGTAAAAAAATAAAATTTAGGGACGAAAATGACTTTTTTTAAATTATGAGCATTGATGCTGCTCTCTTTGGGATACATGGTAGGGTACATGCACTTGTGTAATGTGTTCCTTTGAAAAGTAACATTCATCTTCATCAACGTAAAAAAAAGAAATTTAGGGACGAAAAAGACTTTTTTTTAAAATTATGAGGATTGATGGCGCTCTACTTGGGATACATGGTAAGGTACATGCACTTATATAATGTGTTCAGTCGAAAAGTAACATCAATCCTCTTAAACTGGAAAAAAAATGAAATTTAGGGACGAAAATCACTTTCTTTTAAAATTAGGATGATTGATGCTGCTGTCCTTGGGATACATGGTAGGGTACATGCACTTATCTTATGTGTTCTGCCGAAAAATAACATGCATCCTCATTAAGGTGAAAAAAAAAAATTTAGGGATGAAAATGACTTTTTTTAAATTATGAGGATTGATGCCGCTCTCTTTAGCATACCTGGTAGGGTACATGCACTTGTGTGATTTGTTTCGTTGAAAAGTAGCATCAATCCTCATAAACTTGAATAAAATGAAATTTAGCGACAAAAATTACATTTTTTAAATTATGAGGATTGATGCCGCTCTCCTTGGGATACAGGATACATGCACTTGTGTGATGTGTTCAGTCGAAAAATAACATCAATCCTCATCAACATTAAAAAAATGAAATTCAGGGAAGAAAATGACTTTTTTTAAAAATTATAAAAGAATGATGCCGCCCTCCTTGGGATACATTGTAGGGTACAAGCACTAATGTGATGTGTTATGTCGAAAAGTAACATCAATCGCCAAAAACTCTAAAAAAATGAAATTTAGAGACGAAATGATTTTTTTTCAAATTATGAGGATTGATGCCGCTCTCCCTGGGATAAATTGTAGGGTACATGCAGTTATGTGATGTGTTTAGTTGAAAAGTAATATCAATCCTCATAAGCATGAAAAAATGAAATTTAGGGACGAAAATGATATTTTTTCAAATTATGAGGATTGATGCTGCTCTCCTTGGGAAACATGGTAGGGTACATTCAGTTATATGATGTGTTCAGTCGAAAAGTAACTTCAATCCCCATCAACGTGAAAAAAATGAAAAAAAGGGACGAAAATGACTTTTTTAAATGATGAGGATTGATACCACTTTACTTTAGATACATGGTTGGGTACATGTACTAATGTGATGTGCTCAGTCAAAAAGAAACATCAATCCTCATAAACATTAAAAAAATGAAATTTAGGGACGAAATTGATTTTTTTTAAATTCTGAGGATTGATGAAATTTAGGGACGAAATTAATTTTTTTCAAATTATGAGGATTGATGCTGCTCTCCTTGGGAAACATGATAGGGTACATTCAGTTATATGATGTGTTCAGTCGAAAAGTAACTTCAATCCCCATCAACGTGAAAAAAATGAAATAAAGGGACGAAAATGACTTTTTTAAATGATGAGGATTGATACCACTTTACTTTAGATACATGGTTGGGTACATGTACTAATGTGATGTGCTCAGTCAAAAAGAAACATCAATCCTCATAAACATTAAAAAAATGAAATTTAGGGACGAAATTGATTTTTTTTAAATTCTGAGGATTGATGAAATTTAGGGACGAAATTAATTTTTTTCAAATTATGAGGATTGATGCTGCTCTCCTTGGGAAACATGATAGGGTACATTCAGTTATATGATGTGTTCAGTCGAAAAGTAACTTCAATCCCCATCAACGTGAAAAAAATGAAATAAAGGGACGAAAATGACTTTTTTAAATGATGAGGATTGATACCACTTTACTTTAGATACATGGTTGGGTACATGTACTAATGTGATGTGCTCAGTCGAAAAGAAACATCAATCCTCATAAACATTAAAAAAATGAAATTTAGGGACGAAATTGATTTTTTTAAAATTCTGAGGATTGATGAAATTTAGGGACGAAATTAATTTTTTTCAAATTATGAGGATTGATGCTGCTCTCCTTGGGAAACATGGTAGGGTACATTCAGTTATATGATGTTTTCAGTTGAAAAGTAACTTCAATCCTCATAAACGTGAAAAAAATGAAATAAAGGGACGAAAATGACTTTTTTTAAATGATGAGGATTGATACCACTTTACTTTAGATACATCGTTGGGTACATGTACTAATGTGATGTGCTCAGTCGAAAAGAAACATCTATCCTCATAAACGTGAAAAAAATGAAATTTAGGGATGAAATGATTTTTTTTAAATTATGAGGATTGATGGCGTTCTCCTTGGGAAACATGGTAGGGTACCTGCACTTTTGTGATGTGTTCAGTCGAAAAGTAATATCAATCCTCATAAACGTGAAAAAAATGAAATTTAAGTAAGAAATTAATTTTTTTAAAATTATGAGGATTGATGCCGTTCTCCTTGGCATACATGGTAGGGTACATGCACTTGTGTGATGTGTTCAGTCGAAAAGTAACATCAATCCTCATCAACATTAAAAAAATCAAATTTTGGGACGAAATTAATTTTTTAAAATTATGAGGATTGATGCTGCTCTCCTAGGATACATAAGAAGAGCACATTTTGTTCTAGACCAATCAACGGGTTTGTTTACAAAATGTCATTAGCCAATCACCGGCCTCCATTTCGAGCTTGATTTTTGAATGTTTCAAACCAAAACACAGTTGCTGTGGAGAAAAACCTACTGCATACTTTTGCCCGGGAAAAAAATTTACGTTCTTTAACCTAGAAGATTTTTCAAACTTAGTTTCTAGAGTATTTGTTTCGTACAAATCTCGGAGCCCTAAGCAGAAACACAAACGGTGTCTAAAATATCTGCACTGAAACATCACCTATTTCCCACCAGAGACCTACCTCCAAAAATGCCCAGCCCCTAATTTACTTTATATGAAGCTTTCGCTAATTAAACAAGGAAACATTCTAAGATTTAAGTTTCCGGATAGTTTGCGCAAGCAAGTCACCCAGCTATCACTTGGGAATAATGTATTTTCTTAAAAAAAATAGGCTTTATAATTGCCTATTCCCTCCTCTACACTACCGAACGGGATGCCTAGGCCCTTTTTGAACATTCCTCCTGAGCATCACAGTCAATGAAACTCAAACCACTTTTGTGAAGCCATTAGACATCAGTCTATAGTTTGAAGCCAAAAAGGCAAAAATATTGGCAATACTTTCAATTCAATTTTTGAGAGATATCATCTTTTTAAAAACTAACAAAGACCCACTTTTCCTGGACAGTCTCAAAGCCTTGAAACCTTACTGATACCTGCTAAAAGGTTTTTAGAACAAGGCATGATAATTTTAGAAATACCTTTGCTGAATCACATTTAGTTGTTTGAGAACCAATATGATCAAATTGGCCTTGAATTAAAATTTATTCTCGTACCGATTTACTTCAGCAAGACTTGCCTCTGTAAATGAATTGTGTGGCTTTATGACCATATGATATTTCTGCTTTGTAAGAACGTTTCAGAACTGCTAGAATGTTACCAAATGCTATGCTTGTTTTTTAATCGGTCGGTGACATCTATACATGCATGTATTTATCCCAACTGAAAGAAAACACTTTGAATTTCTCTTTTTTCAATAACTATCTGTCTCAAGAAGGAGTAAACTTGTAAAAAATTTCTATGTTTAATGGGCCAAAACGTACTTGCAATAAAATAAGCCTTTCTTTGCATAACCTTGTGAGATTTCTATGTAAACTCACAGATACTTAACTTTATGCTTGGATGTCTGAGACTGCTCATTTCCCTCTGTGTTATTAATGAACTGCTCATTTCCTTATGTTATGAAAGAATTGGTCAAATATCTTGGTCCAAATTTTTTGTACTCCAACGGAGACCATTGTGTGCATGTTACAAGAGAACTCAATCCATATAGAATTTTTCGAAAGCCTCCAAGTCCATCTTTTCGAAAGCCCATCTTTTCGAATATTTCGAAATTTCCAAGTCCATCAATTCATTGCGGCATTGTTCAATCCAGTGCACGGAAAACCAATGCTGCAGTTTTGTCAAAACCACACTTCATCTCCTTGAATGCAAACACTCCCCTCACGAAAGTATCAGGACAGTTCAACAATCGATTTCCTTTTCGGACAAAGACAAATTCAGGCTGATGATAACCACCCTTTAATTTTGTGATAACAATTTTTTGAGAAACCCTTACAAAATGAAACAAGTCATCAAACTGTTGCAAAACTTCTGCCCTTTTCATCTGTTATACATTTTTTCCTAAAATAAGAAACCTTTGCGCTACTTGCCTTACGCAAATCAACGGATGTCAAATTTCAGGTGACTGGGATTCATTTTCGTTTTCTTAGCTACCAGCTTGACAAAAACCCTCACAACATTTACTTACACATGGATAAAATAATTTTTTTAGACAAATAAATAGTTCAAAGGCCAAAGAAACTTATAGAAAAATTCAAGGAAATTCAGAAAACAGTTTTGCAATCAAAAATCTATAAATTGTAAATTCGAAAGTTTCCAGATACTTTCGCGAGGGGAATGAGTTAACAAAATTTTCGCTATTGGCAGTAGCGTGCCTCAAATGCCTTGAAAGGACGTTCGGCTGAAAATAGCTTTGAAACGACCAAAGGCTGATAATGTATCACTTGCCACAAAATTCAAGGCCAATTTGATGATATTGGTTCTCAAACAACTAAATGTGATTCAGCAAAGGTATTTCTAAAATTATCATGCCTTGTTCTAAAAACCTTCTAGCAGGTATCAGTAAGGTTTCAAGGCTTTGAGACTGTCCAGGAAAAGTGGGTCTTTGTTACTTTTTAAAAAGATGATATCTCTCAAAAATTGAATTGTAAGTATTGCCAATATTTTGGCCTTTTTGGCTTCAAACTATAGACTGATGTCTAATGGCTTCACAAAAGTGGTTTGAGTTTCATTGACTGTGATGCTCAGGAGGAATGTTCAAAAAGGGCCTAGGCATCCCGTGCGGTAGTGTAGAGGAGGGAATAGGCAATTATAAAGCCTAGTTTTTTTAAGAAAATACATTATTCCCATATGATAGCTGGGTGATTTGCTTGCACAAACTATCCGGAAACTTAAATCTTAGAATGTTTCCTTGTTTAATTAGCGAAAGCTTCATATAAAGTAAATTAGGGGCTGGGCATTTTTGGAGGTAGGTCTCTGGTGGAAAATAGGTGATGTTTCAGTGCAGATATTTTAGACACCGTTTGTGTTTCTGCTTAGGGCTCCGAGATTTGTACGAAACAAATACTCTAGAAACTAAGTTTGAAAAATCTTCTAGGTTAAAGAACGTAAATTTTTTTCCCGGGCAAAAGTATGCAGTAGGTTTTTCTCCACAGCAACTGTGTTTTGGTTCGAAACATTCAAAAATCAAGCTCGAAATGGAGGCCGGTGATTGGCTAATGACATTTTGTAAACAAACCTGTTGAATGGTCTAGAACAAAATGTGCTCTTGTTAGGATACATGGTAGGGTACATGCACTTTTGTGATGTGTTCAGTCGAAAAGTAATATCAATCCTCATAAACATTAAACAAATTAAATTTAGGGACGAAAGTGACTTTTTTAAAAATTATGAGGATTGATGCCGCTCTCCTTGGGATACATGGTAGGGTACATGCACTTGTGTGATGTGTTCAGTCGAAAAATAACATCAATCCTCATCAACATTAAAAAAATGAAATTTAGGGAAGAAAATTACTTTTTTTATAATTATAAAAGAATGATGCCGCCCTCCTTGGGATACATGGTAGGGTACAGGCACTAATGTGATGTGTTCAGTCGAAAAGTAACATCAATCGCCAAAAACTCTAAAAAAATGAAATTTAGAGACGAAAATGACTTCTTTTTAAATTATGAGGATTGATGCCGCTCTCTTTGGGATACATGGTACGGTACATGCACTTGTGTGATGTGTTCCGTTGAAAAGTAACATCCATCCTCATGAACGTAAAAAAAAGAAATTTAGGGACGAAAAAGACTTTTTTTTCAAATTATGAGGATTGATGGCCCTTTACTTGGGAATACATGGCAAGGTACATGCACTTATATGATGTGTTCAGTCGAAAAGTAACATCCATCCTCATAAACCTGACAAAATGAAATTTAGTGACGAAAATCACTTTTTTTAAAATGATGAGGAATTATGTCGCTCTCCTTGGGATACATCGTAGGATACATGCACTAATGTGAGGTGTTCAGTCGAAAAGTTACATCAAACCTCATAAACATTAAAAAAAAGGAAATTTAGGGACGAAATTATTTTTTTTAAAAAATGAGGATTGATGCCGCTCTTTTTTGGATCAAGGTAGGGTACATGCACTTGTGTGATGTGTTCAGCCGAAAAATAACATCCATCCTCTTTAACGTAAAAAAAATAAAATTTAGGTACCAAAATGACTTTTTTTAAATTATGAGGATTGATGCCGCTCTCCTTGGGATACATGGTAGGGTACATGCACTAATGTGATGTGTTCAGTTGAAAAGTAACATCAAACCTCATAAACATTAAAAAAATGAAATTTAGGGACGAAATTAATTTTTTTTAAAATATGAGGATTGATGCCGCTCTTTTTGGGGTCAAGGTAGGATACATGCACTTGTGTGATGTGTTCAGCGGAAAAATAACATCCATCCTCATCATCATCATCAAAATTACATTTAACGACCCATTGTGGGTCAATACAAATGTCTAGGCATCTATCGTTTGCTGAAATGGTTTCTACATAGACTGTGAAAGGATTCTGAGTTACACTGATTAACTATGTTATCAGGCAAGCTATTCCAAATGGGTATGATGGAAAAAAAGGATGAAAATTTAATAGCATCAACTTTTCCAAATTTTGGCATAATCTTTTTTGAGTGTGACCCTCTTGTCATTCTAAAAGCTGCCAATGAAAAAAAGTCAAGGGGTTTCAAAGCAACCTGGTTTGTAAACATTTTATGAACGTATTTTAACTGAAATATTGATCTACGCAGTTCGAGTGAGTCCCATTTTAAATGTAACAATAATTCTGTTACACTTGACCGCTGACGATAATCACCCATTACAAAACGGGCTCCATTTTCTTGTACCATTTCAATTCTATGCTTCAATTCAGCTGTGTGCGGGGACCAAACCTCGCAGGCGTATTCCAAATGGGGTCGCACAAGCGCAAAATAAAGTTTTTCTCTTATTTGCCGTGAACAAGTAGAAAAATTTCTCCGCAGTAATCCAAGGGATTTGTTTGCCTTCCTGTAATGTTTGCCTTAGATCAATTGTCTTATTCAAACGCATATCGTTACAAATATATACACCCAGATACTTGTAAGACTGTACTTTTTCAACCAGGTCATCTGAAATATAATATTCACTTGCGATAATATTCTTTTTCAGTGTGACAGACATAGAAAAACATTTTGTAACATTGAAATCCATGTCCCAATCACAGCTCCATCTATAAAGCCTATCTAGGTCATTTTGCAAAGCAAAAGCATCTTCTGAAGATTTTATTTCGCGGTAAAGTGCACAATCATCAGCAAATAGATTGATCTTAGAATCAACATCAGTGACAATGTCATTTATATATAGAAGAAAAAGAACAGGACCAAGGACAGAGCCTTGAGGAACACCGGAAAAAACATCACAAGATTTCGATTCTTCGCCATCCATCACAACTTTTTGCGTTCTACCAAAAAGGAAGTCTTTAATCCACGATAGGTTTTCACCGCGTATACCATATCTTTGTAATTTAAACAATAATTTCTTGGGAGAGACCTTATCAAAAGCTTTAGAGAAGTCGAGAAGAATAACATCAGTTTGGCCCTTTGAATTTATGGATTCAGCCAGACTATGGACAAGAGTTAGTAGCTGGGAGGTACACGAATATTTCTTACGAAAACCGTGTTGCCTGTCTGTAATAATTTGATGATTTTCCAAATGGGCATACAAGGCAGATTTGATTATATGCTCTAAGAGCTTGCAGGGTATAGATGTTATTGAGACAGGCCTGTAATTTTTGGGATTTGGCTCCTTTTTTAAATAATGGAGTGATTGTTGCTTTCTTTCAGTCTCTAGGCACCTCAGATTTTCTCAAAGAAGATTCAAAAATAAGTTTTAAACACCGACTTGCTTCTTCTGGAATTAGCTTCAATAGTTTAGGACTAATATGATCTGGACCTGGTGCCTTACTTGCATCGAGACCATCAATTAAGGCTTTGACACCCGAGCAAGATGTATCAATCGCTTGCATATCAGGAAAGTTCAGACCAACTTGACCAGCAATGACAGTTTCACTCGGGGGTTATTATCTAGGCTAAAGGCCTCATAGAATGTTGTATTCAAGGTATCAAGAATGTCTTTCGTTTTAGTAAAAGTTTGGCCGTTTGTTATAAGACATTTAATCGATGTACTAGAAAATCGTTTTGCTTTGATTTACTTCCAAAACTTTTTCTGATTTTGATCTGCACTATTCATTATATAGTTGTTAACGTAATCATCATGAGCTTTCTTTATAATATGTTTCACTTTCTTTCTTTGAGCTTTAAATTTAACAGAATCAAGGTAGTTGCCAGACCTTTTTGCTCGTTTAAAGAGCCTCTCCTTTTTACGAATCTCCCTGCGAACCCGAACATTAACCCAAGGTCAATTGGAATTAGTCTTGGCATATTTAAATGGCTCGAAGTCGTCAATCAATTTATGTAAGGTATTTTTAAAATAGGACCATAAGTTATCCACACAATCGTACGTCTGCCTAGAGATCATTTCAGAATAAGCATCGTTTATGCCTTGTTTCAAGCTTGCGAGGTCTGCTTTATGATAAAGATATATTTTTCTTGCACAAGACACCAACCTCTCAGCCTTAACAAAAAAAATTAAACATTATCATATCATGATCACTGACTCCAGGGCAAGATTTAATGTCTCCTACACTAAACTCCTTGTTTGTGATGATGAGGTCCAATGTATTTGAAAGTCTAGTAGGAAAGCTAACTGACTTAAACCTATGTTGACTTAAACCAAACTCCGCCACAGTTTCAAGCAACAGCTGTGATTCTCCTGAATGTGCTGGGTGTTCTTTTAAATTATTTTTGGACCAATCAATATCCGGCAAATTAAAGTCCCCGCACAACAAAAGGTTTCCCCTATGAAGATTTGGTATCTTTAGTAAGCAATTCTTGAGCTCCACTATGCATAGACTTGATGAGGGAGGACAAATAAAATGCACCAATTATTGCAGGGATAGTATTTTCTGTCAATAATTTTACCACCACGAGTTCACAAGTTGTCGATATATCTAATCGAACAGATTTTAAAGTTTTCTTAACAGCAACAAGCATACCCCCGCCATTTAAATCTCTGTCTTGACGATATACATCGAAATCACTCAGGCCTAATTCTGCATCCTGTACACTGTTGTCTATTTTAGTTGCGCATGCTATTACAATATCGATATCGTTATCTATAATAAATCGTTTTAACTCCAAATGCTTAGCGAGAAAGTGATTTACATTGGTGGTTAGGACCTTCAGGGGACCCATAGGAGTGGTGCTCAAATCCGTCTTATGTGAATTAGCTAAAGAGACTGGACTAGAACATGTAACAGGCTCACCTAAAGGATCTGAAATCAGAGAAAAGTAATTGTTGGACTCAAAAGTAAGTGTGGGCGAAAAAAGTGTTTGAGAAAAATTAGAGCTGTCACAGCGTTCGCAAATCCATGAAACTCTTGAATCTTCAAAGTGGGAAACTGTACTATTTATTCGCGCATAAGTGATGTGAAACCAAGCATTGCAAACATCGCAACAAATAACTCTTTCATTTACACGTACGCACGCATTACATAATCTGCAAGTAAGGCATTAGGTCAGGCTAACACAAACCTAATGCCTTGAAAGCAATTTTTTTGTTGGTAATCAAGTCAGTAAATTGTTTTGTTGGCAATAAAACAACGAGTGTACTACGTGGAACATCATGTATCTTCAGCGTTTCAGACTTGAATTGAAGGAGATGAAATTATTTATCATATTCATTTAGCAAAACCAGATTCTAAAAAACATTCTAGTTCCATATCTACTCTTTAAAACGGCGATGTTTATTCTTTTGTAAAATGCTTTTGTCAATTTAGTTTTTGTAACACACTACCTATACATCGAAAATCAAGCTGTATTTGAAAAGGAAACATTTTCCTTGTTTTGTAAGACAATATAATATACTTTACTAGATTATCTCTCCATCGCTGTGATAAGCCAGATCATTGACTTCGCCATGAACCCTTTCAACTTTCTCTTCCACAAGAACAACTTTTTCTCTGAAGATCTGCATGGAACTTTCAATGTCACTTTTCGTCGGGAGAGCGTCTAGTTTGCTGTGAATGGGCGCCAGGAGGCGCTCAATAATCTTTTCTATGTGTTTAGTATCCATAGCAAAAAAGTTCAGTTCAATAAATGGTCTGAGTTTACATAAATGAGTTTACATCTGTGTTAGAAGGAGAGCGAAGCCAAAACACGTCCTACTCTGAAAACGACATGCGAAGACGATAAACTCGAAAAAAATGAAATTTAGGGAGAAAATTGATTTTTTTAAATTATGAGGATTGATGAAATTTAGGAACGAAATTAACTTTTTTAAAATTATGAGGATTGATGCCGCTCTCCCTGGGATACATGGTGAGGTACATGCACTTATATGATGTGTTCAGTCGAAAAGTAACATCAATCCTCATAAACGTGATTATGAGGATACACCAATTGCATATCCGCGGCCTCATATCCACGCGGAGGACTGGGCCGAGTTTTTGGGTGAAAAATTTCACCCACAACAAGCGTACCGTTGTGTAAGGAGTGTTTTGTTGATGGTGATTGCTGGTGGCTGGGAGATTTCTCGAGTCCTGATTGTTCTATTTTCGTTGTTTATCTCCAGTAGTGCAGTCTGTAATAAGGGGAGGATAAATTTTCAAAGCTCCAGCAAATACCTGTCGTAACTCTAGTTGTCTGTCTAGCAACACGAAAGATGGTGAATGGAAATTGTGCAGTTATTGGTTGTACGAACAGTCGATACAAACTCAAAAATTGGGAGAAAAGTAGCTGCGATGAACACTCAGGACAACCACACAAAGATTGTCCTTGTGCTTGCCCATTTACACTACATGTTTTTCCGAGCATTAAGCTAAATTTGGAGAAGAGAAAGGAGTGGACAAGACTAATGCGCCAAACAAGAAAGGGGAACAAAGAGTGGACTCCTGGCCAGAGCGACACCTTAGTGAGAAGAGCTGTGGAGCCTCAACCAAGTTCTTCAACTGCTTGTGTTGCCGATGATGATGATCACAATAGGCCAAGGTCAGACCACAAGATCTTCAATGTCCTAGAAAGTCCTTGCAATGAGGAGGGTTGCCAACCTTATGACTCAGGAACACCCTCGGTCAAGGAATTAATGGGAAAAATTTCAGCCATCACTAAAGAAAACAACAACCTCAAAGTGGCTGTTGATAAGCTTTCTAGTGAGCTTGAATCTTGCACTTTGGAGAAAAGGCAGGCCAAGTCACTGGGAATGTCAGCAGATTGCATTAAAATAGATAGAAAGATGAAGTTTTTCACTGGCATTCAGACTGTAAAGATGTTTCATGCACTGTTTTCAGTTTTAAAGCCATATATGCCAAATTTGGTTCTTTGGAGAGGATCAAAAACCATATTTTCTCACAAAGCCAAAACACATGGACAGAAAAGAACAAAAACACATAAACTGACAAAGAAAGATCAATTTTTGCTTGTATTGATGCGTTTAAGGCTTGGCTCACTACTTGCTGCTCAATAATATTTTGCACATGGATTCGATTTTTGAGCACTGTGTTAGGAGGTCCATCAATTTCATGGCTTCCAAGTGCAGTAATACAGACAAATTTGCCTCATGCTTTCAATGGAGCTCACAGCAAGACAAGATGCATCATTGATTGCACAGAGATAATTGAAAGACCAAAATCACTTGATGACCAGGCAGCAACCTGGTCAGATTATAAGAAACATAACACAATAAAATATTTGATTGGAATTACTCCATCTGGATTTATTTCCTTTGTCTCTAATGGTTATGGGGGAAGGGCTACTGACCAACACATATGAGAGACAGTGGATTTTATAATTTGCTAGAGTATGGCAGATCGAGGTTTTCAGATAAGAGATGATCTGCTTCATTTCTACTGTACTTTGTATGTCCCACCTGGAGCAAGGGTCAAGTCTCAGATGACAGAAAGGGAATGCAAAAAAACTAAAGAGATTGCCAACTTAAGAATCCATGTTGAGAGAGCAATCAACCGAATAAGAACTTTCAGGATTTTAAAGAACACTCTACCACTTACAGTACTTCCATTTGCTGATGATATTATGAGAACATGTGCTGCAATTTGTAATATTCAGCCACCTCTAATTAAAGCTTAATCAACATGATTAACAGTGGAAAGACTTAATTTTGTGTTTTTTAAGTATAATTAGCAACTAAATACTCATTTTGATTTGAATTTTAACTAGATTATAAATAAACTCATTTATTTTTGTAACACATATGGAATATATTTTGACAGATAGAACTCTTTCAGTAATAATTGTGTTTCACTCCAAAAACCCCTATTAAAATAAAGTTTTTCTGTGAAATTTCCATGTGAAGTCCAAACAAAAAAGTAGGTTCTTGTCATTTCTGTAGCAGCCATTTGTACTTGGCACTGGGTAAAGTACTTGTGCTTCCTGTTCAGCATGACTGTGGAGTCCTCATTCAGCATCGTATATGGCAAGCATACATTGGGATCAGTTGGGCTAGTATGGGAGATTGAAAAGGAGCAATTTACTTCAAGGCATGACTCTCCACAACAGTCACATACAATTATTCTATCAGGACTAGCTCCAACAAAGGGGACATCTTTCCATAGGAAAAGACCACAATCCAATATTTTTGCATTTTTGTGCTCTTTTGAGTATGTGGAAAAGAATGCTGCCACGGTTTCTGCTTCCATTGCTCGGCCATACTTATTGCAGGCAAATCCATGTTTAAATGTGTTTTCCCAGATACTTTATCTATGACTGAAATACAATCTGTTTCCTCAAAATTTCTTTTATAAGTGACCATCCTACTCATTACATCATGAGCTTTTGAAGCTGTTATACAGTGCTTCCTAGCTGAAAACCAAAAAGCATTGTCACTTTGTCCTCTTGTTGCTTTTTCAATTTCCTCCTTATGGTCCGCAAAATATTCCGATTTGGAAATAAATTCATTTAAATTTTTTACGCTAGCTAGGACATCATCAAATGTTGAAAGCAAATTTACTGTCATATTTGCATTGGCTAGTTTGTCTTCTTTAAGTTCTGAAGTGAAAATGATTGAATCTTTTTTCTCACAGACAGATCTCAAGGCTGTTGTAACAGCTAATGTCAGGGAACTTTCAAAGTTAATTATTTGCTTATAATTTTTCTTTGGAGATGAATTTAGTTTCTTCAAAGTTTGCCCCCTTCTGCCAAAATTTCCCCGAACAAGCTTCAAATCCTTGACTTTCACCGGTTTCACATCTTTAGCATTTGGAAGCCACTTACAGGGTTTTGAAGTGGATGCTGAGTTGGAAACTCCCATTCTTACAGCCGCCTCAATCCTGAATAATGCAGCTGCTACATGGTAACATGTTTGACCCATTCCAGCCATGAATGAGCAATGTGCAGCCATAATGCCCCCTGTAGCTTTCTCTAGACAAACCCACAACTTATGTGGCACGTCAGAAAGCTTTTGTGAGAGTCTACATGTTGTTTTTTGTAAACAAAGTGGGCTATCATCAGAAATTTTGTGGAAGCTGAGTGGCTTTAACCATCCTTCTTCATAGTACCCTTTTGACGTTTTATAGTCTGATAAATCCTTGCTTGAAAGCTCACTTGGATGAAAAGCCTAGAAGTGGAATATATTGGGGTACAGTGTGCTTGGCCAATCTTTCACCCCTTCCTTTTCACAAATCCACCCCTCATCTAGCTTCAAGGGATCTGGAATAACATGATTTCCAAGATCATCCGAACAAAAATATTGAGTTTGCTGCTATATTGTTTCCCAAGAGCAGCTTCAACTTCTTCAGCAGTTTGAACAACCTGCACATTATTTTCGATAGCAACAAAGGCTCTTGCAACAAGCTCTTTCTTTTTTCTGCTGACTTTCAATCCACGAAGGTGGAGAAAGTTCTTCAGTTCTTCAACCTTCATCTTTGAAAGTAGATCAAAATCCAACGTCACTTCTGGAAACTGATGTGGGCCTAAACCTCCAATAAGAGTTAGGACAAGTAATTGCTAGAGTCTTGAAAAAATTTTGTTCCTGTTGGTGAGGTAAATTGTAGAAAATATAACAAAAACACGAAAAATTTCCCATCCACCAGCGATCACCATCAACAAAACACCCTGAACTCAACGTCACGCTTGTTGTGGGTGAAATTTTTCACCCAAAAACTTGGTCCAGTTCTCCACGTTGATATGAGGCTGAGGATATGCAATTGGTGTATTGATGCCACTCTCCTTGGGATACATGGTAGGGTACATGCACTTATGTGATGTGTTCAGTCGAAAAGTAACTTCAATCCTCATAAACGTGAAAAAATGAAATTAAGGGACGAAAATGACTTTTTTCAAAATTATGAGGATTACTGCCGCTCTACTTGGGATACATGGTAGGGTACATGCATCAATCCTCATAAACGTGAAAAAAATTTTGTTTAGGGGGATGGTTAATATTTTTATTGTCGTTTGTTTAATAACCTGAAGATATTGAACAATCATGTTTATCCTCGAATTATTTTTTTCTCTGTTCGAGTTGGGGCACATAAACATACTTATAGTAATGGGAAACATAAATATACTTATACGGGTAGGGGCTCATAAATCTATAGGAAAAATCAAAAAGACATTTTCAAAAGGCAACGTATGTTCTAGTAGGAATTAATTTATTAAGATTTAGTTAATTATTACCAAAATCATGATTTTTTGTGGTTATTTAATAAAACACCAAAAGGAGCAGCAACAGGGGCTTTTTCGAGGAGGCCTAATCACAATTTGTTGATTTAACTTGGAGGCTTTTTTTGGGACTGTCAACTCTAGGATTTCCGGGATCAGACAATATCCCTTTTTAGATCAGTGCAGACTATATTGATCGGCAATGATGATCACCCCAGTCTTGGAGATGAATTTGACTCTGTTGTGGATACAAATACCACGGAAGGCGTGAATTGATAGTTAAACAATGTACGACATAATTTTAGATCACAACAGCCTGGGAGATGAATTTGACTCTGTTGTGAATAAAAATTCAATGGAAGGTGTGAATTGATAGTTGAACAGTGTACGACATAATTTCAGATTGACAATGGTTACTACTTTATAAGACGAGGGGACTTGGTAGAAGTCAGTATTTGAAAATATCTTTCTTTTATCCGACATGGAAGAGACTCAGTTATCAGGACCATCTGTAAGCAAGAATGTATATTTTAGCTTTGTTAGTTAGAACTTAGTTAATTTCTTTAAGAGAGATTTTTTATAGCTCATAGCTTGCTTGAGATTATTATAAAGATTGAACAATCTTCTCTCACTCTTTAAAGTAATTCTCTTTGTTTTTGTTCTAGGTTAGAGGAGGCACTGAAGCCATACTGGGAAGATAGTATGACTGATCTCAGGTTGGAGGAGGGAAAAGGATTGCTGCTGTTGCCCTCAAAGAAAATGAGTGGATATCAATGAGAAAATTGAAGGTAATGCTGCCTTTCAAATAAGTTGTAATCAATCAACAAACTTTCAACGCCTAGGTAATGTTTCGTCAAAGAATGGCAGGATTGCATCAAAATATAATAACTATTATTTTATTTGTTTTAGACTTGGATCAGTAACTACAAAAAAAGCTCAGTGTCAGAAAACAGATGAAACAAAGCCAAGCAAAATAAATTTGAAAACAAGAAAGAGGTCTGCTAAAGATTTGCTAAAAATAAAGATGTTTCAAGAGGAATATTTAAGAGGTGCAGGCCTATTTCCTAAAGGATTTTATAGAGAACAAAGGGAAGTTGACTGGAATTGGACGTAAGTGGGAAAAAGTTAAAGAAGATCACGATAGGTTTCAGAGATATAAAAAGATGGCTGATGAGGTCAATACCCAGGGAGTAGCATTAAATGCAAAAGAAAAAGAGCTGAAAGCCTTGAAAATTCGAAAAATATGCAATTTCAGGTATAAATACATTATAAGTGTTCAGTTTAATTTCGCCTTTGCATTAAGAGTAGTAACATTCAAAGAAAATTTAAAGAAGAATCTGTTGTATTCCAATCACAAACCTTGTTTTCTTTAACATATCTTTAAAGTAATGACCATTGCCTTCCAATACTTGTTTAAATCTTGTAATATAGAGTTTCATTTCTGATATGCTGGATGATACTATATATATATCAATTATTTCATGATTTTTGTGATGATGCATTATTGATTTTCTATATAGGCACTGGAACTGCAAAAGCTTGGTTTTGAGTTCTTTGGGATTATTGCCAAGCCAAACAGTAACTTGATTGCAAAGTTTGGTTCAAGAAGAGGAAAACTCTTTTTGGAAGACAAAAAAATTTGTTGGGAATTTGCCTCTGAGATAAATGGTAAGTCAACAACAATTTAAGTAGACTCCACCTATAGTCCATTTTAAGTGGCTGATGGAGTGACAGTCATTTAGAATTTAAACCCGAATATGCAACAATATGGAAAATAATCAATGTATCTTGATTTACAGTCATATTTATTAACTCTCTTGTGTTTTCAGTCAACATTTGGATGACCAGGGTCTACTGTACCAGCTAAATATATATGTGAATGCAAGACATGAAATAATAACGTTGAATTGTTTACCCCTTTTAATACTTCTTTGTAGTAATTCCTTTTGATTTCATCTTCCAAAACTTCTACTCTTTGATTCTTTTAAAGTTAAATTCATTGTACATTTGCAGTTGAAAAGAGTGAAAGAAAAAAGGACCAGTGGGAAAATCTTTTCTCGCTCTGTCTGTCTGAAAATCAGTCTGTAAAATTTGACGCTACTTCATACTCTAAAATTAATTACACAGCATATATGTTGAATGACACGTACTGCTTCTGTCTTTTGCAATGCTACCCGCGTTGTAGACAAGATATTCAAGGGTGCTGATGGCGTTTAATTGACTGATTCCTCATATGAAAATGAATTTCTTCTTGATTATAGAAGAAAGCATCAAATTTTGCCAGGTATATATTCAAAAGAATAATGTAAAGCCCTGTGTTTGATTTTTACAAAAGCCAAGCGGGATGTCAAAGTGGGGGTACAGGGGCTACAGGGGCATGGTACCACCAACACTTCGCCAATTTAGAAATGATGCATTTCTAGCACCAAATTTTAGCACCAAAGTACTTTGTTTCAATAGTTGTACAATACAGTAATCTACCAGTAACTTTAGCCTGTTAATGACTTTGCATTGAACCTTTCAAATAATTTTCAAATAAGGATTCATCAGCAAACTCGCACCCCTCAACTCAAGCATACCTGGCGTTATTATTTCCTTGCAGCTACTTGTTTTCCTTTTTTCACTCATGACAAAACAACTACAGTATCTGAATTACATTTAGTCCCATGAAATGTAATTTACAAGAAATGCTTATTCTCCAACCCTAATAGTGTACAAGTTGCTTGAAAATACATTTATCTTTAGGGTGTTATTGCAGAGAGGAGCGAAAATTTAGGTAATTGAAAGCCTTGACATTTTCAAGATTCAGAAATAATTTTATTGACACTTTTAAGGCTCACTCAAATTATCAGGAAATTTTTGTTTTTTACAATGATATTTATCAGATATGGATATTGTTGATTATAATTAATGATATATTGTTCTAAGGTCCAAGTGATTTTAGAAGGTACCAGGGAACTACAGGCGTTTTGCTGGTGAACTTATAATTGCTGAAACAAAACTGTCTGTGAAAATTATCATTTATCATTTTCTTGACGTACTTTCTTTGAAATTAGTTCCTTTTCAATTTTGACATCTCAGGTCTGTTGCAATGATGTACATGTAAGTACAAAAGATCATGCACGAAAATTTATCATCAAAACGGTTCATTGATAAAGAAAGATATTGCTTTTGAAAAACTAACAGCAAATTGTCATATTCCATGTTTCATTCCACTGCATGAGTTGATAATATTGATAGAGAAGAGATAGATGACTGATGTGTTGAAAGACTATCTTTGATGTGATACTCTTTTACTCTGATTGTGTCAGGTGACTAATCAGGGGGTCTCAAAAAAGACAAGAGATGTATTAACCTTAATTTGAAAGAATTTACAGAAAGTTTTTTGCTTCACTCTCAAAAGACATCTGTCACTGGCACCAAATTTAAAAAATTGAAAACATTGAAGAGGACACTTTTGATGATTTTCTTGGTAAGAGATGTTTTCTAAATTTGCCTTTAATAGGCTTTAAACAAATATGTTTTAACTCTCTGCTTCTATTGTTGTACAGGATTTCAATTATCCTGAATAGTTTCATTTTCAGTCTGCATGGAAAATGGAAGTTTTCTTGACTAAACAGACTTACGTTTAAAAAGTTTCAGGATTTTTTGATAACAGAGTTATGTCAACGAATTATATTCCGTTTCGCCCAGATACGCCCATTATATTTTCTATACACAATCTAGGTTTAATTATCCTCAAAAATTCTTTTGAGCTGGAAAAACGCCAACTTTTTAATTATGACCATATTTATAAATCACGAATATTTAATAATGATTCTTAAGAATATATTGAATTTATAAACAAAGTATGAAGAAGAGTTGAATGGCCTCGAAATTATTTAGAGATCTCAAAGCACATATTGTTTTTCATTTGCATTGCAACGAGACTTCAATAAAAAATAGTACATGAAACAGAGTTTACCAGACAAGCAAAAAACATTACAGAAAGATATTTACGTGTGGTGATTTTTTACTGCAGAGCACCATAAGAGGTGAATATGATGTTAACTATTTTTTACTAAATTAGCCTTTTTTTCTGCTGAGCCATTCGTGACAATTAAAACCTATTGCTTTGCATAGCTTTAGAAAATACCTCTCGTCTCTTGGCGTTGCAACTTTTTTTGTCTACAAACCTCTGATGCTGGTTAGATTTTTCAGAGATTCAAAATCGAAAATGTTATTGGGCAATCAATTTCTACAATACTTAAACCTCAAGGATGGTCCAACTCACTGTTCTTACGTGTTTAAGTTTCTCTTGATCCTTGTGTGATTTCAGCAGGTACTATAATATCTGGGGCCTGCACAAAATTAAGGCAGGAGGGGCAATGTTGGTCCTGAGGGTAAGCCATATATTCTTCTAGTAATATAATAGAGTATTCTTGATGACGCGGGGGGGGGGATGGGGTGGCATAATAAAATATCAATATGAATATGTGCCACCCATACAGCCAGGTCCTTTGCCAATGACGATTCTAAACAAAGGGAAAATGTTGACAATATCCTCCATACATTCAAGTGAGTATTGAATTGCCTTTCCACTTTACACAATGTTTGGTTTTATATAAATCATGGCGGTTATAAATGGGCAGGTTGTAAAAATTGATTTCCTGCTACGTTTTAGTACCGATTTACCCTTCTTAGTTTCCTGGAGGACTGCTGAGAGGAACACGTCTTTTGTTTTTTTCTACTCCTTTGCCGCTCTCGCTTCAGGGGCCCATCAATGTTGTCTTCTTTTAAAATTTTGTAATTGAAATTAACTTAATGAGATTGGTCAAAGTCGCCCTCCTCAATGTGTAATAGGATTAGTATGGTAGCCCATGGCTATCAACGCAAAAAATAAATTTTTTTTACAAATTTGATTGCATACTATCATCATTTTTAGAATAATTCAATAAAAAATTAATTAAAAGTTTAATGAAATAAAATTTAATTTTACAAAATTATAAAAATAAATAAATTTAAATGTTGAAAAAATTTTCTATTCAACTTTTTTAAATCATTTAATAAAATTTTATTTGCGTTTATGAAATTAAATTAAAATTCAACAAAAAATAAAAATAGTAATTAAGTACAATTTTACCGGAATTGAGCGACAAAAAATTATCTTCGCAAAAGAAGCTAAAAATTCTACTAGTATTTTTATTTTTTTACGACGTGGCCCATGGCTATCAACTATCAGTGAAGTACTCCATGTAAATTATCAGACGGAAACTTGTGTTCATGCAAACATGGCGGATGGAAGAGATGCATACAATAACTTCATGGCAAAAGTAAAAGCTAAACGAATCGGTCAAACAGACAACGCAGGGCACGGCAAAGGCAAGAAGCCAAAGAAGGGCATTGAATGTATTGTTGTGCAGAGAGTTAACTCGCAGCCAACTGGGAAATTGAAAAATTTGAGCCACTGGATTCAAGGGACTTTGTAGACTTCACCCATTATGATTCATTGACATTGAAAAACATTAAGCATGCATGTGAGTCATTTTATGGTGCTCCTATAGGCTCTTGTAATGTCCTGTATAGCGACAGAGGTCCCTCTTGCACCTTAGATGAGCATGTAACCGGGAAAAAGTTTTATCTAGTGCGGTTTATGACATCAGGAAATGGAGTGCGAAAGCTGGACAGGCCTACTAATCAACGTCAAAATTATGAATTCAGCCCTGAGTTCAATAAAAATGTCAGCCACTCAAGCGTCATGCCTTTCAGTTTGCCATCTAGAAGTGCATTTTCCAAACCTAAGAATGACAGTGGAATTTCATCAGCAACATCAAGTGCTGAGCCAATGAAGGTTACTGTCCCTAAATCTGTAACAATAGCAGATCTTCTTGGTGCTGGAAAGCTTATCCAACCAGAAGTTTGTGATGATGTTACAATGCAACTGGAATCTTTTAGCATCATCGAAAAGGTATGGCTGAAAAATGATCCAATCAATTTTCAAATAGAAAGGAAACATTTTGCAGCAGGAGGCTTTCGAAATGCTTTCAAACCAGTCAGTAACAAAGGGGTTTTTAAAGTGCCACTGAACTACTTTTGATAAAAAATATTGTTCCTCTTTTAATGCGCTCGTTCTATGAAACAATTACCGCTGATTCGATTGGCAGCATTATTTTTGCATTTTGATAAAGGGAAAGGCGTTTTTGGGGGGTTTATTTGCCCCATGGTTTTGTGAAAAAGGCCTGGGGCGAGTGACGCATTCTGATTTATACAATCCGCCAACCCAATTCACAACAACGTACTTCAAGGAATAACGAGGCAGAAGGAACGTATCGATGTCAGAGACGGATAATTCAGATGTCTCTTTTGCAACAACAAGTGACGACGAGACTATCCTTGATCACGATAGAATAGAGCAGCAACAGTGTGACGTGGCAACTAGTTTTGAGCCCTATCAGGATGAGCCTCTTGCTTCGTCATCGAGTAGCGAAGGACTGGCCGACGATGACCCTGACATCGATGGAATTCCGTTTGAGGCTCTGGAAGCAAGGTACGAAAGAAGGGTGCCAATTGAGGAATGGTAGGTTAAATGGCATATAATATTTTGTTAATATTTTCTATTCCTATAACCTTATCCTCCATAAGATAAGATTGAAGTTCAAAGTAAAGTGTAGATGGCCTAGACATAGGCCTATATTTTACTACAGGCGCGCATACGTAAGTAAACAAAAAATGTAACGTGTTTCGAGTAAAATTTGAAGAAAGGTAACTGTAGATGAGACCTTAGTTAATCGAAAGATCACTGAGTTTCCTGAAAATTTCTATGCTACCTCCTTGTTACGAGAAAAGTTCAATTATAGTCAAACAATAACTGGAGATTCTTAACAACAGCAATAAAATAGGATGTGGTAGGGGTGCTTTATGAGGGGAAGTGGCAATATTTTATAATCAAATGAAGTTTTACCAGTCAATATTCAATCAAAGTAATAATTTTAAAAAATTGGGCCTATTTTAATCAACTTTATTTTTTATTGTGTTTTTTTAATTCTAAGGTTTCGCAGCAAAGCATAAAGTAAATGAAGGCCTTGGTTAACCTGTTTAACCAATGGTTGCAAGCAACCCAAAGGAATATCTTTGATATGCATAAACAATGTTAACTTATTTGTGCATATATTTATTTAAATATCTTCAATTGAACTCCTAGGTGTCATTGTGGGAAATGCTCTGTTGAAGGCCTAGTCGCTTCTAGGGAATACAGATGCTGTTGGGAGGTACAACAGGCTATTGGACAGTTGGTATTTCAGGGAACAGCAGAAGAACTGAGATGTGTTACTAATCATCCAGATTTCTCTGCTTTATCAAACAAAACTGTCCTAAAACTTGCTGGATCTCTTTTCAAAACCAGGGATGGAAAATGCTACAAGCGTCAAGCAAATCAAACAGAAAATGAGTAGGTTTATAAAAAAATTTTATCCAGGAGAGTGGAATTTCCTCAAAGAAAAATGGAGGCCAAAATTTGACACAATTGCCACACAGTCTTTATGCTATATTTATTGCAATACACAGATGCTGGAAAACAGTCTTTAGATAGTAAGGCGTTCCACAGTAAACTCTTTAAAAATGGCTTTGAAAAATTGGAATAAGACATGTGAATTAACTATTTTGTACATAAGTTAGTTATATAAGCAATAATAAAGTTATAGCAATTAGAGACTACAGTTAGAGACAATATTCCAACTGAAATCTTCAATTCATTGTACATAAAGCAATTTTTCCTTGATTAAACTAAATGTTAGGTCAAGAAACCTCTTGATAATTCTACAAAGCATCTTATCTTTCTTGCAGATTTTTAAGAGCTGTTGCATACAGATGGCTTATTCGCTGGATGTTTGGCTTTCTTGGATACGATAATGCCCGACCTCTCCCAGCCTGCATATATAAATTCATAAGAGAGAGATTCCCAACAGGAGCAAAAAAGGGATACAAATCGAGTCAACAACGCGACCTAGTAGACTGAAGCAGGTTTTAAGTTGTATGCCATTCAAAATGTGTAGGTTATGAAAACACAAGACTGCTGCTTACATTTTGTAAGGTTTGCATGTAAAGGTGTATGAAAGTAAGATATTCCTCCTAATCCAACATTATTTGCTAGGAACACACGACCAATTTCCAAAAATTGATTCTTAAATATTTTGTTTATCTTTTTTTGCATTATTGGGAGAAAGTTCCCTGCAATGGAAGAATATCTCCATCTTTTTAACTATAACTATGTGTTAAAGCTGCAAGTATGTCCCTTTCTTGGTTGTCCACACTTTCTACAATGAGGTACTGCCATTTTCTTCTTTTTTGAAGCTGGGACACTTGCTGACACATCATCAGCTTCTTGTTGGTCTGCTAAAAGATTCTGTTCTTCAGCTAAAACATAAAATTTTTGTTAATAGGCTTATTTGCAACCAAATTATAAAATGTTTGATCTAACAGCACTTCATAGTAATTGAAGGACATTGTTTTTTTAAATAATGGCCCCTCTGTAATAGTAATTTTATTGTATTACCTGATGGAAATAAGTTTGTAATGGCCTTCTGCCTAGCCTTCCAGGAGTCTATAGCTTCTTGCCTGTTTGCCCTATCTTTGAACTGGCTTGTAAGGTTTCCTGGGACCAATGCTGTCTCCCTTTCTGTTATGAAACTCATTGCGGCATCAGGAAGTGAGAACAGCAAATCTTTGAGTTCGCTTATATAACCTGTAACAAGGGGAAAACTTTGCACCTAATTCTTTAAGAATTTTTTAAACAATCTTGGTTAAAAGATTCAATGAATAGAAGACACACAAGTCGAAATAAAACTCTCATAATAACTCTTCAAGAGTTTTAGAACATACCATAAGTGGGATTGGTAGCTATTTCACGAACAACTTCGTCACCAAATTTGTATTTAGGATATGTCACATGGAGAGATTTTTGTCCAGTCTTTGTGGATCGCCTTTCTCGACGTAAATTCTCATTAAAATGGAGAATAGCAAGTATAATCCTAGATCAACAAAAGAAATTAATAAGAATTACCCTATCAGGAATCAATTTTTTGATGAAATACTAAAGGAAAAGTACCATAAAAATGCAATTGCTTCTCAAATACACTGCAGATGCAATTGTTGAAATTTTATTTTATACTTGAAAGTTGAAAAAAGCTGAATATTGTCAGATATTTTCAGAAATGCTTAAAGTTCTGGTTTCTACAGGTACAGTCAGCAATTATGCTTTTAGGATGAGGGGTTTTTAAGAAAACAAACCTGCACTTTGTGCCAATGAATGAAAAGCATAACATCTTCGGGTGCCAATGGTTTAAAAGGGAATGATACCCTTCAAGGCAGCTTGTTTGTAGGTCTGGCGAGAGTTTCTTTATGTCATTTATGATTCTGGTATTCATCAAAATTGATTCAAGTTTATCATAGGCTGGTGTCCCTGGAATATAATTGATTATGGTAAATACTTTTTTAGAGCAAAGCTAAATGATGTCCCCAGCACCTATATACATACATACTGTTGATAAAAAGAAGGGACCTATATACATACCTATTTTGATCCATTTTCTCTTCTCCAGTTGATCATGTTTGCATTTTGGAAAAAGGGGATTGTCATGGCCATCATGCCTGTTTGCAATATGCCTCATAATGGATGTCCATTTAGCAGCAATCATTGCACCAAAGCCTTGTCTTGTCGATAACACACACCAATACAAATGTCTTCGAATTCCCTTGACCCAATATTGCAGCCTGTCCAACCCTTTCTCTTTAGCAGCTTGTGAAATCCTTTTACAAATTGACCTTGCCACATGCCAAATGTCATAATAATGATGGGTATCTTTCTGGTTGTTCCTTATCCACTTTGCAATCCCAGTATGGCGGTCTGATACAAATGTTGATATGTCAACTTTTTCTTTCTGTAGACTGGCAAAACATTTCTTTGCTCCAAGCAACTCCATGGCATTGCTGGTTCCTGCCTCATTTGCCTGAGAAAATTTTTTTAGTTCAGATATACTTTTCGAACTGACTTATGTTGGCAATAGAAAAGTTATTACAGGATTCCTGAAAACAAACAGTCTGAACTTGCCTTTGAAATTCATGTGGTACTTTAATGAGAGGGAGGCAAACCTGCTACAACATACATATATTGTCCTAAAAATGGATCATAGGTTGCCTAAACTTTAGGGTACAATCACTTTCTAAACCTCTTGGTTTTACTAGTAGTTTTTTTGTATATAAGGAGAGAGCATCTAGTAAAAACAAGATTTAATGCAATGTCAGACATATAATTGTATTTGAATATAATTTTTGCTGCAAAGTAGTAGTCAATGTTGATAAATTGCAACACATTGATATGAGAAGATAGCCTGGTTGTTTTGTCACATTCAAGGTTTGAAAGGAGATTGTTATTTTATGGCTTGTTAGAATCTTGCAAGCATGAAAGCATACGAATTTACATGCTCAAATATCAAAACAACTTGTTCAAACCTGTAAAAGTTCGAAATGGACAATCTTGGAGATGGAAGAGTTAAACATCGAGTATACACCATATTTTGCATTATGTCCCATAGAATCGAAACGACCATCCCCACTCCAGCTAAGATTATTCATATTTCTAAGGGTAGCAAGCATGTTTTCTCTAGATTGGTCCCAGCATCGAATAATGGTTGGAAACAGAAACTTCTTCTGGTGCTTAAAAAATGTTCGAGCATGGTAGCAGCACACTCCCATGTGCTGAAAAAGAAGCAGTACTTTGCTTATAGATGCACCAGCAGTAAGAGTAGCAAAGCTTAACAGAATGTTGCCAGCGGGAATCTGCCCCAGGACCAATGGCTGGCTGCTCCAGATGAATTTTCTTTTGCATTTCCTGCATGACTGGATGACCTTTACCATGGTACCATACTTAACAAATTCAACCAATGGTTTCTTTTCTCCACATTTGAAGCAGAACAAAGAAAATAATGCCACCAACATTGATTGAAATACAATGAACTTTGGTTCGTCTTGGGTTGAAATATTTTCCTCGATGCTGCATAAAATAGGTATCATTAAAAACCTTGCTAATGCAAAGAAATAAAATGTGATAAATACTATTTATGTGGCCAAGACCAGTAACATAGCGAAGGTATGAGGATTTAGTGAAAGCATCTTCATTGATAGCTTGAATCTATCTAAATAAATATCTGTCAATCTATATAATGTGAGTGGATTTAATTGTCAAGCCATTTTGTCTTCAGTAAAATATTAACTAGTGCCTTTACTGTATTAATCCCTATCTTACTATTGTGTTTAAATGTTCTATACTTACTTGATTGCATTTTTTGTTCTTCTCATAGTGGCATTAGTGAAGGCATCTTCAATTGTTTCTTCCGGTTCTTCTCCACCTGATTCTGCCTCCCCATAATCAACATTACTGTCACTAGAATCCAAATTATCATTCTCTTCTAAAACATCATACAAAACATCATTTCCACCATCATCTTCCGATTCTTCATAATAATAAATGTCACCATCAGCATCTTGGTGATTCGTTTCCTCATCATCAGAGCTGGATAGCTGAAATGGTGAGAACAAGATACTCAAAAAAATTTTAATAGCTCGATATATATGGAATCGGGGGAGTAGAGCTAGGGGGGCTGCGCAAAATTCGCAGATTTCTACTTGTGCTATTGTTGTTTACTACATTAAGTGCAAGAGCCCCCCTTGTTATTTTCCTAGAACTTTACCGCTGTATGGAATCTATGTTTTATAAAATTATCAAAGTTCTTATCATCAAATTTAACGCTAACAAAATGTCATACACTAAACAGCAACCTTAAAAACTTACATCGTCATTCTGGTTTTCCAACTCATGTACTCTCTTTTTCAGCATCTTCACCTCTTTCTTTAGCCTACTGTTCTTTTTCTGGCATGTAACTAGCTTAGCTGACAAAACTGGACATTTAAGGCAGCTAGCTTCTTTTGTTGTGGTTAGGGTGTCTACAGATTCGTCTGAATGAGCCTCACTTGAGCATTGAACTGATTCAAGGATGAAGGGATCGGCAGTGTCTTTGGTTTTAGGGTCAATGTTAGGCAACTTCGCTATCGTTTCGTCGTCTATCGCTTTTTTTAAAGCCTAAAAAGTAATTTTGGGAGTTGGCATTGAAGAAACATTGAACAGAACAGCTACAAGGACATTAGAAATGTCATAAGAAAGACCATTACTTTTTGTATAAATTAAAGCCTAAACCTAATTTGGAGCTCTTAAGCCTTTCTTGTGCATATGTATAATTATTATTAAATTTTAATACATCTGCAAAAGAAAAGACCCATTGTAAAAAAATTAGGCCCTACGAACCTTTCTCGCATTCCGTTTATCCCTTTCGCTTTCCGGCGTTCCTGAAAGGGTTCCAGCTGCATCGATTGTTGGAATCGCTCCGATTTCAAGCCTTCTTAGGCTTGTAATGTTTTCACTTGGGTTTCCAATGCTAATGTCTATTCTCCTCGCAAAGTCAGTCGGTTTGAAATGGATTGAGCATAATGCGGAAGTAGCAGATGGAGTGAAGCCGGCTCTATGCCTTCGAACGAAAGAGACCCACTGCCTTCTTTGCTGCGGGTTTCTTGGGAAAATATGCATCGATACTCCAGGCATGTAACTATTATTTGTACAGCTGGTTTCGTTAGGTGCTCCAGCAACACAGTACCTCCCTTTCCCGCCTGTATTTTTCTTCTTCTTCACTTCCATTTCACCCGGCTTTTGGTATACTAATACTAAACCCGTATGTGCGTGACTGATGTATAAATCAGATTACGTCACGCATTCCTGACTGACCGCGTAGATTTTTTCGCACAAAAGATCACAAAAATCAACACTTTCGGGCTCAATTAAAAGGTGTTATAGAGACGACACGCAAAAAATAATTGCACTATTCAATTCAGCGGCTCTTAATTAATCGATAAAATATAAAAAAACACATGGTCAAAATTTTCACTAAAGTAGTTCAGTGGCACTTTAAGAAAGGTTTTCTAGCAAAATGCTCATCTTCTCCATTGCAAAATTGGAAAACATTGCAAGCTTTGTAAAAATTATATGCAAACGGCCCCCTTTTCGACGAATATTGACTAGGAGAAAAGATTTTCTAGCAAAATGCCCGTCTTCCCTTTTGAAAAATTGGAAAACATTGCAAGCTTCGTAAAAATTATATGCAAACGGCCCCCTTTTCGACGAATGTTGACCTTAAGAAAGGTTTTCTAGCAAAATGCTCATCTTCTCCATTGCAAAATTGGAAAACATTGCAAGCTTTGTAAAAATTATATGCAAACGGCCCCCTTTTCGACGAATTTTGACTAGGAGAAAAGATTTTCTAGCAAAATGCGCGTCTATTTTGTTGAAAATCGGTAAAACATTGCAAACTTCGTAAAAATTATATGCAAACGTCCCCCTTTTCGACGAATTTCGCCACCGTGAAAAGATTTTCTAGCAAAATGCCTGTCTTCCCTGTTGAAAAATTGGAAAACATTACAAGCTGCGTAAAAATTATTTGCAAACGGCCCCCTTTTCGACGAATTTTGACACCGAGAAGAGATTTTCTAGCAAAATGCGCGTTATTTTTGTTGAAAATTGGTAAAACATTGCAAGCTTCGTAAAAATTATATGCAAACGGCCCCCTTTTCGACGAATGTCGACCTTAAAAAAGGTTTTCTAGCAAAATGCTCATCTTCTCCATTGAAAAATTGGAAAACATTGCAAACTTCGTAAAAAATATACTCAAACGGTTCCCTTTTCAACGAATTTTGACACCGAGAAAAGATTTTCTAGCAAAATGCCTGTCTTCTCTGTTGAAAAATTGGTAAACATTGCAAGCTTCGTAAAAATTATATGCAAACGGATCCCTTTTCGACGAATTTTGACACCGAGAAAAGATTTTCTAGCAAAATGCCCGTCTTCTCTTTTGAAAAATTGGAAAACATTGCAAACTTCGTAAAAATTATATGCAGATGGTTCAATTTTCGACAAATTTTGACACCGAGAAAAGATTTTCTAGCAGAATGCCCGTCTTCTCTTTTGAAAAATTGGAAAACATTACAAGCTTCGTAAAAATTATATGCAAACGGCCCTCTTTTTGACGAGTTTTGACACCGAGAAAAAAATTTCTAAAAAAATGCCTGTCTTCTCTGTTGAAAATTTGGAAAACATTGCAAGATTTGTAAAAGCTATATGCAAACGGCCCTCTTTTCGACGAGTTTTGACACTGAGAAAAGTTTTTCTAGCAAAATGCCTGTCTTCTTTGTTGAAAAATTGGAAAACATTGCAAGCTTTGTAAAAATTATATGCAAACGGCCCCCTTTTCGACGAATGTCGACCTTAAGAAAGGTTTTCTAGTAAAATGCTCATCTTCTCCATTGAAAAATTGGAAAACATTGCAAACTTCGTAAAAATTATACTCAAACGGCTCCCTTTTCAACGAATTTTGACACCGCGAGAAGATTTTCTAGCAAAATGCCTGTCTTCTCTGTTGAAGAATTGGAAATCATTGCAAGCTGCGTAAAAATTTTTTGCAAACGGCCCCCTTTTCGACGAATTTTGACACCGAGAAAAGATTTTCTAGCAAAATGCCAGTCTTCTCTGCTGAAAATTTGGAAAACATTGCAAGCTTCGTAAAAATTATATGCAAACGGCCCTCTTTTCGAAGAGTTTTGACACCGAGAAAAAAAATTCTAAAAAAATGCCTGTCTTCTCTGTTGAAAATTTGGAAAACATTGCAAGATTTGTAAAAGCTATACACGCTTTTTTTTTTATAAGGAACCGTTTATAAGGAACCTACATGTAGAAGGTCAAAAAACTTAAGGAACTTTTACTACTAAAGGCCAAATCCCTAAGGAACTTTTTAATTTTGAATATATTTATATTTCCGCACAATTTACAATTAGGAAGCCGGTTCCATTGATTTTCAGTAAAACCGGCCATGCTCATGGGGCCAAGAATCAACATGAGAAATTTCCGTTTTAACTCACCTCACATGCAGCTGTGCTTTGTTGTGAATTCACACTTTAGGTGTTTTAGTTTTAGTCAAATAGGTTAGTCACAACAAAATAGAATTCTTATTCTGTTTGTGTGGCTGAGTATTACAGTAGTTGTAATATGGGAGATAAGAAAAAGCAGTCAACGTTGTTCAAGTTCGGTTTTTCTAAAAAGATACCTCATCGAAATGAGTTACAAGAAGTCCCTGGTCGTTCGTTTGTTGAGGATGATGATGTAAGTTTGTATCGTTGTGACACATGCAACAAGCATTTCAAAAGTAAGTCTGGCCTTACGATGCACGTGTCTTGGTGCACTTCGAAAAAAGACAGTGAGAGAGAAAAAGAACAACCAACTAAAAAAATCGATGAAATTCCATTGATCTTGGAAAGTAGCGCCGAGGCTGTTGAGCCACAAAAAGAACCAACTGCTATTGATGTGGATGAGAACATCGAAGAAACTGTAGAGGAATGTCAAGAGATAGAGAAAAGTGCTAGAGCGTCAGAAGCAGGAGAAAGCAGTCAGCACCATCGAGAGAAGAAGAACAGACTATCTTATGACACCGAATTTAAGCTAAAAGTTATCGAGGAAGCAAAGAAAAACCAAAAGAATGACGTTGCATTCAAATACAACATCTCTAAATCGATGGTATCGACCTGGGTTAAAAATGAGAAGAAAATTACTGATGCAGCCGCCCATAGCCACAGGAAAATGATGAAAAAGATCAGACCCAGCACAAGGCATAAGCAAGTCTTCGTGATGCTTCACGAAAAATTCCTACAAGCAAGATCAAAGGGGATGCGAATATCTTTTGCATGGCTGTACGCAAATGCTAGGAAGATTAACCCCGAATTCGACCAAAGTGCCCAATCAGATATTAAAGCTATCCCGAAATCTGCAGTCTTCAACTTTATCAGGAAGTACAAAATCAAGTTGAGGAGAATTCAGCGTAAGAAAAGGGCTGAGAAAACGAGCTTCTTGCCAGGCATGATTGGTTGGCACACAACTTTGCGCGAAGGCTTGATCAAGACAGGAAACGCAAAGCCTTCCTATGACAGCAAATGGGGGAGATTCCGACCATCTAAACGCTTCAACGTTGACCAAGTTCCTATGCCGTTTGCGGTCGATTGTAAAACAACATACGAAAAACACTTTCCGCGCGGAGAACAAAGAAACCATCGAACCTGGGTCAGGTAAACCGCTTTCTGCTTTTTGTTTAAACTCTTTCCAGACTGGGCCTTTTAAAAAATTAATTTGGAAATATTATAAAAATTGGGGGGCTGCTCATTTGTCCACTCCTTCTAAAATTGCTATCTTTAATTCTTTTTCAGCACACCGGGACCGGGACTTGATAAGCGGCAGTGCACGTTACAAATCTGCTTTGCAGCCGAAGGACCGCCAGTCAAAATTGCAATTATTTTCCGTGGAACAGGGAAAAGAATCAGCCAGGATGAAATACAGGCATACCACAAAGACGTGGATGTTTACTGGCAGACAAACGCCTGGGCAGACATCAATTTCAGCATCGACTGGGTGAAGAGAACTCTGAAACCAGCTGTCCAAAATTCTTCCGAAACAGGTGAAAATGAAGAATTCGTTCTTTTCTGCGACAACTTAAGTGCGCAAACTAATGATCTGTTTCTGAGTAAGGTCAGAAAATTAAATGGTGTTGTTTGGTTCGGTTTGGCCGGTGCGACAGACATCTGGCAACCTGTAGATTGTGGCTTTGGAAACATGCTGAAGTCTTTGGTTCGAACCCTCCAAGATGAGTGGCTGCAAAGTGACGAAAATATAGATCTTTGGCTTGGGAACAGTGTTGAAAAACTGGATGTCAAGAAGCGAAGAATTCTAATTACACACTGGGTTGGTGAGGCATACAATAGGCTTTCCAGTGAGAGCTATGCCTCATCACGGTACAGATGCTTTGAAAAGACAGGCTGCTTAATAACGGCTGATGGGTCGGAGGACAAGAAAATTCAGCCTGAAGGTCTGATTGGGTACTCAATACCACCACCATTGCCTGTGACTGGCCCCGAAAATCCACTGTCTGTACAAATACCAGAGGCCTCAGCAGCCTGTGAGGAAGATGTAAGTGATGAAGAAGATGAAGGGGATGAAGAACTTGAGCCTGACGAGCTTGAGCATGAAAGAGTAGACCATGTAAAAGATCGTGTCTACGAACATGAGTTGATTATTAAAAAAATACGCGCATTCTACGACGA
>NW_027019309.1:0-22563 GCF_013076305.1 Rhopilema esculentum
TAGTAGGACTGTTAAACACGTCACAATATTCTAAACTCGCTTTCATTTGTATATAACAGTCAGTTTATATTCTCGCTATGAGTCGCACGATATTTCTGTTTGTTCTTCGCTCTGACGACTACTCAAAGTAATAGGCACAACTAGACCTATTATAGTTGGTGGAGGACCCATTAAAGATCTCTGGTAGCCTCTTGGTTTTTTCAATGAAGGATCAACTGGTTATTTCTTCCCATTGCACCTAAAGATGAAAGGTTCGTTTCATTGTTCGTACTGTAAAGCCAGAGGGCACTTTACAGAATTTTGCCTGAAGCGTCTTACAAAGACCTCTGATGCTGAAGATTTGTGTAGAGATTTCAACAGATTTGAACATTCTTCATGTGAAGTTAATGGCTCATGCATCTTTAATCGTTGCCACATCTTCAAGACTTTCTACCACATCAAACCGACGAAAGGCCCATTTGGAAAAACTGCGACAATTTTGCAGAACATTGCTGAGAACATAAAGAAACTCTCAGAAACCCTTTTCTCACTGAAAACAGAAAATTGCCGTCAAGATGAAAATCTCAAGGCTTTGACAACGCCTAGCAATGGGAAATCACTTCCTTTTACCCCGCAAGAAACACTTGCTATTCTTTCCTCCAATGGTGGCTCGTTAGCCCTTCCAGTTGTGTCCGCAGACAAATCACTTTTGATGCCAATAGCCACATGTTTGCCATTGTCTTCGGTATCCTTACGTCACGCTAACAACATAATTGCCAAATCACCGGATTCCACATCCATTCAGCCATTGGACTCACACCAGTGCACTCTAAAGAATGCTGATGACTCAACGTCAATGCCTAGGGTAGTCTTTGAACGCCTTTCCGCTGACATCATCTTTGGAAACAACCATCTTCAAAAGACTGATGCCGAAATCCGAGTATCAGATCAAATGATCAAGGATTCGTCAATGAACGTGCACCCGCATTATAAATAAAGTCCAGGCATTTACGTCACTCGGCAATGTCAAGTAGAACGACAAAAGAAGACAAGCTTCTTTTTTGTAAGGAGGAGTGGACTGTAGTAGGACTGTTAAACATGTCACAATATTCTAACCTCGCTTTCATTTGTATATAACCTTTGTTTAATTAAGAAGGATTAGTCAGTTTATATTCTCGCTACGAGTCGCACGATATTTCTGTTTGTTCTTCGCCTGACAACTACTCAAAGTAATAGGCAGAACTAGACCTATTATAATGGCACAAGGCATTTATGTCATTTTTGTCAACCGAAATAGAATAGATGACAGGCAATGTAATCATGTAAATGTGAATACTTCTTCGCTTGCTCGTTAGCATAGGGTTATCATAGCTGTTTCTTGTTGTCTTGCAATCATGTCTAAATGGAAATCTTCGCACGAGAATGGGCGGCCTTGCGCTAAGTCTTGGGAAGACAAATATTCATGACAAATATTCATGGGTTAAAAAAGTATCTGATGGATCATGAATCGCTTTTTGCAAAGTATGGCACCAAGCATAATCTGTTGAACCAGGAAAAATCAGAAAGACATGCAAAGAATATGAAGCTGCTAATTCCTCAAATGTTCTACTGTTCAAGAAAGTTCCCAAGAAATTCAACCAATCTTCTAAAGAATTTAAGATTTTCAAGATAGAGCTTGCAGTTGGAATCGCTTGTCAAAGTGCATTGAGGTCAATTTATCATTTGGGCGAAATTATCAAAAGAAATAGTGATGGCAGCATTGCTGGCAATATGAGATTGCACAGATTAAAATGCACAAAATTACTTACTAACGTTGTAGCGCCTGCAATGAAGGAAAATCTTGCAGAAAAACTGAAAGGGAAAAAGTTCTCTGTGTTAGTGGATGAATCTACTGATGTGTCATCTGACAAGCACATGGCAGTAGTGAAAAGATACTACGATGAATTCTTACAAAGAATTTGCACCGCATTTGCAAATCTTGTCCCAGTATCAAGTACAAAAGGCGTAATTCTTTCAAAGCTTTGGAAAATTTCCTCAATGATCTTGGTCTTGCCCTAGCAGACTGCATTAGCTACCGTTCAGATGGTGCATCAAATTTAATGGGAGAGCAAAACTCTCTTTGGTCGAGAATTGACCAAGCCTCACCAAATTGCAATCAGATGAGATGTATATGTGACTCTTTATGCCTGTGCATACAAACTGAGTTCCACAAGCTGCTTTCGAATCTGAGTTCTCTTTTGAAAGAAGTACCGCAATGGTTTTCCAAAAGCAGCATAGGAGAGAGGGTTTTTAGAGAGTTGTTTCAGACAATGAACCCAGATCAGCGAAAAGGCACTCCAATACCTTTCACCAAATACTGTGAAACTCGCTGGCTCTTATGAGGAAAGGTACTCCAAAACATATTGCTAAACTGGGAGGAGCTCAAGGCCTACTTCCTTGTTGGGGAACCTGCATCGCCACAAAACACCAGGTTTAAAGCAAGGATGATTCGCCAGATACTGGAAGATCAAATGAATTGTTTATATTTTCATTTTGTCACCTTTATTGTTAGAGAATTCGAAAGTTTCAAAGCCTATTTTCAAGCAACCAATGCAGACCCAGAAGAATCAGAAAGGCAGTTAGATCTTCACCACAAAAGCCTGACATTTAGAGTCTATGACTTTCATGGAAACTGCAAACCAGTTCAAAATATAGTCTTTTGGTCTAAATTTCTTTTTGAAGCAGATAAATTCATTGCATCCAGTAGCCCTTCAAAAGATGCTGAGAAATCTGTAATGGCAATAAAGGAAAGATGTGTCACATTCCAAAAGACTGCTATCTCTGAAGTGGAGTGCAGACTTCTATCAACAAAGAATATTTTCAAAGGGCTGGGCTACTTTCATCCCGATAAAGTTTTGAGCCAGACGCACGCTTGCCATTTTACAAGCTTCCATTTGCCCATCTGAAAGCTGAAAATGAGTATGCCATTGAAAAAACAGTATAGGAAAGTTCAATTTGTGAACTGGGCCGACTTTTCAATGGAAAGATACCAAGGGATACCGTTGAATTTTGGTCAGGTGTTCTGGAATACCAGACCTCTACCGGTAACAAGCCTTTTAAACACATTGCGCAATATGTGCTGTCGTGTTTGTGTTTACCTATCAGCAATGCAGTCACAAAAAGGATATTTTCTCTTGTCACGTGTGTAAAAACAAAACAGAGGAACAGTATGCAGTTTAGGGCACTAGACTCAATTGTGAGAATTCGATCAAACTTACATTTTGAGGGCCATTACTGCAGTGTATCACAAAGTGTATCATCTATCATGAAAAATGGCTCTTGCGTTGAATTTCAAAGCAAATCAACCGTTAGCCTCTTAAAAATCGCACAAATGGGCATTTGTATTTAGCAGATTGTTTGCCGAATATCTTGAAGAAACTTCACGTTGTTATAGTTTTGAATAGAAATTTTTTCTACTGAAGGTCTACCGTCCAAATATCTAAAAGTATATATGTAGATATAGATAATTTAATGGAGAATCCGAATCTTTTTACCATATTTTCATATCTGTATCAAAACGGAAAATATTAAACAAAATTTGATCGATGGTCAGAAAATAGGAGAAAGGTTAACAATATCTAGCTGGTTTTATTTTACATAAACTTTATTCAAAAAATTTTTATTCCACAAAAGGCAGAGACATATATCAACAAATTCTTTCTCTTCTACAAGACGGCAAAATTGATGAATCCCAAACTCTTATTAATGCTCTTGACAGAGATGGTTTATGGAGAGTGAACAATAAAGTTCAAAAAGTTTCTTTGCGATCAGAGTTGTTATTTTGTGCAAGAACTGCTTCTTTTAAAACAAAATTGGCTTGTTAAGATTTGGTTTCAGAGATTTTGAAAGACCCTTCTGTTCTTTCCAATTACAATGACATTTGCCTGAATGCCAGCCTTGAAATAAGTAAAGAAGTTAGTATGGATTTCTTAGAGCACATGGTGACAATATACTTTAGAGTAAGAACTTTTTAAAATTTTAAAAAAACTGGCAAAGAAGCAGTCTCTCTGGACAGAAATCAAGAAATCCAGTTCTTCTACAGACACTCTACAGAAGTCAAGTTTTTACAAGGGTTATTGATTATCCAACTAATAAATGCCACTGAGTCCACTGAGTAACAAATTGCAGTCATTTGAATTTACAGTCAGTACAATCAGACTGACTGTCAGGTTTTGAGCCCTGATGAAAACTTGTAACAAACCCATTCAAATGGATTTTCTCTATTTATATGATCCTAGAGTTTGGTGCTGAAACATATAACTTCACATTCACAGATTCTGTTATATAGGGGGAACTAAGAATAAATATGACGCAACAGGTTTCAAATAGTCAATAAGAGTGCCCATAGTGAGAACTGTAGACTTTAAATTTTGTATCAGACAAAAGATTGGTAATCATATTTTTGAACCCTGTTTCATGATTATATGGAAACGCAACTTTAATTTTAAAAAAACAGTAACATTTTATAACGATAATAAAGTAAGCAAATAAAGTGACTATCAGAATGAAATAAATTAGTTTGATAGTTAAAGCAAGATGTTTCAAGCATGTACTCATGATCAAGTCAAAACTACATGCTCAAAGTATCTTGTTATTTTGAATAAAGTACTAAATGCAACATACATTTTTAATAATATTTTATAGTTTGTATGCTAAGGCAGTTATGGTGTTTACTTATCATTCACAATTTACAGTTGTAATTCTTTCAGCAAAGATAGTGTACCAGATGTGTAAGATATTATACAGTAGCAACAATTACTCGAGTCCGTCTGAAAATTTTTATAATAATTTTCTTGATAACTATCATGTAGTTTGCATCACAGCAAAATTAAAATAATGAGCACACGCTAAAGAATCATACTGACATTCAATTTTTTAGACAATTTGACATCTACGTAATCAAATTAAAAGTTTTAATTGTTTATAGAAACCCATCATTTTTGTTTTGATGAGGATAACTCTCTCATGTTGTTCAGATATGGTTAATAAATATAATTAATAACTTCATGTAATATTTCATTCATGATTATTGTATAACACAAAATACTACGCAATCTACAGTTTGGGTCCTGAGTACACTAACATAAAATAATTGTAAAGAAGTTTTTGGAAATTTTCCAAAGGCAAATGCAATTTGCTTTTTGTGTATTGTTTCCAATGCTATAAGAAGGTTTCACCAACACTCAATAACCATGCTAATATCCTGAGGCCTGCACTGTAGTTCTAGATGCTTAATTGGTCAAATAAAAAGTTGCTAGATATAATTTTGTAGTAAAATAAGATTAATGTGTACTGTATACATTAAAGTTGTAAATATAAATGTTTTGCAATATTATTAGTGGTTACTTCTTTTTGCTTCTTTTTTGGCAATGGCTCTGTATTGTTTACGTATTTTCTAACCTGGAGGTTGGCATTTCAAGCAATTGGACGAACAGAAAATTGAGACTCGATGGTGTTGTCATTGTAACCAATACCTCTAACTGAAGGGTTGTCTCTGCGACTTCCAATTTCACCCTGTCTGCCAAAGTAGTTTTCAAGATCATCTTGGAAAAAACGGTTAGATAACACATAAGGAACACCATTCTGTAGGAAAAATTGGCTAACTTCTTTGAAGGGAAGGACACTTGTTCGAAGACTTTCATACTTTTGCCAAGAGATGAATATACTGCTCCTTGCATTTTCTGAGAAATTTCTGATAGAATCTTTCCACTGGAAAAAATATTGAAGGAATTGATCCAACCAGATGGATCTTGAATCCGAAACATCAGAATATGGCTTATCCAAGCAGACTGCAACTGTATCATTCAAAACTTGAGCAGCAAGATGAACCCTCATGACAGAATATGACCTTAAATTAAAGTCATCACTGGCAGGTCTCCCTAAAACATTTTTGTGCATGCGAGCAAAGATTTTGCTGCAAAATGTGCCTGCAAAATTCTGTTTTTGTGTAATTTGCAGGAATTGAATTTCTTTAGAGTGAGAGGTATTAAGTAAGATTTGGTGATGGTTTTATGCAATAGCATGAGTTTTAGACCCTGTTTACACGAGAGAAAATGGAACGGTTCCAAATGGAACCGTTCCAAAACTAGTACGGATAGGCCTTGCGTTTACACGGGAACTGTTGGAACCGTTCCAGTTTGGATCTGCTATCCGTGCTCTTTTGGCTCCGCTACAGAAACGGTTCCATTTGGAACCGTTCCGTTTGGCTCCCGTGTAAACGGGCAGAACCGCATGGAACCGAGCCAAAAGAGAACGGATAGGAATCGAGGCTACTATGCTATGAGATAGAGGCTAGTTGGAAATGATTTCTATGTTTGCTTTATTGCTGCGCGCCAAAAAAGAAGAGAAAAAAGTTGATTTGTTTACGATCTATTTCATACATACTTCACGATGAACCGATTAAAGAATACTGTAGCATCAATTTTCTCAATTTTATTGTCAGTTTTGGTAGCTAAAGTTGAAATTATCAGTACTTTGGGTCTCCTTCATAACTTACGACAGCAAAGAATTTTGAATATGATAACAAGCATCGACCAGCGTCAGAGTATTTTCAGGAATTTAATGGCGATGAAGAATGCTCGCAGAAATCCAAAAAGAAGGTTCTGGATCAGGCCAGGGCGAACGGATGGTTGGTGGCAATGCTTTTGGCATTTCAAGATCAGCTGTTTCAAAAGTGGTTAGAAAAGTATGCCATGTTATAACAAATGAACTAGGACCAACATACATCAAGACACCTCAAACTGAAGATGAAGTACAGTTTCTTACTGAAAATTTCTATATGCATCATGGTTTTCCTCAATGTTTGGGTGCAGTAGATGGAACCCATGTATTTATTCGTCAGCCTTCAAAAAACCCAACTGACTTTTTAAACAGAAAAAACAGATATTCCTTGAATGTCCAGGCAACCTGTGACTATCGGTATTGCTTTATAGATGTTGTAGTAAAATGGCCTGGTTGTGTGCATGATGCACGAATCTTTGCTAATTCTGCAATAAACAAAATGTTACAAAATGGTGATATTCCACCATGTCAGAAAGAAATCGTTGAAGGTCATGACAGTGTCCCTGTCTGTCTCCTTGGTGACCCAGCATATCCACTTCAGCCATATCTCATCAAAGAATATGCCAATGGAGGTAAAACAATTGATGAGCAATTTTTTTGTCATCGTCTCTCGTCTGCAAGAATGGTAATCGAATGTGCTTTTGGCAGACTCAAAGCAAGATTTGGAGCACTACGTCGAGAAATGGACATATGTCAGACCAGTCTGTCAGATGTGATATACAGCTGCTTTGTACTACACAATTTTTGTGAACTTCATAAAGAAAGAGTGCCTGAGGAACACATAAAAGCTGCTATGAATTATGATAGAGATTTTCAGCCAAACTCTAGTGGAAAAAGAAACAATTCAGGAGAATCAGAAGGCAAAAAAGTCAGAGACATCTTCAAATTATACTTTAACAACAACTGACATTTTAAAAACTTTCCAATTATTAACGTTTAAACATTTCATCCCAAAAACAGTTTATCTTAGTTTTAATGATACAGTTTGTTATGTTGATTTCCATTATTTCTAACCAAGTTAATTTTGTTTAGAGTTAAAAATCAGTTGAATCAATATAATATGATACTTCTTAATTAAGAAAGCTTGTTTGAGTTTCTACAATAGTGTGCTAGTATGGAAAAATTGTAAGTAAAATAGTTTTTCGAGTTACAAATCAGTATAATGTGGCTCTGAACTGTCTTCATTTCTGTTAGTGCTTCGATTGTACATTATGTTTTGCCACTGGTTCCCATTTCCTTGCCCTTGGTAGTAATTGGGTGCTGGATAAAACTCTTGCATTGGCTGAAACATCATTTGCATCATTTTAAAGCCTTCTGACATTGTCTTATTCAAATCTTCTGAAAGTTGCCTAATTGTTGAAGAGAACTGTTTCTCAGAGGACTCAAATTGAGCAACAAGCTTCTTTTTCAATTCTATGTCTTCCTTTCTCATCTCAGCCTCTTCTGTTGCAAAATTTAAAATCTTCTCTTGGAAAGTAGTCTTCTTGATTGACTTGGAATTTCGGCGGTCTTTTAACAAATTTGCAAGTTCTTCTCTCCTAAGCTTCATTTTCTTTTTCAATGGTTCACAGGATATTGGTGAATCTTCGTCAATGTAATCAATATTCTCTTCATTGTTGCCAGCAATACTTGATCCCTGAGAATCCACTTCTATAGGAGAATTCTCCTCTGCCAATATTTCTTCATCATTTGCAGGATTATTTACGCCTGTTGTTTCAAAACCTCCATCAATGCTTGTTGCTGCTGGGCATCCAGCCCATATTTCAGAACACTCCTGGTAAAGAGAAGACACTATTCTGCCACCACCACTTTTTCGCCCACTGTCGAGTGCTTTTCTGAAACTATTTTTCATTTTTTTCAGTTTCGAAGAAACTTTAGAAGCGGAAAATTCTTCTTTGGTTTCTCCTCTTGGAAATTCATCAGTAACTTCATCTGGATAGGCCTCTTGTAAACGGCATGCCAAGTCTTCGTACTTGGAGCGAATGGTTTCCCAGTCCTGTCCAGCTGCATATTTGGCTGTTTTGTAGTCCAAGACAATTTTCAACAATAGTGCAGTTTCTTCTACTGTCCAAACGAAAAGTTTCTTGGTAATGTTTGTTGCTGCCATGTTGATAAAAATTGTCGTAATCGAGTCGAATGATGCGATTTACAAGTTTTGGCGCCAATCGAACAGAAGGAATTACTGCGCATGCTCTCCCTCCTCTGAAGCAATTTCTGGAACGGTTCCAGGATGCCCGTGTAAACGCAAGCAGAAAAAATTTGGAACCGTTCCAAACGGCACGGTTCCAAATGGAACCGTTCCAAACGGCACGGTTCCAAATGGAACCGTTCCATTTTCTCTCGTGTAAACAGGGTCTTAAAAAAGATATTTTTTTATTCATTTATAATGGTTGTTACAGAAAAATGGTAGCAATAAGACATCAAATTTCATTTCAATCACTTTTATTGTTCAGTTAACTTTAACAGAACTGTAGGACTTTAGAATAACGATCGTTTCATCAAGAAATATGTTATTACAAAGTTTGAATCAAGTTAATTTTATGACATAAAAGGCAATTTTGGCTTTGAATTTTTCATTCGTGCCAAAACTTTTGATGAAATTGAGTCCTTTATTTTATCGGCGCCACAAACAAAATGCCAATCTGTTTTATGGCTCTTGCGTGATTCCTTTCAATATTGTTTCATGCTATCAATAATGACACTTTCAGCATTTTCAATATTTGGGCCATTGACAGCAACCATCATTTTCATCTCCGCCCCCTCCTCTGAGATTGGCCGATGCTTGTTTTATGGACTCCATATATGGAAACCATCGACTCAATAACTGACTCAAAAGACATGCTTGCTGCAGCAACACAGGCGGCATGAATAATAATTTCAATATGTTTGAACATCTTGTTCTTGCTGTTAAGAAAAACTTTATATCTTTGCTGCATAAATCGTTTATATTGAGTGGTAAAACATAGCTTTGCAGACGTCTCAAGAATTCTCTGAATTGGAATCTAAGCTCATTGTCAGGTACATTTGATACATTCACCGCAATTTGTTTGCAGTTTTTGATAAAGAGATCCCCTTCAAGGGCTGCAACATGGGCGGCACTGCTTCCCTTTGTCTTCCGAGCTCACTTTAAAGCTGTTGTGTAATAGGACTTTTTTCAAAACACATAAATATTAATTCTCCATTTTATATTATATAAAAGAAGAGTAACAGGGTATTGATTATCAAAAGAAACTAAAAACAAAAAAACGCAATTTTTTCAACTAGAGCAGGTTATATGCATTACTTTGGCTCTTTATGCCACCCAACTTCATTCAAAACTTGTTATATCTTAATTTTGGCAAGGCTCTCTTGATAACCAGTCAATTTTTTAGTTCTTTTCCAATGCTTTGACCAAACAAATCATCTTTGTCTGTATCTCCCTTTCCCTGTTTATAAAATCCCTTCTACTGTGAAGTACACTCATTAAAACATCATTGTCAGACTCTAACTGTGGCCTTCTGCTTTTTTGGGGACGACTGAATCATTCAGTGCAGCAGGAACATGAGAATTCAGCTTTGTTGGTTGTGTATGTTCCAGAATAATGAACGAATCAGAAGAAAGAGTGCTCAACTGCTGCTCCGTCTCATTGACTTCAAAAGCATTAGAAAAGCTGCTTTCTGCAGATGTTTGTCCAGTGTCATCGATGATCAGCAGTAGATTTCCTTGCGTCTGTCTGTGCTTCAGAAAAGGAGCCAAAAATTCAAGCTGTCTGAAGTAGGGCCATCAAGGCTTCAATGGTACAGCTCTAGCACTTCCGGACGGCTTGTATTCCCTTCTCATTTTCATAAACCTGTCTCTCAGGTTTTTGAAAACTTTTCTTAGGGCATTTGCATCTACATGAAAGAGCAAAACGACTCGAGTTAAATATGGTAGGATAGAAACTTTTCAAAGGCTGGATTGTTCTTGATTTGTTTATAAAGAAATTAACACACAGGCAATAATTCATGATAAAAAAATTGACCCGTGTTCTTATAAAGTACTCTTTCTGTTCAAAATATCATGCTTACAATTCAGGACTATGTATGTGTTCACGTTGAAATACATTGTAAAACAGTCATTAATTGAAATGTGCAAAGTTACCTTAAGTTAATAGCTGTTCCCATTTTGCATTAATTGTAGTATCGATACACCTACTTTGATAAATCGAGAACATGATATTTTATAACAAAAATGTAAAAGATTTAGGACACATACCTTCAATGTTTTGGTTTGTCTTCCTGAGTACTTCTTTGCAAATTTTTTGGCAAGCGTTCTCCGTTACTAAATCGTCTTTATACTCTTTTTTTCTCCGTATTGTACAAACCAGGAATTTTGGTTACCTTTTTCAGGAAAATGCTTCATAGAAGAATAAAAGAAAGTGTAGATCGTTGTGTAGATCATTGCGAGTCGTCATTCTTTACAACATTTATTTACGGAGCATAAAACTGTGACGGATAGTCATGTGATAATCAATGCTGTCAATAAAGGAGCATTGTTGCAAAACAATGTCCACAGGAAGGAACAGTTTTCTGGCATTATATCTCATGATGCCTAAAAGAGAAAATACGCCATCGAACATTCATCATCTCCGTTTCTTGGTCGTTTATGATGGAACCCTTGACAAAAGATATTGGGGCTTTTGCTGTTGCAAAGATTGGTGTGTCTCTGCAAAATTCAATGTCCTGGTTTTACGTTGTTTTGGTGCAGCAAAACGGACAATATGGCCTTCCAACAATAACAACATGTCATGTCATTGCAGTATAACTGTAGACGACCTGAAGTCATTCAAAAATATAACTTTTTTATCCTCAACACCAAACATTGTAAATTTTTGCTGCCATGAAACGAAACGATTTGCGAGCATATTAAGTTGTAATTTTTGGAAGCTTGAAAAGACATCAATTCAAGCACATATTTTATTTCGCAAAACAATTTTTGCGACTTCACTATTGGAAAGGCGTTTAGCCCTTTTGATACTTTTACGGCCCTTCCCTGCCCTTGCCCTTGTGGTATCAGCAGTTCTGGGTTGAATTGGAACAGCAGGGTGATTTGGACTTTATAGAACAGCCACATCTTCCTTCATGATACATGTGAAAGCTGAATGATAGCCTGCATGGTCAGAAAAATTCACAACAATACCATATCGCTGTTGGATATGCTGCTTAACTCTGATCCCCCTTTGCGCTTTGTCCAGGAGCACTGCCATATGGTAATGGTATCTCCCGTTTTGTGCTGCTCCATGCAACAGGCCCATTGCATAACTGATTATGTTGAAGCTGACTGAAAGGACTCAACTATCGCTGGAGAGAAATTTTCTCTATTGAATACTTTAGTAAAAGTGGATTGCCACATAAAACATAGGTATTTGTGACATCGTTTTGCAATAGGTAAAGAAAAACATGCATCTTGTAAATCAATTGAGGCCATGAATGCGTTGCATTTCAGCAGGGGTAATAAGGTGGGAATATGTTCCATCTTGAAATGAACTTTTTTACATGTCTGTTCATTCTTGTTAAATTGATGATAGTTTGCAATCCTCTAGACTTCTTAGGTCTCGTGAAAATATTGGATAAAAATTGAGATGTGTTTGGATAAATGGGAATGGTAGCCCCTTTGCAAAGTAAGATTTGAGTTTTATGCAGTTACGTTCATCATCACCAAACTGAATTGGTTAAGGAATTAACTTTTGATAAAGAAGTCAATGCGAATGCCTCTTACAAGGTTTAGAACGATTTGATTATTAGTGAGTGTGTTCCAATTTTTAAGAAAACATTTAGTTCTACCAGTTACGGGCGGTTCTTTTGTTACTTTTGGTGATTCTTTGAAAAAGGTGTATATTGTTGGGTTGGTGCCATGTGTCGGTTTTGTTGTCGGGATTGCCATGAATTGTTTGTTTGGCCTCTGTAGTTTAAATAACTGGTGGAAGGTTGGTGAGGGCGAGTGAATTGATGGCTTGAGTTCCGTAGGGTGAACGTGAAGTTGACGCGGAAGAGGAGCATGAGGGATCGATTGACCTTGTCATTTTTTAAGTTGAGGAAATTGTCTTGGCTGCTTCAAGGATATTGTCCCCGAAAAGGTAATTCGTTATGGGGGTTTTTCTGCTGCAAAGAGAGTGAAATCCTGGGTTTAATGCCGATTTCAACATGTTTCTTTGCCGAAATGATGTTTCAAGGTAAGCATTGCCCAGAATAGCAACACAGGCATCACGTTTTTCATTCAGCTCCTTGAACAAGCTAGGGAACTTATCCTGATTGGTGTTGAATTGGAGGAGAGTTTCTTTCATCTTGATAACCCCTGTTAAGCCCTTGGCCAGCAAACCTTGGGCGGATTGGAGTCGTTTATCGTGCTCCTTCTGACCTTTAGGCAACTGAGCCCAAAGATCGGGATTTTACAAGCTTTGAGGCGATGATACATTACCTACAGCGGTCTTCAACATACTTAGCACAAACTGTTGAAAGGCTTGGACCCAAAGACTCATCCTCAACAAACTGTAATTCAACTGAGTGCTGTTCAGGTCCTGACTGCAAGACATGCAAAAGCGCAAACTCTGCATTGCTGCAAGTAGGAATAAAAGTTCCCTCTGTCGAGTTTGTTGAAAAACTTCTCAAGGCAGTCTGTGATGAAGGATTGGGTGCTGAAGGTACACCCATCTCCATTTCCGTAGTTAAGTTTTGTAAATCAGAGAACTGATCTCCAAATGAAGGTATGGCAAACTGATTGCCGTTTGAAAAGCTGGGAAACTGATCCCCATTTGCTACCGCTGAGGGTATAACATCAGCAGCAGTCAACTGACTTTCACTACACACCCTTCTATTCGTTTGGCCTACTGTCTCTTTGATTAGTGATATCAAGGTGGTCATTTCACTCCTTATTTCTAAAACTAAATGACAAACTAAATTCTAATTGCTAGCCAGTTTTTCAATTCTCATCCTGTCTTCTTTGTCCAGACAGTAGTGTCTACCTGTCATTGTCAATAGCTCTGGTGGTTTTTAGACATTTTAGATTACCAATGTCGGTCAATCAGTTAAAAAGTCATAATTCTAGGCACAAGAGAAATATTCTTACCAAGATAATGCATTAATCAATGAGCAATCACTGCCTCATTTAACAAATGTACCTGAAAAAATTTGTCAGCTAGAGAGGAAATATCATTGGTTACAACAATAACTTACATGAGAAAGACTTGATAACTTTCATTGTTATTAAATGCTTATTATCATCTGCCCACATGATGGTTTCACCAAACGGTGTCAAGCAAGATGAACAGATGTCAGTATGAAAGGCAAGAAGAAGTATTGCACTGTCATCATAAACTGCTTGCAGTGAGCCATTTAAATTTGACACTTGCTCCTAAGGGCTTGGTCCCTATTGTGAGATTTTTTGGAAAAAAATTTTCCCGTTTTTCTAACAATTAAACCTTTCTCTTTTAAAAAATGTAGCATTTTGCTAAAAATTTTGGAATATTTCTGCCTAATACATGATTTATTATGAGCGACTCAGAAATGTTTCCTTACAAACGCCCCTAGTAACACAATATTGATTCTTACCGGCCCCCAAAAATGGTCTCCCCACGCTAGCCTTAAAAACTGTAATTAAATTGGATGCTTTGAGTGAGAGATTGCATTAAAGGGAGGTTCAGGGGTCTTAGATGAAGTGACTCTCCTGTTCTTCACGCTCCTTTTATTGCTCACCTTATCATAACATCTCTCGATTATTTAACAACGAAATCTTTAAAAACTATGGGAAATCCACGAAACAGAACTAGAAAAAAGAAAAGGAAAGGAAAAAATACTAGAGAAGTATCTGCTGCTAAAATACAGCGTTTGGTATCAGAGAGCACAGGTGAAGTATCCAGTGGAAGCGACCGCAACAGAGCGACCAACAAACTCCAGTAAGTAGAAATGAAACTGGAACTCAATCTTCACCAGGAAAGAAGCTTGGGCCAATGATTGAAGCTCAATCAGAGGAAAAAAGCCACAGTTTGGAAGGTTTTTTATGTTTGACTTGCTGAAACTTTTTGACATGTTCTTTGTTGCCCGAGTTGCAAAGAACCTGGGTTGTAGTTGTGCAAAGCACTTCATAAAATGTTTGGTTTCAGCAAATGCCTCGTTCTTGACTGTCCTAAATGCTGTTGGAGTCAAAAGTTCAACACTTCAAGCTATGCAAAAATTGATGGCAAGTCCAGGAACAACATGGAGGTAAATGTTTGAACAATAATGGCTTTTGGAGAAATTGGTGTAGGGTACAAAGGTCTTGTTGATTTTGCAACCATCATGAAGATGGCTAAACCGATGACACAGAAAAGTTACAACAGCATTGTATGTAGGTCAACTGCATAGAGCATTTGTAGATGTTGCATCTAAAAGTATGAAGCAGGCTGCTGAAGAGGTCAAGATGAAGGAAGGATGACAAAGCAGCAAGTTTTAATGGATCTTGGCAGAAACCAGAACATTTTTCTCTAAATGGGATTGTGTCAGCAATTTCTATTTCATCCGGAAAGGTGCTTGACTATGAAGTGAAATAAAAAAAATGTAAAGGTTGTGATGCACAAGGTAATTTGGACAAGGCATCCAAAGAGTACATGAATTGGAAAATCTAGCATGCATCTTCTTGTACAAAGGATCACTCAGTTCATCAGGGCAACTGGAAGTTGCTGGAGTATTAGACATTTTCAAACGGTCAGAGGAGAGGTATGGGTTAAGGTACATTGCTTATATTGGAGATGGAGACTCCTCTACTTTTAGCTGTGTTTCAAACGCAAAACCATATGGTGAGCACATCTCAATTGAAAAAAATAATGTGTAGGACATGTACAAAAAAGGTTGGGCTCACGACTTTGCAAGCTGAAAGCTAGTTATGGAAAGAAAAAGTTAGGTGATGGTAAATTATTGGAGGGAGCGGAAGATTAACAGAGAAACTAATAGACAAAATGCAGAACTATTATGGACATGCTATTAGAAAAAGTAAAGGCAACCTTGATAGTAATGACGCTTTAGCTGGTTTGTACCATATTTCCTCAAATACCAACAATCCTCAGCATGATCTCTGCCCAAAAGGCAAAGAATCTTTGTGTCGCTGCCCATAAAGTTAGTCTGGTAAAGTCCCTCTTCGAGTGGTAATGCTCCCCCTTTGTCTTCTGGACTATAGGTTTTGAATACCTCATGCACATACTAGAGCATCTCAGTATAATTATATAGAAATCAGCCGTCTTATTCTTATACTTGTTGGAAACAGTTGCCAGAAGTAATGAACGCTTTTTGTCTATTGTTTTTGCTGCCATTTTGATTCATTTCCATATTTAATTGAAATTTTGTTGAAATTATGATTTTGGCATTTAAGACTTTCTTCACTGCAAAAATGAAGTTATTTTCTCAAAAAATGAAGAAATTTTTTATAAAAGGGACTAAACTCCTTAGGGCTGATTTATACGTTGCGCTTATCTCGCACCGAATGAAATACTTTGCCTCTTCAAAATCTAAGTATTGATTAGATTCAACATTAGCACGGCGTATAAATCCAATTTGCAATTTAGCTCGATACAAATGCTAGGTGCGACTCAAGTTCGTCATGGTCAGCCGTGCTACACGACCAAAGCGCGAGTTGGCTTTAGACGTCGCGCTTTTGATGACTTGAATCAAATAGTGTTTTTTCCAGTCCGTCAAATACATTAGTTGCGCAAGCGCAGTGGTGCTAAGTTTTTGTCGGCGCCAAAGTATAGTTGAGTTGTTCTTGCTTCTTGTATTCATCTCTGAAGGAAAATGGCAGAAACAGACGTGTATGTAAGCAATAGCGTGGATTGCGGCAGCGAAAGTGAGGAAGCTGGCGTGGAATCCGAAATTTTTAATGAGGACGAAAGAGGGAGTTTTGGGTCAGAAAGTGAAGCGGAAGAGGCATGTAATGTGTTGTTTGAAAAGCGAAAGAAAAAGGCCGGGAAGAAGTCATCGTGGCCAATGGACATAACAAACGACCTAGTGGACGTTATCTGCGATAATGAGTATTTTCGCAAAAAACTGATTTTTACAAACACAAAGACTAGCAAGAACGGAGAAATTTATTTGAAGGTAATTTGAATTTTTTGTGTATTCTCAGCGTGATATTACAATATTATAATTATTTTAAAAACTCATGTAATAAACAAAGCTGAATGACTCATGGAAATAACCCAGAGAGGGCTTTCGAGCCATGAGCCATTTTAGTTACATGAATTTGATCGATATATAACTCATAGGTTCTAGTATTTTGAAATCAGGAATTTCTATCTTTTGGAATGGAATTCCAAATATCAACACCAGAATTTGTTATAGAACCTTTACCATAGCTTGTTGTAAAGGATGGTTTGAAAAATTTCCCTGATGTAGCATGCCTTGTTTTAAAGTTATGAATGTCTTTGGATTTTTTTTAATAATTTCCCAAAAGTAGTATTATAAATGTTACTATTTAAATTGTACATAATTTTAGCACATTTGAATTTATAACAATCTTCAAGATCAAGAGGGTTTAGATATTTGAAAAGAGGTTCACTGTGCTCAGTTTTACTTTTAAATGTTATTAATCTTATGGCTTTTTTATTTTTTTATTAATTGGGTCAAGAGTGGTTTTAGATGCATTTCCCCAATTTAAAAGACCGTAAAGAATATTTGGTAGTACAAATGCATTGTATATGTTTAGCAATACTCTTTGTGGAACAAATTGTCTTACTTTACTTAAAATGCTGATTCCTTTTGCAACTTTTGTGTTTACATATTGAGGTAATCAAAGAGGTGGAGAAACGTTGCCAGGCTAGGAGACAAGAATACAAGTTCAGCCTTGTCCAAACTAGAAATAAGTTCAAGAAGTGCGTGAGTGAGTGCAAGAAGGCTGCCTTAACCTGCAAATCTGCATCTGGCATAAAGCGATTTCAGGAGGACAGGACTATGGAAATGGTTTAATCAACTGCTGCCTCTTGTCAAGTCCAGAGAATCTTGTCAGCCAGAGCAGGCCATTGAACCATCAACTTGTTCACATGACAGTCAAGAAGGAAGTCCAACCTCAACTGAAGTGAATCATTTAAATGAAGAGGGGGGCTACAACAACAATGAGTTTGGCCAAGGTCCTTCACCAGAGACCTCCTCAGGAACTTCAACTCCCACAAGAGCAAATCTTCCTTCAAAGAAGAGGCCATTTGTTCCCATCAAAAAGGCAGCTGGAAAAAAGGAAAAGCTTGATGATCTGGTAAAAATAACATCAAAAGCAATCCTTGAGGTCACTGAGCAGCTAAAAAAGGACCCAATGGCTGACATGCTAGCATTTCTTGAGAGAGAGAATCAAAGATCAAGTGAACATGAAATGAGATTACTCACAATGATGTTCAATGGAAATCAAGCACAGCAGCAATTCCAACCACCAGTTCCACAGCCTCCTTCTTATCAACATTTCCCCCAAAACATGCAGCAGTCATACAGTATGGATCCAAGACAACAATTTCGACAAGCATTTACTCCACAAGATAATTATCCTCCAAGGAATCAAAACTTTGAACATCAATCCCAGTCAGATGATTTATTTCAGCTATAAACATTTAGAATCACATCATATTTCAGTTTCATATTTCAGTTTCAGTTTCCATTCATCTATCAATTAATCCTAAATCCAATCTACAAGTAATTACATAAGAAACATTATTTAATACAAACTACAATGTACAACATAAGAACATAAGTAGTGTATAAATAGTGTCAAAGTGGCTCCAGAAATCACAATTGTCAAGAATTATAATTGAAACTTTGTCAGTTTTCCAAAGCTGATGCAGCTTACTCTCCATCCCCTAATAGTAGGGGGGACTTATTAAAAAGAGGCAGTTGGAAATTTGCCCAGGATAAATAATTGTGGAGGGTGTTAATAAATGGAAATGGGTTGATTTTGTCATGCAGCGCTTAAATAGGGGTGTGATGTTAATAGTTGGGGGGTAACATTAACTTTTTTACATTTTGTTGAAAAGATATTTCGATACTAAAAGATACTATACCAATTCATATAACAAGGAGGAAAAATGTAAACAACCTATCAGCGTTCTGCTCTCAAATGGGGTAAAAGCCAATCAGTGCTTCTAATAGCCCCTTGAATCTTGCAAAATATCAAAAATAGCTGCCAAAAGCCTTTGGGGTGTTGTCTAATAAATGGGGGTGGATGGAAAAAAGCATTTTTTTCCTTTTTAGGGGGGGTTTTAATAAATGGAAATAGATGGTAATTTTGTAAAATTTTGGAGTTAGGGGGGATACTATTAAGGGAGGGAGAGTATTGAAAGTATGGGAGCTTTGCATCCCCTAAACTTGCTGCTTTTCTAAAAATAACTTGTCTTTCAAATAATCACGAACCTGTGCTGCAGAACGATTTGTATCTCTTAGAGGTCTGCATTGCCTTATCATAAGAAGGTCTTGGACTTCTTCTTGTGTACGTCTTTGATTTGATGCTGAATCTTTGGAGAGGTCCCATTGCCTTTGAGCCAAATCTCCTTGTTCGATGCAAATGTTATGTAGTACTACACAAGCTAGTGTAACTGCACGTACTGTTTCCTTATCATTCTCAGACTTCCTGAGCAAGACTCTCCATCGACCTTTCAGTTGTCCATATGCACACTCTGTTACCATGCGTGCACGACTCAACCTATAATTGAAATAGCTCTGCTCTGGCATTTGTGTAATGCTTCAGCAGCCAAGGCTTGAAGGGGAAGGCAGAATCTCCCAGGATTAAAGGTGGAATACTGACGCCATTCTCATGATGGGCAATAGGTGGAAAGGCTGTACCTTCAGCTAGTTTGGTATAAAGGTTTGTTGCTTGAAAGATTATGGCATCATGTGAATTGCCAGGCCAACCAGCACTTGCCCATATAAATCGATATTTGGCATCTACCATTCCCATTAGAACGATTGAGTAGAAATTCTTAAAATTATGAAATTCTTTACATGACTCTTGGCCACCAGGTGGGCACTTAATTGGTATGTGACACCCATCAATTGCAGAATATGCAAAAGGAAACTGCCATTCTTGTTCCATTTCTTTCATTTTCTCATTCAGCGTGTCCTTGCTATGTGGAAATTTGGCCTCAACAAATTCTTCCCATAAATTTTCAATGGTTGCCTTAGCTACCTCTCTCACTATGTTGCACACAGTTGTTTCACCGACACCAGCTAGCTCTGAAATGGTATTGTAGTAGTCTCCTCTACTGAGTCGATACAAGCAAATTGCTAGTCTCATCTGGGATGGAATTGGTTCTTCTGTGACGCTCTCCTTCGTTAAATCATCCTTGATTCTATCATGAATTAAGGAAAATGTTTGCCTAGTCATTCTAAATGTCTTTTTAAACCTTTTCTCGGAATATACTGTCCAAACGAGGTTCCACCAACCAGTGTTTCGCTGAAACCTACGGCATGATCTTATCCTAGGCCTAATAGGCACTGCAACTGCTTGTTGTAAATAACCAGTAAGAATTCAACTGAGCAAAAAAAGAATCCGCAAAAGCCTACACCGTCCTTTCCATGTTCATGTCTAAATTAATCATCATTGCTTGCATATTCTGTTCGCTCTCCTGCTCAATAAGCGATTCAGAAGAAGCACTGTTCTTTAGATGCGTGAAAGGCGGCCATAACTGATTTGTCTCTTGACTCCTCGAAGTGTATTTCTAGTTTAATTGTTCGTCTATCCTTATCTGTGTGCTTGCGCATAACTCGGCAAGAAGTGTAATTTTGCATATAGGCACCAGAATTCGATCGTGAACACATAACATCGTAAAATCAAAAGCAATCCTTTTTGAATCCCTCAAACTCGCGCTTTTCAGCTCGGTTCTAATTTATTTAGATATTGGGACAAGAGTAAAGCAGCGATCAGATAGCATAAATCCAGCCTTAATTAAGTGATGAATTACAAAGAGTCTAAAAACTTGCCCTTGCATAAAATCATAACCTATTCATAGAGGAGTTGCTTCGCATTCCTAGATATATAGCTATATGTAATGCCTCACAATTAGCTGCTAATATTACAATAATACTAGCATCTCAACTATAATTGCCAGATGATCGCAAGAACGGTCGTCCATGCACCACAACTGCAAATATAGAAGCCAGCTTGATCCACACCAAAAACATCATAAAAATCATAACCCGAAGACCCCAAGTCTAGATGCGACACAAAGATGGATACAGTACCGATGATGAATATGGTGGAGAGAAGACAAACTGTCAAATAATTATGCATTAGAAGCCCTGGGGTATGTAACATTCTCGCTTCTTTCCCAGCTACCAACCCCCTTGCAACATTAACTCTGGTAATAGTTGTTCTCATATAAAAGACAGCTCCCCGTAGAATATAAAACTCACAAAACACGTCTGGTCAAAGTCCCAGAATTCAAGCCATGATAACAGAAGAAAATAGGGCGATGGCGACTACAGGATTTGACATGTTATGCTACTAACGTTTCCAAACAGCGTTGGAGATTGCATTTTGTCTTTCTGGAAATGTGCGTCAGGGTTATGAAGTAAAAATACGCTCTATTTATATCTCCAGCTCGACACTGAGAATGTGGTGTATCGTCGTGATTCTATTACGGGGAGATCTCGCACATCAGAGTATGCCGGAGCAAAAGTACTGTGTCTGCAGGTGATGAGTGTGTGAATCTTCGGTTCTGTCGCTACATTACAGTCGCGCTACCACGACCAGGAGTTAGAGGCGGGTGCTTACTTATACAGGTGAGTCATCTTTACTTGTCTACTAGTGTACCATATTGAGATCATCGCACCGATGTATATACCTCGCTTCTTAGATCGAGGGTGGTTCCCCTTCGTTGCACACACGCGGCGTAGCAGTACCTAGCGACTTATTTCCACGATCTTGTAAGCTTTTAAGGTGGTGCAGCTAGTAGCTCACGTCACGCTCTGTACGCTCGTAGCTCAGATGGTATTTTTTAGTGTGAGTGTATATTAGACATGGGCTTTGAGATATGTCTGTCTATGCGCAATCTTCTTCACTGGCGCACTATCTTAATATCTGCACAGTTACAAGGTCGGGCGTCGCACACGATCAGAAAGGAGTAGTCAAAGTACATGACGAGTTTGCTTTCTCTTCAGGTGTGCTGTAAGTATGTGGAATTTATCTAACACGAAACTCGCTCATTTGAGTGTTCTAACATATCACACTAAAAACCGACCTATCGTGCACAGAAATAAGTAAGGCGGTTCGCTTTGCTGCTCAGACCCCTACGAGCGGAGGACAGTCCCACATTTTTCACGTCTTCTCAATAGTTTTGTGCTGTAAAATGGCACGATTTTCCTAATGAAATCAAGATTTTATTGGCCATAAGATATAAATAGCAGAAAAATCTACCAACAATTCTCTCATACTTTGATAATAGACAATCCAGTTGCCATTTAGCACAACAACTTATGAGAAAGGTAAAAGATTGGCTGTTCGCTGTTAGGGTCTACAGAAGCGACGGTTTTTTTAAGGTCCGGTTTCTAGTGTAACTTATCCAAAGTGGAGCATGAAGATCAGTCAAATTAAAGTTTTCGGAGAACGACGTAAGAACAACAATGCTTTAGCCTTGTATTCGCATGGCCTATCAATTCTGATTGAGTGAAGAAGGGGAACAGCCAGCAGCCATGCAAACCAAATTATGAGGGCAGCTAGACGCTGTATACGAGTTACTTGAGACTTACAATCTTGAAAGCTTAAGACTATGATGGTTGCATGCGTTGTCCAGGATAGTAGCTCGCATGGCAGACAGTATTATGTCAGTCGCTAACCAGGGGAGCGCCTTCGATGTAAGGGACTGGTGGGTCGAAAACATACCTCGGTTATGGCAAAGTAAGCAGGCTATAGCACCGAGAAGAAGATCGGATAAAGAGCGGGACACACTCACTCACTCGGGTTGTCCGGACCTCATAACCTGAGAGATAATTGTATGAGTCGTAGAAAAACGGTGTTCAAGTGTCAATC
>NW_027019309.1:37892-72777 GCF_013076305.1 Rhopilema esculentum
TGGGTGGTGCGGTTTTTTCTTCAACGAATTAAAGTTGCACAAGTATTGCTATGCCGTGAAATATATGCTGCGCATTTGGAAAAATGTCACGAGAATTGGGGCTAATAGTTGTCCCAGAGGGGTATGAGAAATTAATTTCCGTGAGGAGTTCGGAGCTTCCTCAAAACCTTATTGATGTATATGTTCTAGAAGTGGATATCCGCGATGAAAAACAAGAATGGGGTTATGATGTAAATTTATTATAACAAACCGTGGCGCGAGTTCAAACCATTGTCCGAATAAGATATTGAGTTTTAGTTCAACCGTCCAATAGTTACGGCTCCTTGAACAGCAAAATTGTCTCAGCTGAAGTGAGGAAATACTGTCTTGACGAGTTGGTACGAATCTGCTAATAAGATTTCTTCAGAGCAAAAACACAGGGAATTCCGTTGTTACAGAATTCCCAGTAAAGACCCCTAGATTGACAAACTCATTGGATTTAGGGTAGGAGTTATACAAATATGTTTTAAACGGGAAAAGAGGAATGGAGGAATTGTACACTAATCTTTGTATCGTTTGAGAGAGTTATATATCAATCGTATTAACTGATGTTTTGTGGACTTTCAGTTAGAGCAGCCGAAGACATTTTCGGTTAAACTCGAGAATCGTTTGAATGGCCACTCGCTGAAGGAGGAAGGTTGCGCAAAAAGCTCATAATAGGGAAGAGTCCCATACTGAGGAAAGATCGACTTCCGACTCCTTTTGTCATTTTTCTAAGAGATGAAATTATACAAAACCCGAACAGATCGGCACTAACAAAAGTAAAACGGAAATCTCGTCTACCTTGGCTCGACTTTCAACGGATACCTTGTTCCCCGAAAAGGTAACATTCAGCAGAGCATCCTGTAATGGAACTCTGAAAGGTGAGCCTGATCTGGTCAATTGAATATTCGGTTCGAGTTTCTTTTATGTGGATGGACCAAAATGAACTACCCATAGACATTCATAAATAGATCAGCTATGAAGTGAAAGATGCTACAATGAAATACCATTGCCAAGTCATACAAAAACTGTAATGAGACATCAAGCAAGAAAAACTGAATTAATAAAATTGGGACATGCATTTTGTAGGAAATGAAAACCGGGACAACACATCCATCCTGTATTCTACTGAAGTTCGCATTTTTGCATTTAAAACCTGACATTTTTTTCAACTGACTTAATGTCTGTCACAATCCTTGTCCTCTCGTCTGATCGTGTAATTTCATCGTTGCTTCAATCAATATACTTTCTTCATTCTTTAAATACACCTCTAACTATTTTTAATTTTTTACCTGATCCGCAAAACGGTGTGTTTTTGTTCAAGAGGCTGGATATCAATCAACTGCACGTGACAGCCTCTCCCGCCCCTAACCCACTACAGATAGGCACCGATCACCTAAGTTCACAGTTATGCCAACCCACATACCGCTCCACATTCTCGCCTGCTCACTACTGACGTCGCATGTGCACTAGATACGCAAGTAGCACAGATCAATTCGCCAGCCATTAACCACAAAGGCACAAAATATTACACAGCATACTTAGCCACCATTAGCATCTGCATTCATTTTGTCAGCAACACATGTTGCATTTCGACGCACGATGAATCAAAATCTTCATCAATGAGGGGTAATTTTGTCGAATTATTTAGACCTTATAGATCTGGTGAATGAACCTACGAGAATTGCGACACGAGACAAATTACTACACTCCCCAGACCTGCCGATATTGCTTGAGTGTATGTATCAGGCAAGTCAGAGCTGCAAATTGAACAAGCAGATCCTGTTAAAACCTTCTACGTTTCCTGTCCGTTATGATGGATTGATCACTAGTGATTCAGTAATGTGGGCAATTGTAATGGGGGTTTTTTACTGCGGATTTCGTAGTCCATGCGCAGCTAAAGAGAGTGCAGAGGAATACTACCTTGGGATTGTGTTAAATTGAGATCAAAGAATTTGGATTTTCAAACGCGAAATCGACCCTGTTTCGTGTTTGCCGAAATTTATGAATGGCTGTTTCATACAAAGAATCAAAGGTAAGCATTGTCCGTCAGAATCAGGGGCAACAAGGCATCACCGTTTTTTTTTTTTTTTTTTTTTTTTTTTTTTTTTTTTTTTTTCATTCCAGCTCCTTGAACAAGCTAGGGAACTGCCCCAGGATGTTGACTCGCACTGATGGTGTTAACATTTTTAATGCAAACCTGAGCAATTGAAAAGTGCTTTCCAGACACGGATGGTGGAAAAGGTGATTTGGCCAGTTTTTATGATTGGAGCTCTCGCCAATTGAGTGGTGCGTTAAAGCGGTCGTGCAGAGGACAAGGTGCAAGATAAATTTTTCCGTTCGCATTCCTTTTTACAACATTGTTTGCGTTGCTATATTTCCCAGGAATTTCGCTCTTTGTTGCCTCTCTATATACACAATTGGTAAATCAATGAATAAATTGTTTGCCTAATGGTTTTAAGATTATCATGGTTAGACTTAGTGTTCGTTTAAATTTCTTCAGAGTTATGCCCGATAAACAGATTGATTTATTTAATTTTGGAGGAAGAGTTTCTTTCTCATCTTGATAACCTCTGTTAATCTCCTCTGGCCAGCAAGACATTGTCAATTTATAACTAATCCTTCGGGCGGTTATCATTGGTTGGCTGGCAGTCGAGTTTAGTTTCATCGTACTCTTCCAAATCACACTTCTGATATATCTGGCGGCCTCCCAGATTCACTTCTTAGAATGGACGCACATCTGGTTTACCAATTTGACGTACCAAATAATTCACCATAGGCTTAATCGAGATCGGATTTTTTTACAGCTGTTGAGCGATATAATCCTCCTGACAGCGGTCTTCAACAACTTGCACAAAACTTGTGAAGGCCTTGGACCCCAACGACTCCCTCAAAAACTGTAAATTCCCAACTTGAGTGCTGTTCAGGTTCCTGGACTGATAGAACATCGAAAAGCTCGGGCAACAAACTCTGCATTGCCTGCTAAGTAGGGGAAATAAAAAGTTCCCCCTCTGTCGAGTTTGTTGAAAAAAATTCTCAAGCAGTCTGGGGGTCGAAGGAATATTGGGTGGCTGAAGGTACATAGGTCCCATCTCCCATGAATTCCGTATTATAAGATAAATGTCATATAGTTTCGTAAATCAGAGAAACTGAATTTCTCTCAATGAAAGTAATGGCAACATGATTGCCGTTTGAAAAAAGCTGGGAAAATCTGATCCCCATGTTGCTAACCGCTGAGTGGTATATACATCAGCAGCAGTCCAACTATGATTTTCACTACACATCCTTACTATTCTCGTCTGTTGGCCTACTGTTCTTTGAGATTAGGTGATAGTCAAGGTGTCATTTCAACTCTTATTTGCTAAAACTAAATGAACGAAACGCGGAGAATGAACTGTATAGACGGGCAAGAAGTAGGGGAGCATGGGCATGCGGCGATAGTCAGTAACCTCACGACCTCTCAAGATTGTCAAACGCCCGCGGGGTAATGTGTTGACCAAAACAAACAGTTACCCCCTTTTTCCGCCAGCGAACATCAGAGTTAACCCTACAATAACGTGAACGACCCCGGACGGGCCACTTGCGGGAGCTACGTACACGGCCCATGTACACCGTCTCCCAAGAGCGTCCAACTAGTCTTAAGTGCCCTGCAACCCAAAGTTGAGCGGCAAAAAAACCACCACTACATAAGGAAACTAGGTAGCCCTAATCGTCGCGCCTCACCTCCAGAAGGAAATACGGACGGCGGAATACCCCGCAAATCCAGCAAGCACACAATTCCACCTCGGCAACTCCAGATGGTTGCATGACGTCTACCCTTTCCACGCAGCCACTAAGGAATCTAATTGCTATCCAGTTTCAATCCTTTCATCGCTGTTCATCAGCTCTTTGGGGGTCCAGAACAGGTGCACCTGTCATTTGATTGTTCAATAGCTAACCTGTGGTTTAGACATTTAGATTACCAAATGTCGTCCTAAAGTCAGAAAAGTCCTAATCAGCACAAGGAGAAAATATTTTCTGACCAAGTAATGCATTAAACAATGGACAAATCATGCCTCATTAACAAAAATGTCTGACAAAAAACATCTTTGTCACTAGACCCGGCCGAAATATCAATTGGTTACAACAATAACTTACTATGAGAACAGAATACTATCCCCGATCTAAATCATTGTATAAATGCCTATATTATCATCGCCCAACCAAGATGTATGGTATCACCAAACACAAGTAGCAAGCAAGATGAACAGGATCAGATAGAATGAAAAAGGCATAGAAAGAGACAAGTCATATCGCAACATGATACAAACCATAACATAACGCTTCCGCCAATAGCCATTATTATCGACAACTTGCTAACCTCTACCAAGGCTTAGGTCCCTATTGTGAGAATTTTTTGAAAAAAATTTCCGTTTTTTCTAACAACTCTAACCTATCTCTCTTAAAAATGTAAAGTCATTTTGCATAAAAAAAATTTTGAATATGTTCTGAACTAAAACATAGATTTAATTTGAGCTTAACACTACAGAAAATCAGTTCAACTACAAACGCCCCTGATAACACAATATTAGATTCCTTACCCGGCCCCACCAACAAAGTCGTCTCCACCGCTAGCCTGGACAACTGTAATTAAATTGGAGCTGTGAGCTGAAGAATGCAATCATAAAGGGAGGTTACAGTCTCAGATAGAAGTGACTCCTGTTCTTCACGCTCCTATTATTGCTCACCTTACTAACATCTCCTCGATATTTACAACGAAATACATTAAAAACTATTGAGTTAATCCACGAAACAGAACTAGAAACAAGAAAAGACAAGGAAAAAATACATATGACAGAAGTCATCTGCTGCTAAAAATCACACGCCATTTAACAATAGAGTACAGAAGCTCACTACGTATCCACGTGAAGCGACCGCAACAGAAAGCGACCAACAACATCCAGTAAGTGAAATGAAACGAAACTCCACTTCACCAGAAAGAAGCTGCCAATGCATTGAAGCTCAATCAGAGAAAAAGGCCAAACAAAAAAAGTTTTTTTTTGAGTTTTTTTATGTTTACTTGCTGAAACTTTGACATGTTCTTTGTTGCCCGAGTTGCAAAGAACCTGGGTTGTAGTTGTGCAAAGCACTTCATAAAATGTTTGGTTTCAGCAAATGCCTCGTTCTTGACTGTCCTAAATGCTGTTGGAGTCAAAAGTTCAACACTTCAAGCTATGCAAAAATTGATGGCAAGTCCAGGAACAGATAGCAAGCCCATGGAGGTAAATGTTCGAACAATAATGGCTTTTCAAGAAATTGGTGTAGGGTACAAAGGTCTTGTTGATTTTGCAACCATCATGAAGATGGCTAAACCGATGACATAGAAAAGTTACAACAGCATTGTATGTAGGTCAACTGCATAGAGCATTTGTAGATGTTGCATCTAAAAGTATGAAGCAGGCTGCTGAAGAGGTCAAGATGAAGGAAGGATGACATAGCAGCAAGTTTTAATGGATCTTGGCAGAAACCAGAACATTTTTCTCTAAATGGGATTGTGTCAGCAATTTCTATTTCATCCAGGAAGGTGCTTGACTATGAAGTGAAATAAAAAAAATGTAAAGGTTGTGATGCAGAAGGTAATTTGGACAAGGCATCCAAAGAGTACATGAATTGGAAAATCTAGCATGCATCTTCTTGTACAAAGGATCACTCAGTTCATCAGGGCAACTGGAAGTTGCTGGAGTATTAGACATTTTCAAACGGTCAGAGGAGAGGTATGGGTTAAGGTACATTGCTTATATTGGAGATGGAGACTCCTCTACTTTTAGCTGTGTTTCAAACGCAAAACCATATGGTGAGCACATCTCAATTGAAAAAAAATAATCTGTAGGACATGTACAAAAAAGGTTGGGCTCACGACTTTGCAAGCTGAAAGCTAGTTATGGAAAAAAAAAGTTAGATGATGGTAAATTATTGGAGGGAGCGGAAGATTAACAGAGAAACTAATAGACAAAATGCAGAACTATTATGGACATGCTATTAGAAAAAGTAAAGGCAACCTTGATAGTAATGACGCTTTAGCTGGTTTGTACCATATTTCCTCAAATACCAACAATCCTCAGCATGATCTCTGCCCAAAAGGCAAAGAATCTTTGTGTCGGTGCCCATAAAGTTAGTCTGGTAAAGTCCCTCTTCGAGTGGTAATGCTCCCCCTTTGTCTTCTGGACTATAGGTTTTGAATACCTCATGCACATACTAGAGCATCTCAGTATAATTATATAGAAATCAGCCTTCTTATTCTTATACTTGTTGGAAACAGTTGCCAGAAGTAATGAACGCTTTTTGTCTATTGTTTTTGCTGCCATTTTGATTCATTTCCATATTTAATTGAAATTTTGTTGAAATTATGATTTTGGCATTTAAGACTTTCTTCACTGCAAAAATGAAGTTATTTTCTCAAAAAATGAAGAAATTTTTTATAAAAGGGACTAAACTCCTTAAATGGATGATTCATGTGCTCTAAGACTGCCTTGCAAACATAACATCTAGAGTGTTGCATCTGTATAGCTTTGTGCTTCACCATTAGCTGCTAATTTTCAAGTACTCATTCAATTGTTGCAACATGATCGCAAGAAGGTCGTCCATGCACACAACTTGCAAATAAGAAGCACACAACTTGCAAATAAGAAGCCAGCTTGATCCACACCAAAAAACTTCCAAATCGCCTCCATGCTGCTTCATGCAAACACAGCAATTGTTTGTGATCGAAATTTCTATAATTAAAGGGTAATCCTAGAAAGTCGGTGAACAGTATAAAAATCTTAGAAAATAGCAGATTTTAAAATAATATCAATGTTTTACGAAATTGGAAGGTCGAATGAAGTTGTTCCAAAATTCAGTGAAAAGGTAATGAGAAAACACATAAACCTAAGCCATTTCAAAAATCCGTCACTCAAGTTTTTCAATTCAAATAATTTAAACGATTAATGCAAAATCAGCTCATTTACAAGCTCAAGGTGTGTATTGAGAATGCACGATACAGGATCATATTGTTCCAGAAATGTGGGCACTCCTTCCACACTGAATGCTTGTCAGGTGAAGAGAAACGGGCATGTATAATTTTCAGTGAGGAGATTCTCAAGGCCATGAAGACCCTAGCCTCAACAGCGAATGAATCTAACTTCAACCCAGACATCAAAGAAACCCCAACAGCGAATGAATCTAACTTCAACCCAGACATCAAAGAAACCCCAACAGCGAATGAATCTAACTTCAACCCAGACATCAAAGAAACTTCAACAGCGAATGAATCTAACTTCAACCCAGACATCAAAGAAACCCCAACAGCGAATGAATCTAACTTCAACCCAGACATCAAAGAAACCCCAACAGCGAATGAATCTAACTTCAACCCAGACATCAAAGAAACCCCAACAGCGAATGAATCTAACTTCAACCCAGACATCAAAGAAACCCCAACAGCGAATGAATCTAACTTCAACCCAGACATCAAAGAAACCCCAACAGCGAATGAATCTAACTTCAACCCAGACATCAAAGAAGCCCCAACAGCGAATGAATCTAACTTCAACCCAGACATCAAAGAAACCCCAACAGCGAATGAATCTAACTTCAACCCAGACATCAAAGAAACCCCAACAGCGAATGAATCTAACTTCAACCCAGACATCAAAGAAACGTCTAATGCGAACAAAGATGATGACAGTACCGATGATGAAATTGTGGAAGAAGACAACTTGTGAAAGTTGTAATTAGAAGCCCTGTGGGTATTAACATTCTGCTTCTTCCAGCTACAACCCCCGTGCAACATTAAACTCTTGGTAATAGTTTTCTCATAAAAATACAGCTCCCTGTAGAATAAACTCAGCAAAACACGTCTGTCAAATCCCAGAATTCAACCATGATAACAGAAAAAAGGCTGATGGCACAGGATTTGACATTTCCCTACATAACTTTCCAAAACTTGAGATTGCATGTTTGCTCTTTCTGGAAATGTGCGTCAGGGTTATGAATAAAATAGCAAAGTTTTATCCCAGTCCCCCACTGAATGTGTGATTAGATTCTTTTTAAAGGGAGGAGGGTTCATAAGGCCAAAAAACGTGCTTCTCGAAGATAGTTCTGTTCTGTGCTACAGCTACAGTCAGTAGTGGGTGCTCTTGATCTCAGGTGAGTCTCCTTAGCTTTTTTTATCAACTGATTTTTTATTGATTGACGATTGAACCCCGTTTCTTATTTCGTTTGCAAGAGTCATGTAATTTGTGCTTTTGACGATCTTCTTTTCGTTTTAGTAGCTATGTACGGTACACACGCTGCTGCCTGATATTTGGTTTTGCAATGGCTGCTGGCTGTTCCCCTTCTTCACTGGCATCAGAATTGATGGCATGCGAATACAAGTAAGCATTGTTGTTCTTACGTGTTTCGAAATTTATTATTTGACATGATTTTATGCTCATTTGGATGAAGTTACACTAAAAACCGGACCTTAAAAACCGGTCGCTTGCTGCTAGACCCCTACCGCGAACGGCGAATTTTTACCTTATCTCATAGTTTTGTGCTAAATGGCAACTGGATTGGCTCTATTATCAAAGTATGAAGAATTGTGGTAGATTTTTCCTGCTATTTATTCTTGATGCAAGAAAATTTGATTTTCATAGGAAATCCGTTGTAATGCTAATTATGTAATGCCAGCCCCCAACTTTTCCATGCTTGACAAGAATCCTTTGCAGCAATTTTCCCTAATCAGCTTCTTTGCTTCTTTCCAGATGAACAATGGGATTCGCTGACGTCTTGGTACAACAAGTGAGTATTTTTGATTAAAATTTCACTTTTTTCTGTGATTTTCCCATCGAGACAAATATGATTTGCCTACCCCTTGAGTGAAAATTAATTCTAGCTTTGACAACATTTTAGGAATTGTAGATGAAACATTCTAGAAAAAATTTCAAATGATTTTTGCTTATTTGGATAAAATTCCACTAAAAACCTGTCACTAAGAAACGGTCGCTAGATCCAACGTGAATGTGTTTCTCTTAATGTTTTACCACCTTCGTAGTTTTGTGCTTAAAGGAAAATTTATTTGCTGCATTGCTCTCTTAACAACAACAATTTCAAATGATTTAATGCTTAATTTGATGAAATTACACTAAAAACAGGTCACTAATAGGGGTGGCTAGACTCGCCGCGAACCTTTATTTCTGAAATTTTTTCAAATCATTACGACTATATATCGATTTTCCTATTTGCTTTGACAAAGGAAAAACATCTTCATAATTGTTACTGTTCTTCATCTAGATCAAAGACCGTTTCAAGCAATAATTATTACGCAAATGTGATTCTCAGACCTTGGAACCGAAATTTATGGCATTCATGCTGGTGTTAAGTCGCACAATAAAACAAGAAAAAACTTGACACTGGATAAAAAGACTAAATCTATAAAGAATTATTGCTATCTGTAAATTGTATTTTGTTTATTTATTGTCGGAGTAAGATTCCTTTCTAATGCACCAAACTTTTGCTGTTTTCTATCTTTCAAGCTTTGTTGCTGCACGTGGACCTCAAATGAATAGAACTGCGTAATAACCTTATGATTCTGTGGAGTTTAGGTCAGAAATCGTTAATTTTTTTATGAATCAACATACTTTGATGATTCCTATACAACAATGATCCTTCAAGGAAAATGGATTTGCTGTATTGCTCGCTTAACAAGAACAATTTCAAATGATTTTATGCTTAATTTGATGAAATTACACTAAAAACCGGCCGCTTACTGCTAGACCCCCGTCGCGAACGGCGAATTCCCACCTCTTTTCTTGGTTTTGTACTGAAAGGAAGCTGGATTGTTACCGTAGATTGTGCCTGCATCATTTTCGGAATTGTACATTAATCATTCTAGAAACCATTTTAAATGACTTTCTGCTTATTTGGGTGAAATTACACTAATAACCTGTTGCTGAAAGGAGTCGCTAGACCCGCCACGAACGTGTTTCTCTGAATTTTTTACCTCTTGCGTAGTTTTCTGCTTAAAAGAATATGGATTGGCTGTATATCGATTTCTTTGAAACGTGCTTTCATTAACCACGAAATAACATCTTCATTAATCTTTTTGTTCTTCATCTAGATCAAAGATCGTTTCAAGCAATAATTATGACGCAGACGTGATTCTTGGACCTTCGAAACGAAATTGATGGCATTTATGCTGGCGTTAAATCAAATGATGAAACAAGAAAAAACTTGACTGTGGAGAGAAGGACTAAAGTTATATAGATCAGCTGTTGTCCGTAAATTGTATTTTGTTAATTTGTTGTTAGAGTAAGATTCTATTCTGATGCACGAAACTTGGCTGTTTTTTATCTTTCTATTTCTTAACTTCTTTGTTCCTGCAGTGTTTCAAAAGCTAATTGTGACGAAGATGTGATATGTGGACCTCAAATGTATAGAACTGCATAATAACTCTTTGGAGTTTAGAAGAGGAGTCATTAATTCTTTTATGAAGTGTGTGCGGCAGATCCAGAGCATATTCTGTTGCTTGGGCTTGTTAAACGGTAAACTTCTCTTTTTCTCGGCAATGAAATAGACATTGAACCAAAGACGGAAAATTTTCATCAAGCCCATGAAAGACATAAGACTGCCATCAGATTGTGGGCGCATACCAAACTCCATTGTAGATAAAACAAGCTTCGATGGCTTCACTGCACAAGGCCAAACGCAAAAGCTGAAAAGGACCCTGGGACCATTTGGTTCAGCATGTTTTGAAAATTTAGAAGCTGTTTATCTTTAGTTGCAAAGGCAGACAAAGCTAGGTTTGGCACTATAAAGTATGGTTCAAATTTAACAATATTTCTTATGAATTGGCTTTTGTCTAACAATTTCACTATATACAGGTTTCCTTTTCACAAATAAGAATTGTTTAAGAAATGGCTTAAAGCTGTTAAGCGTGACAAATGGGTGCCAACATCGAATTCATACCTTTGTGGAATTCATTTCACAGATTCTGACTTTGCATACTCTTCGAGCTGACCTTATTCCCAGTCCTTGGGAAAAGATATTTGAAAAAAATTGCTGTCCCATCAATCTTCAACTTCCCTGAACATTTAAAAAGGAAGAAACCCCACAAAGCGTGAAGTGGTGGCTGAGGATCTTCCCACAAAAGAACAAATTAAGTCCACAAAACGCCCTAAGATGCAAGATCACACGGGACTTCAAAACCGTTTGAAAAAGAAAGACCAACAAATTCAAAACTTAAGAAGGACAAATTTAAGGAAGCAAAAAACCACCAAGGGCCTTATGCTTGAGCTGAATAAAACCAAGCTTTTATCAGAAGAAAGCACCAAAGCCATGGTTTTCAATTTTGGTCACATGGCAACAAAATCGTTCAAAAATGAAGAAAAAACAAAATGTATGCTAGATCATCTTATTCAGACAAAATTAAGGAGTTTGCTATCACTTTGATTTTTTATAGCCCTAGAGCTGCAATCAATTATTGTCTCAGTTTTTCAATGTTTATTTTGAGTTCAAAACATATGCCAGTGTCTGCATCAATGACCTCATGAATGCCAATGCCTTGGTAAGAGACCAAATTCGTGCCTGGGCTGCCCATGTTGACTGTGAGCCAGGCTTTCTGCAAAAATTCTTGAGCTTCATTGGAGAAAAGGTTAAAGAGGGTCAAGGAAACTGTGTGGTAATCATTGATGAAATGAGCATAAGAGAGGAAACCAAATGGGACCCAACAAAACAAAAATTTGTGGGCAATGTTGATAATGGCTGTTTAAAGCCTGATAATATTGCAACCAATGCCCTATTTATAATGATTTCTGATCTTAAGTAGTCATGGTATGCCCCCATTGCATACTTTTTAACAAACAAGCTTAATTGTGATATGTTTTGTCAACTTATCAAGGAAACTATTAAAATGCTTAGTGAGATTGGTTCAAAAGTTCATGCAGTTGTCTTTGATGGTTCAGCTAAAAATATTGGGATGGCAAAGAAACTTGGTTGTAATATTGACAAATTGGATGGTTCATTTCCTCATCCAGTGAATGCTAATGAAAAAGTATACATCATCTTTGACATCTGCCACGGGAGCCCTAGAGCTGCAATCAATTATTGTCTCAGTTTTTCAATGTTTATTTTGAGTTCAAAACATATGCCAGTGTCTGCATCAATGACCTCATGAATGCCAATGCCTTGGTAAGAGACCAAATTCGTGCCTGGGCTGCCCATGTTGACTGTGAGCCAGGCTTTCTGCAAAAATTCTTGAGCTTCATTGGAGAAAAGGTTAAAGAGGGTCAAGGAAACTGTGTGGTAATCATTGATGAAATGAGCATAAGAGAGGAAACCAAATGGGACCCAACAAAACAAGAATTTGTGGGCAATGTTGATAATGGCTGTTTAAAGCCTGATAATATTGCAACCAATGCCCTATTCATAATGATTTCTGGTCTTAAGTAGTCATGGTATGCCCCCATTGCATACTTTTTAACAAACAAGCTTAATTGTGATATGTTTTGTCAACTTATCAAGGAAACTATTAAAATGCTTAGTGAGATTGGTTCAAAAGTTCATGCAGTTGTCTTTGATGGTTCAGCTAAAAATATTGGGATGGCAAAGAAACTTGGTTGTAATATTGACAAATTGGATGGTTCATTTCCTCATCCAGTGAATGTTAATGAAAAAGTATACATCATCTTTGACATCTGCCACGGGAGCCCTAGAGCTGCAATCAATTATTGTCTCAGTTTTCAATGTTTATTTTGAGTTGAAAACATATGCCAGTGTCTGCATCAATGACCTCATGAATGCCAATGCCTTGGTAAGAGACCAAATTCGTGCCTGGGCTGCCCATGTTGACTGTGAGCCAGGCTTTCTGCAAAAATTCTTGAGCTTCATTGGAGAATAGGTTAAAGAGGGTCAAGGTAACTGTGTGGTAATCATTGATGAAATGAGCATGAGAGAGGAAACCAAATGGGACCCAACAAACAAAAATTTGTGGGCAATGTTGATAATGGCTGTTTAAAGCCTGATAATATTGCAACCAATGTCCTATTCATAATGATTTCTGGTCTTAAGTAGTCATGGTATGCCCCCATTGTATACTTTTTAACAAACAAGCTTAATTGTGATATGTTTTGTCAACTTATCAAGGAAACTATTAAAATGCTTAGTGAGATTGGTTCAAAAGTTCATGCAGTTGTCTTTGATGGTGCAGCTAAAAATATTGGGATGGCAAAGAAACTTGGTTGTAATATTGACAAATTGGATGGTTCATTTCCTCATCCAGTGAATGCTAATGAAAAAGTTTACATCATCTTTGACGTCTGCCACATGATTAAACTAACACGCAATGCTTTCAGTGATAGGAAAGTATTTTGTGCACCAAATGGGGATAAAATCTCATGGGAATTTGTCCTAGCTCTATATAAAACACAACAGAATGATGTGCTTCATCTTGGAAACAAAATAAAAACTAGGCATGTCAAGTGGCAGGGCCACAAGATGAAGGTCAAAATGTATGCTAGATAATCTTATTCAGACAAAATTAAGGAGTTTGCTATCACTTTGAATTTTTATAGCCCTAGAGCTGCAATCAATTATTGTCTCAGTTTTCAATGTTTATTTTGAGTTGAAAACATATGCCAGTGTCTGCATCAATGACCTCATGAATGCCAATGCCTTGGTAAGAGACCAAATTCGTGCCTGGGCTGCCAATGTTGACTGTGAGCCAGGCTTTCTGCAAAAATTCTTGAGCTTCATTGGAGAATAGGTTAAAGAGGGTCAAGGAAACTGTGTGGTAATCATTGATGAAATGAGCATGAGAGAGGAAACCAAATGGGACCCAACAAACAAAAATTTGTGGGCAATGTTGATAATGGCTGTTTAAAGCCTGATAATATTGCAACCAATGCCCTATTCATAATGATTTCTGGTCTTAAGTAGTCATGGTATGCCCCCATTGCATACTTTTTAACAAACAAGCTTAATTGTGATATGTTTTGTCAACTTATCAAGGAAACTATTAAAATGCTTAGTGAGATTGGTTCAAAAGTTCATGCAGCTGTCTTTGATGTTGCAGCTAAAAATATTGGGATGGGAAAGAAACTTGGTTGTAATATTGACAAATTGGATGGTTCATTTCCTCATCCAGTGAATGCTAATGAAAAAGTTTACATCATCTTTGACGTCTGCCACATGATCAAACTAACACGCAATGCTTTCAGTGATATGAAAGTATTTTGCACACCAAATGGGGATAAAATCTCATGGGAATTTTTCCTAGCTCTATATAAAACACAACAGAATGATGTGCTTCATCTTGGAAACAAAGTAAAAACTAGGCATGTCAAGTGGCAGGGCCACAAGATGAAGGTCAAAGTGTATGCTAGATCATCTTATTCAGACAAAATTAAGGAGTTTGCTATCACTTTGATTTTTTATAGCCCTAGAGCTGCAATCAATTATTGTCTCAGTTTTTCAATGTTTATTTTGAGTTCAAAACATATGCCAGTGTCTGCATCAATGACCTCATGAATGCCAATGCCTTGGTAAGAGACCAAATTCGTGCCTGGGCTGCCCATGTTGACTGTGAGCCAGGCTTTCTGCAAAAATTCTTGAGCTTCATTGGAGAAAAGGTTAAAGAGGGTCAAGGAAACTGTGTGGTAATCATTGATGAAATGAGCATAAGAGAGGAAACCAAATGGGACCCAACAAAACAAAATTTGTGGGCAATGTTGATAATGGCTGTTTAAAGCCTGATAATATTGCAACCAATGCCCTATTCATAATGATTTCTGGTCTTAAGTAGTCATGGTATGCCCCCATTGCATACTTTTTAACAAACAAGCTTAATTGTGATATGTTTTGTCAACTTATCAAGGAAACTATTAAAATGCTTAGTGAGATTGGTTCAAAAGTTCATGCAGTTGTTTTTGATGGTTCAGCTAAAAATATTGGGATGGCAAAGAAACTTGGTTGTAATATTGACAAATTGGATGGTTCATTTCCTCATCCAGTGAATGCTAATGAAAAAGTTTACATCATCTTTGACGTCTGCCACATGATTAAACTAACACGCAATGCTTTCAGTCATAGGAAAGTATTTTGTGCACCAAATGGGGATAAAATCTCATGGGAATTGGTCCTAGCTCTATATAAAACACAACAGAATGATGTGCTTCATCTTGGAAACAAAGTAAAAACTAGGCATGTCAAGTGGCAGGGCCACAAGATGAAGGTCAAAGTGTATGCTAGATCATCTTATTCAGACAAAATTAAGGAGTTTGCTATCACTTTGATTTTTTATAGCCCTAGAGCTGCAATCAATTATTGTCTCAGTTTTTCAATGTTTATTTTGAGTTCAAAACATATGCCAGTGTCTGCATCAATGACCTCATGAATGCCAATGCCTTGGTAAGAGACCAAATTCGTGCCTGGGCTGCCCATGTTGACTGTGAGCCAGGCTTTCTGCAAAAATTCTTGAGCTTCATTGGAGAAAAGGTTAAAGAGGGTCAAGGAAACTGTGTGGTAATCATTGATGAAATGAGCATAAGAGAGGAAACCAAATGGGACCCAACAAAACAAAATTTGTGGGCAATGTTGATAATGGCTGTTTAAAGCCTGATAATATTGCAACCAATGCCCTATTCATAATGATTTCTGGTCTTAAGTAGTCATGGTATGCCCCCATTGCATACTTTTTAACAAACAAGCTTAATTGTGATATGTTTTGTCAACTTATCAAGGAAACTATTAAAATGCTTAGTGAGATTGGTTCAAAAGTTCATGCAGCTGTCTTTGATGTTGCAGCTAAAAATATTGGGATGGGAAAGAAACTTGGTTGTAATATTGACAAATTGGATGGTTCATTTCCTCATCCAGTGAATGCTAATGAAAAAGTTTACATCATCTTTGACGTCTGCCACATGATCAAACTAACACGCAATGCTTTCAGTGATATGAAAGTATTTTGCACACCAAATGGGGATAAAATCTCATGGGAATTTTTCCTAGCTCTATATAAAACACAACAGAATGATGTGCTTCATCTTGGAAACAAAGTAAAAACTAGGCATGTCAAGTGGCAGGGCCACAAGATGAAGGTCAAAATGTATGCTAGATAGTCTTATTCAGACAAAATTAAGGAGTTTGCTATCACTTTGAATTTTTATAGCCCTAGAGCTGCAATCAATTATTGTCTCAGTTTTCAATGTTTATTTTGAGTTGAAAACATATGCCAGTGTCTGCATCAATGACCTCATGAATGCCAATGCCTTGGTAAGAGACCAAATTCGTGCCTGGGCTGCCCATGTTGACTGTGAGCCAGGCTTTCTGCAAAAATTCTTGAGCTTCATTGGAGAAAAGGTTAAAGAGGGTCAAGGAGACTGTGTGGTAATCATTGATGAAATGAGCATAAGAGAGGAAACCAAATGGGACCCAACAAAACAAAAATTTGTGGCCAATGTTGATAATGGCTGTTTAAAGCCTGATAATATTGCAACCAATGCCCTATTCATAATGCTTTCTGGTCTTAAGCAGCCATGGTATGCCCCCATTGCATACTTTTTAAGAAACAACCTTAATTGTGATATGTTTTGTCAACTTATCAAGGAAACTATTAAAATGCTTAGTGAGATTGGTTCAAAAGCTCATGCAGTTGTCTTTGATAGTGCAGCTAAAAATATTGGGATGGCAAAGAAACTTGGTTGTAATATTGACAAATTGGATGGTTCATTTCCTCATCCAGTGAATGCTAATGAAAAAGTTTACATCATCTTTGACGTCTGCCACATGATTAAACTAACACGCAATGCTTTCAGTGATAGGAAAGTATTTTGCGCACCAAATGGGGATAAAATCTCATGGGAATTTGTCCTAGCTCTATATAAAACACAACAGAATGATGTGCTTCATCTTGGAAACAAATTAAAAACTAGGCATGTCAATTGGCAGAACCAGAAGATGAAGGTCAGTGTGGCAGCACAAACTTTAAGTCACTCTGTCTGTTGCCATTACTTTTCTAAGAAATTTGAAGCTAAATGACTTCAAAGGTGGAAAGGCAACTAGTGATATCATCTTAATGATGAGTAATCGATTTGATATGCTTAATTCTAAAAGCAAATTTGGCAAACACACAAAAAAGCAAATTGACAAAAATACCCTAAATTAAATAGAGTCTGGCATAAAATATTCCATAAACTTTTCTGGGCTTCCATTGATTCATGGCCCAAGAAAATGTTTTGTGATGGATATCTGTATCTCTGCTCAATCAATTCTCGCCATTAGCAAAAATATCTCCATTCGAATACATTCTAACACATCGATTTTCTCAGAAATGTATTTTTCCAAGAAACGAGGTTGTCTTGGCTGGAATAACAATCCATTTGCTTTGCAACTAAAGTGTGCATTGAGATCTTTACTATTAAAAAACAAGATCGAAGCTCCAAGCACTGCAAACTGTGTAGCTCTTCAAGAACACAATTTGGATAGTGGCAGAATTGATCCTTCAGTTTTAAGACTTCTGATGTCTTCAAACATCATGTATTATATTTCTTGTTACATAGTTCGCCAGCTTTTGCAGTCTATTGATTGCTCTGATTGTGTAGAAGCATTGTTTAATAATTTAGAAACTGACCATGAATATCAAAGCAAGGCATCACTCCTTTTCTGCAAAAACTATGGCAATTTGAGCATGCCTTCTAACTCTGTCTACACTGTTGTATCCACTGTGGACAAATTAGCCAGAAAAGAGCTATGCAGGTTGACATCTTTCTCAAAATTTGTTATATCAAAGATCATACTGTTATATCTGTTATAAGAGCTGCTGTGCTTTTAGAAACAAAGAATACCACTTTTCTGTCAATCCAACAGCATTCCATCGAAAACCATATTTTAGACAGCCACATGAGGGATGACCATGTAACAAATATTATAAAACACATTGTTGAAATTTATCTTACTCTTTTCCTCCATCAGTTTGGGCGCATTTACACTGAAAGAATAATAAAGAAAAGTCAGACACCAAAAAGAAATAAGTCAACAACGACAAATTATTCAGCAATGAGTAAATTCTTTTTTCTTCTTGAGTTCGGTCAGTCATAATTGAGGCAACATCGAGTACCAGGTGGCTGTAAAGTAACCTGGCCTTAATTGATAGTGGAAATGCCATGAACTTCTGACCCAGACTCAAGGTTTGAACTTGATTCTAGGTGATTAATAAGGTCAAATTATGTTTGAGTTTATCTTCCCTTATAATAAAAAAAATGGATTGCAAGTAAAACGACAAATTGGTACGGAAATCAATATTTGGTCAAAAAATTGTACTGTTTTGAACATTTGCTGGTCAGTTCATTTTTCGTTTTATCAACTAATAATACAGAAAGTACAGACAGTTTGCAATAGTACATGGTCGTATCACCGTTATTAGAGAAATTAATTTGTCGGAAGGAAGGCTTCTTTAAGAAGTTCTTAGTCAATTTTTGTGAAGGTATCGCATCAACTTTGAATTCATTATTGCCGATAAATGTTGTTAAATATTACTCCATAGAAAGGCTGTCTTTCTTTCTTTTTAAATGAAAGAGTATAAAGTATAAGAAGAATAACAGGTAGGGAGTATGACATTGCCAGGCTAGGCCCATACAGCTCAGAATAACAAATAACCTTTAAACAACCGTGAAGTGCGTATAATTTCATTTATAAACGTTAAATGAATAAAACTTTGATTCACAGATCTGATACAACCATCTTACCTTTTCAACCAGCGGGAGATGATATTTGAAGCCGAAGCAAAAATGTTAATTGTCCACATTTCCAGAGAAGTTGCTTCTGCCCTCTTGTTGCCGCCATCTTTCCTCCCCATGCATCGGCTTTGGTTTTGGAGCGGAAACAATAGAGCGCGCATTCTAGTCCTCCTATTTCTATGGTTTGGACCATGTCATGGTTATTGGTGCTTTGCTTCTGAAAGGCTAATGGAACATTAGGAGCTTTGCCAATTAGTAGTAGGAACACCAAGAAAGATGTTTTTGAACCATTTGTTCTTGAACAGAAGTTTTCTGTTGGTTTGGCATTTGATTCCTTGCCCACTGAACTTTGAAATGCTGCACAACAGGAATTCCCCAGCACTTTTCAAGTTGGCAGAAACAGACATTATAGAGCAATCTTCAACTGGTCAGCAGATTGAAAGAATGTGGGCTAATGAATTTCTATCAGCACCAGGTATCAAAAGGGACAATACTTTTAATTGCCAGAGGTTTGTTGAAATGCATGAAAGCGATTACAATTTCCTTGCACCAAAAATGCTTCCACCACAAAGGAAAAGGAAGATAACAAATTATGAAATGTATTTAGAGGCAGTCCTGTTTTAAAGATTTATTTGGAGATAGACTGCAGTATCTTTCAAAAACTTTCAACAAGTTTGCTTGATGGAGGGTTAATGAAACAGGGTTCAATTCCATAGTGAACAGGTCAGATTGATCAATTTCAGCTTGCCTGTGTAAGTTGGTATAAACCCCATGGTAGCAGCTCTTCTTTTTGGAAAAAAACTGGCATTTACAAAGCAGCTAAAGCATTTTATCGTGGATCACCATTTCTGAGTGTATATAGACTTATCCAGAGAGTTGTTCGGCTGGATCTGGGAACTGCATTCCTGATTCCAGAGTTGTTCAGAAGACAAACATGTGATACTTTCATTTTTGCAATTGTTGATTGGAACAATAATTGTTATTCGAAAAACTTGTTTACGCGTTTGGACACAATAGTTGTTTGAGCAAGTTGTTTTGCGTTGAATTGGACAATGGTTTGTTGGTAGAAAGTGTTAATGAGTCTTTAGAGGACAGTATTTGTTAATCCCTTGCGTAATGGACAATGAAACTAGTGACAATATTTTAAAGTTGTTTACACCTTTAACAGTATAAATTAGGTTCGTATTTGTAGTTAGTTAGTTAGTTTGTAGCCTTCGAACTTAAAGGATCAAAATTCGCGGACAGTCTTCCAAACATTTGGTAGCAGAGGCTAGTTTTGTCGTGGACAAACTTGGACAGAGGAAGGCCAATTGACGAGAAGCATGACTTCAAACGCAGGTGAAGAAGGAAGGACAGAAGATGGAATCGGAAGAGGGGAACACGTGGAAGATTTGGAAGAAAATTTGGAAAGCTTGAAGCAAGAAAAAGCAAAGTCAGCGTTCACACGTGTACCCTAGAACTACTAACCATTCAATAAGAAGTCTGGTAACAGCACTCTTAGAACAGTCGATATATTGTTTTGCAATATTTGCAGTGAGTTTGCATGAAATTTTCTGCCAAATTTCTGTTTTTGAATTTTTCTGTAAATTTTCCATAAATTTATTTTCAAAATTTGTGGCGAAAAGCTTTCCTGCCTCCTCCTCATAAAATAAGGCTGAAAAGTTATGTATTGGCTGGGACATTGGAGGCCAAGAAAAAAAAGGGGTCTCATGGAAAATGACTTAAACAAAGCTATGAAAATCGTGCAGTTTGTTCTTAGCATGATTTTGTTGCCGCATTTTCCTTTCTTGTAATAATCAAAATTAGAAGAAAAAGAACAAGTTTCTTAAAACTCTTTAAACTCATAGTGTTTGAGCACTAGATCGGGTAAAACTTTCTATGTGTTGAACCCCACATTTCAGACTGAAGAAATCTAGTAAACCCTCTAAAGTGACTATTTAAATGGTTCCTTTGAGTTTTTGTAACAAAGGCCCAACAAGACAGTTTACGGGTGTATCTACTGGTAACTTATTAAGGCATATCATTTTATCAATGTTATTAACCAGTAATTAATTGTTTGAACTTTTGCCTTCCCACTGAATACCGATATGACCCATCTTTACCAGATGCTGCCTCATTGAAAATAAAATGCTTAAAAAAAGATGCTGTTCCATCAGTTTTTAATTTTCTTGACCATTTAAAGAAAAAAGTAACACCACCATGATCTGTCCCTAAAAGAATTATTCAATCCAGTTCTGCTGATCTTCCTATACCCAGCTCAAAACAAGCAAGATTGGATCATAATTATGCCACAAAGTCATCCTCAAGAAAAGGAAAAAAAATTGTATCAAGAACAATTAAAGAAAAAGAATTTAATTATCAAAAATCTTTGATGGAAAAATATCTGAAAACAAAAAACCAATGAAGCCTTGGTTACAAAATTAAAGCAACAAAAAAAGCTCTCCGAAGAGTCTGGAAATTAATTTTTGAAGAATTTTGGACACATGACATTGTCATTATTCAAAAACGAAGTAAGAATATAAACAGGTCATCGGGTTCTTCATATTCAAATGAGATAAAAGAATTTGCCATTTCATTGCATTTTTATAGTCCATGTGCCTATAGATTCGTCCGGAAAGCTCTACATTTCCCACACCCATCAACCCTGAGATCATGGTCAGTGAATGTTGAATGTGAGCCAGGATTTTTTTGCAATAACCACTTGACTTGGTGGAGCAAAAAGTGAATGAAGGCTAAAAAGACTGTGTTCTCAGTGCTGATGAGGTGGCAATAAAAAAAACCCTTGAATGGGACAAATGAAACTTTAAATATTCTGGCCATGTGGACTATGGGAACTTAAAGGGTGAGCTACTTGTTCTTGTTGCATCAAATGCCCTTGTTTTGCTAGCTTCTGGCTTGCAAATATTGAATGCAGATATTTTGCAACACATAATTTTTGAGGCCATTAACCTGCTAATTCAGAAAGGAGCAGAAGTTCATGCTGTTATTTTTTATGGTTCTCAAAAACATAGAAGTATGGCCAACAAATTGGGCTGTAATGTTGAAAAACTGGATTGCACCTTTGATCATCCATCAAAGCCAAGCTGAAAAGTCAATGTTATATTAGATGTATGCTATATGATTAAACTTGTCAGAAATGCCTATGGTGATTTAGAAAATATTTTGCCACCGAAGTGGAGAAAGAATTTCCTGCGAACACATAATTGCTTTGCATCGTGTTCAGCAAAAGGATAATCTTCACATGGGAAACAAATTGAAAGCAGTTCATGTCAAGTGGCAGAACCACAAAATGAAGGTCAGTGTGGCTGCACAAACTCTGTCCCACTCTTTTTTAGCAGCTATTTCATTTCTAAGAAACATCAAAATGAAAGGATTTCAAGATAGCAAAGCTACAAGTGACTTTATTCTACTAATGAATAATTTTCTCGATATTTTGAACTCAAAAAGCAATTTTGGACAGAACTAATAAGCTCAGATAATAGAGACCAATAAGCTCAGATAATAGAGATGAAATTGAAAACTACTTATCAAATATGTCATATAAAATCAATAAACTTCAGAATATATTGCTTCATCATTGCTGTCAAGATCATTGTCAGATTTTAATAGGTTGATGAGGGAAAGTCTTCTCTTGCACTTGCGAGCAAATTACTTCCTGAGTATTTATTTTTATATCTTTGTATATAGGCTAGGGAGTCCATTAAAGCGGTCTTGGGACATTGTGCTTCTTGTGTGGGTTTAAAGAAGCCAAATAGCTGATGCAGATCTTTTGCAGCTACAGCTTGTCACAGGAAGAACAGCTAAGATTTGCAGTGCCGTAGAAATGGGAACAGAAATTGTGTTTGTTTTCTTTATCATGTCTGCAATTGTTTCAGGCAGAAAGTTATCTGGTACATGACTCCAAAAAGACTCACAGTTATCTACTTCATAAGAAAGATTTGAGGCATCCCGAAGATCATCTGCATACTGGGTGCAAAAATTTTCCAAATCAATTTTCCACTTCTTGTCAACACGTTGTATTTTTACTTTTTTTTTCCTTACTATCTTCAAATTTAGAAGATATTGCCTTGACTTTTTTCGGTTGCAGTAAATTTTCTGCAGTACTTAGATACTCAGCATCAAGAATGGATCGTTTCCGGAGCTCTCTTTGTAAGTTGACCTAAAGATAGCTGGAACTATGGAAAGACCATTTACGGCGATACAATTTTCAGTTGAAAATCTTGACAGAAACTGCTGTGGTAGATGGTCCAAGAAAGGAATAGAAATGTTGCTCTTATAGTGACTGGATACATCAGAAGATGGGGCATTATTTCTAAATCTTTGTGTACTGCAGACCCTATAGGCAATGACTGGTGCTTCAACTTTCTCTGCTGTTTCACAAGCATCTTCAAGTCACTGTCCACGATACGTTTCAATTTCATTTTGGACTTTTTACAAATATGTAATTGTTGTCTTTACCATTTGAAGCCAACAAGATATCGACCTCCACACTTTGAAGTTGCACAGTGGCTGTCTGAGTATAATCAAGGCAGTTTCTTACAACAGTGAGGGTCATTTGAAAGTTGAAATTCACTAGCATGGACCAAAAAGAAGATGCATAAGCTGCTCATGAATTCCAAGCCCTATCTTTTTTTTGGCTGATGGGTAACATTGTTTCAACTATGGCTTCATACATTTCGAGAAATGTAGCCAGGCCATTAATACGCATAACCCACCTGGTACCACAAATATCCAAGAGCTTTACAGGCAAATGATTCAATTTAAGGATTTCAGAAGAAACTCCAGAATACCTGCCAGCCATGTTTCCAGTCCCATCATTGATCACGGCATTTGAATGATGATGCAGATTAAATCCGTTGACTAAACAATCAAGTATCTTCTCTATAAGAGCTTGCCCAGTTACACCTTGACCACCATGTATAAATTTAAGAAACCTTTCTTGGATGTTTTTCTCCCTGTCTACATACCTGATCACAAGAGGCATTTGTTTCTTATTAGAACAGTCAGAAACTTCATCAGCTAAGATGCTAAAATGATCCTGGCAGTTTTGAATTTCCAGATTAAATTCGTTGATCAAACAATGAAGTATCCTGTCTGTAAGAGCTTTTCCAGTTACACCTTGACCACCATGTATAAATTTAAGAAACCTTTCTTGGATGTTTTTCTCCCCGTCTACATACCTGATCACAAGAGGCATTTGTTTCTTATTAGAACAGTCAGAAACTTCATCAGCTAAGATGCTAAAATGATCCTGGCAGTTTTGAATTTCCAGATTAAATTCGTTGATCAAACAATGAAGTATCCTGTCTGTAAGAGCTTTTCCAGTTACACCTTGACCACCATGTATAAATTTAAGAAACCTTTCTTGGATGTTTTTCTCCCTGTCTACATACCTGATCACAAGAGGCATTTGTTTCTTATTAGAACAGTCAGAAACTTCATCAGCTAAGATGCTAAAATGATCCTGGCAGTTTTGAATTTCCAGATTAAATTCGTTGATCAAACAATGAAGTATCCTGTCTGTAAGAGCTTTTCCAGTAACACCTTGGTCACAATGTATAAATTTAAGAAACCTTTCTTGGATGTTGTTCTTCCTGTCTACATACCTGATCACAAGAGGCATCTGTTCCTTAATAGAACAGACAGAAACTTCATAAGCTAAGATGCTCAAATATTTCGAATGCCTTACTTCAGATATTATTTTACTGTTGAGGATGGTTGCAGAACAATAAATTATATCATTTTGAATAGTTTTAGATCTTTATGCGGCGTTTTTAGGACCAGTATCAAAATGTTCTTTAAGAACCAGATCATCGCTGTCAACTCTCAAATCAAGAAGTGCTTGAAAATTCCCTGTATCTTCCTTGTTGTAATAGCTTGAGTCATCCCTGTGTCCTCGCAGTAGAAAGTTTCGTCTTGCATCTTTACAATTGGTTCAAGCTTTAAACTATTCTTTGTGACAAGAGCATCTACAGCTTGATTGCTGATTTGGTCAATGGACTTGATTCTATATTGCTTTACATTTAGAAAGGTCTGCATTGTTAATAAAGATGTTAGGTGGATATCAGATTTGCTATTTGATTTAAATCTAGAAACTGCACAGGACAAATTTGTGAAAGGACTTTTCACCAGTTTGTCTACTTTTGATGAATTTACACCAATCCTCCGTCCAAAAATGACACAAGGAAGGCAAAGTGCATCATCAAGAGTAAGCCAAGAAAAAGAAAAGTTCCACTTACTTACATATATAGAATGGGAAGGAAAAACAAAATTTGCATCTGGTCCCCATACATTTTTACAAAGGCCATACTTCTTAGCTGCTGTTAAAGATTGACCAAAAAAAGAACCAATATCATAGGAATTTGTAACCGCAGTTTCCAATGCACTGTCTGTTTTAAATACAGAAACAGGAGAAGAGCTAGTTTCTTCAGGCAAAATAATTTTATCAGATGATTCAGTTGATGAATAGAACAGATCTTGCTTTGTTTCGATGAAGATAAAGAGGCAGTGACAGAAGATTTGGATTTGTCATCTTTCACTCCTGAAGCTGCAACATCAAGAGTTTGAGAAGGTCTAGATGTGGCATTACTGGAATTCAGAGAAAAGTTGTCACCAACAAAAACTGGCACAAAATGATTGGGTTTAAAATTTGGATTGATGTGTCTTTCAAAATCCTCAAACACCATAACAAGTGGATATGGGAATTGCTACCATCAAGCCTTTAACGTGGATAAAAAATTGCATTAAACAAGTTGGCTGCACATTTTCCAGATATCATGCCACAAGTTTGAGAATACAATGTGTGTATCGGTATCCTGATGACACTAGCTAAAGCTAATAAGCATAAAAAAGGGCTCCATCTCTTAACTTTTGAGCGAAGCTGATAAACAAAAGCCAGACCAGTTTGCCAGAAATATGCTTCAATTTTACCCCAAAGATGTGTGGACACAAAAATTGCTTTCTATTTGGATGGGGTTGGCTTTGTTGACAAAAGAAGCCCACGAGGCCAGGCCATGGCACCAGCTGGTTGAGTAATGGGAATGAAAAAAGAGGGACCTCTCCAGGCTGCACTGCGAAATGACAGGCATGCCGAATAGGAGGGAAATACATTAAGATGATAGTTGCCCTCTCTTACAACAAAGGGGTCACAATATGCCAACAATACAAAAGATGACCGGAAACTACTTTGCAGGTTTTCTGGACAAGCACTTCCAGAACATTGTCAAAGAGGCTGCGAAGGGATCTCGCATCTGGGTTCAAGATGGAGATTATTCTCAAAACAGCATGGCATCAAGGGAGGCCATGACAAGAATCAATTCAGTTCTCCTGCCAGTTCCACCGCATAGTCCAGATATGAACCCAATAGATAACTTTTTTGCAATAGAAAGAAACATCAAAGTTGAAATAATGGACGAATTTGAGAATAGAATACGATGTAAAATGAAAGACATACCCCTAAAAACTCCATAAAATTGATGAACAAAAGAATGAAACTAATTATTGGAAATAGAGGGGAACGACTCAAGTATTGATTTGTAAACGTGTATATGTAGATTTTGTATTTTTTGATCTGTAACAGTTCATTGTATGAAATTATTATTCTGTCTGAAATAAAACTACCTCTGTTCAAAACAAAACCTCAAAAATGGCTGTTTTGGAAAAGATTATCAAGTTTAAGCCAAAATTAGGTGGAAGTTGTGTGTCTCACAAATAAAAAAGAAACTACCAACAATTCACCAGCGATTCACCAACGGTTCAGCAACGATTCACTGATGGTTCACCAAATTTTTTTGTTACCTTAGTACAGGCTCTGACGGTTCACCAAATGTTCACCACAGTTTATAAAGGATACTGTAAACCTTATATACTTGTAGTGAATCGTTGGAATTCATACTTAAACCTATAATTACTGGATGGTGAACCATTAGTGGATCGTCATGAATGTCACAATCACGAAACACAAGTGACACGCATTTTAATTTAACAGGGGCCTGCAATACTCAATGGGTTTGTGCCAATGAGCAAACTTCTATAAGCAAACCTCGAAATATTAATCAAAGCCTATCTATGTAATGGTATTATCATTTAAATTTTCTTGTATGAAAGTATTCAATATAAAAAAGTTAGAAAGTAATCAATACCTACTAAGTTATAGAATAACTAATTGAAAGTTATAAACTTTCAAAGAGTTGCTTGACAGTTTCTAGGTATCTGAGCCAAGCATTAACAGTTCTGCAAAGCAGCGTTTGCATTTAGTAATTACTCTTACGTCTCATTCCTCATTTTGCCAGTGAAAATTGAAGTATCTCCACAGACAGTCCATCATTTCATTCTCCCGCTCATCGGTGCAGTTGTAACCGCAAGGATACTGTATCGGTTCTTTTCCAGTTGCAAAGATGGGGATGTCTCTATCGAACATAATGTTCTTGGCATAAGTGGACTTTGGGGCTGCAAAATGGATAATTGCCCCTCAAGAAGAAGCAACATCTTGCCAGGCCAATATCTCCTGTGAGCAGTGAAAGTCATTCAGAAAGATGACATCTGCATTCTCTGTGCCAAGCCATGTATAGCCGGTACCAGCAGGATTAGTAAATACCCTGAGGATATCGTTTAAGGGGTTGAGCATGAAGTTTTTCTCCAGTTGGCGGGACCCACAACCATGATATTACAATGTTTGCCGCAACTTTTTCTCAACAGCATCCACAAAACTGAAAGCATTTACCCCATTGTTTCTTAAAACCTCCCTGACACAGTTTAGCCACAAACCACCACACATATAGGCACAAAGTTCCAAAAGAGCTTCCCTGACAATGGCCATTCGTGACATTGTATTATGTGAAATAGTAGCTGATGCATTTTTTATTTTCCACACACTCTTGGTCAGCTCATTTCTGCATTTTGCGGGTTTTCCTAAGACAAAGTTGGCAAGATCCACCTTTCCAAGGTCTTTTTGCTCCTTCGCAAGAGCCAGAAATTTAACCACTAGTTCGGCAACATCAAAATTTGATAGTATCCGTGCCTTTGGCAAACTAGAAGGGCCAGAAATTACCAAGTCAGAATGTTTCTCTCTAGAACGAGAGCTGCCATCTTACTGGATTTGGATGTGCGAGGTGAACGGCCAGAAGACAAATCAGGGTGGCCGGGGCTGTGCAATGCATAAAGATCTTTCTTTGTAACATATTTATATGCACTGTAGTAATTGTGGTGCATCTTGTCTGCAAAATGCACTGAAATTCCATGTGCTTAAAGTGAAAATCGTTTTGCAGAAAGCCACCGCTAATTCCCCAACAGCAAAATTGCCATGTGAAAATGAAAGCCATCTTGCTCCACCTGGTGCTGTTCCTCACAGCATACCTGGTGTTTTAAGGCAACCTTAGAATTTCCCTGAGAAAATGAATCTACTTTTGCATCTGCAAACGATTGTCTTGTTGGAAACTTTATCCTATCAGCCTAGCTATAAACCACGATATAACTTCGCCTTGCAGCTCTCGAATGAAGCTCACCTTCACAATCAGCACCAGGCACGGTCAGAAACGTTTAAAGACTGATTCAAAAGCCGTGTGTTGCAGGTTCTAAAATTGTCCTGTCTACCCTTGCAACAATACTTTAAAAGGTACCTACTTGTCAAATTAGAATTCCGAGCAAAATCCGCTGAAAAAAGTGGAAGAGCCACAAGGTGCACTTCAGATGGGATAATTGATGATTTCTTGATACCACGAAATCATGATAGCAAACAGTTTAAAAAAAGAAGCCTCCTTATCTCGACAAAACCTGCATGCAAACAGGATTACACCACCCAGAATATCCAATTCATTACTCTACCTTGCAGAGGTCAGGAAAAAATGCACCAAAGAAAAGTCTGAGACACACACAAAAAATTGAGCTAGTTTCAAATCATACAGCCCACGTCCCCCAAATCAATGTTCTGATGAGAATAAATCTGTTCGCGTTCATCTCCAGTTACATCTCCAATCATAAAACCCAACATTTACATCGGGAGAAGCAGGAGTGGGCTACAAGCGCATGTTATATAATAATTAGACATTTGACTTCACTCTTTGAAAAAAAGTCTCAGCTATTTTTTGCCAGGATTGTAGTTCAAGGTGTATACCTCTTGTTATACAACAAGGAAATGTGGCTGTGCTGTTTCTTGCACCCTTACAATACAAAGGAAGAGCAAAATTTACACCTATTTTGCTGAAGGGTGGCACTTCGTTCACTCTAAAATCTGGCAATGGTGCAACATTCGGTAGATAATGAGCTTTACTTTTGTTCCTCTTTCGCTTCAATAGGCTCTTCAACAAGTAAATTACTTGGGACACTTCCTATACTTTCAGATAACCATAAGGGTCCTTACCACCAAAGTCTTCTTTGATTAAGATTGCTAATGGAAACACCCCTCGAACCTATATCTGCAGGGTTCTACAATCCTACCACATGGCTCCATTGATCTTTTCTAGTTAACGTAAGGATCTCGTCAACCCTGTGCTGGACAAATGTCTTTTACTTACCCTTATTCTGGTTCCAATAGAGAGCTGTCATACTGTCAGTCCAGTATCTTACTTCATCTATCTTAGTTTGTTAGCATAGCTTAGTTTGAATCCATCAGTATTGTTAAGATTTTTGCTGCCATGAGCTCTAATCCAGGGATAGACAAACCCTTAAGGAGTGCGACTCTAGTCTTGGAACATATCAACCTGCTAAACACACCATTAGAAGTTTCGACAACAGTATATATGGCTGCACAATATGTCTTCCCACTGGCATCACCAAATCCGTGTAAACTAGTTTTAATTATCTCTACTTCCACACCACTCTGTGCAAACATTAATCTTGAAATAGGATCTTGGCAACTACAGCTACTGGACTTAACAGGCCTAAAGGATCAAACAAAGTAGCTAAAGTACTCAGAATACCTCGCTTTGTAAAACTAACACTTTCTTCTTATTTTCCTGAATAGAAATGGAATCTGCTTTCTTTTGGTGAATCCCCACACTAGATATACTTGATTGGCCCTCATTCTCACTTTCTAGTACTTTCTTAGATAACATTTCATCATTTGTCTTCCATTTCCTAAGTTTAAATCTGCCCTCGCTTATACTCAGTTCACCCTTCTCATACAAAGAAAAAGCCTCATTAGAATCCTTACAAAATGTCACTAAGTCATGATTTGGTTAAACAATCAACAAATTGTGGATCTTCTTCCTTATACTTATCAAGATAGTTCCTGATAACGGCATTAAGCAAAAAAGGAGATGAATTTACTCCAAACAAAACCCTGTTAAATCAGTATGTTACAATATCTGGGTTATCTACATTTACATCCTTCACCTACAGAAAACGTAAGCAATCACCATCTCTTCTGTGCACTTCAATATTTTAAAATGGCTTTTCAATGTCATCTACCAAAACTACAGGATGCTCACGAAATCTTATCAGAATGTCAAACATAAGAGGATATAAAGCTGGGCCTGCATGTAGGCAAAGACGTTTTAGTTGACCTGTCTTTACACGAAGCATCATAAACAACCCTGACCTTAGTGGTCTCTGCCTCTTCAAATCTTCAAACAGGTTGATGAGGCAAATAGGATACATCAGTAGCTACATCATCTTTAGTTACTTCTGGAATAAAACCTGATTCTAATTGCTCTTTAATTACGGCAACATACTGCATTGAAATGTCAGGTGTCTGGTGTAGTTTTCTTAACTGGTTTTTCAAGTTTACTAATGGACTATTATAATTTGAAAGTATATTCTCTGCCTTCCAGGGCAAACGTACTGAGTAACATTGACCATTAAATGATACATCATCGATAATCTTTTGATGAACATCTTCATCAACACGAATACCTAAAGTTTCCAAGTCCCAGTTATTCATCAGAAGACACGTAATCAGCCATTTCAGCATCTAGTTCAATTTCTTCCTTGGTGATCAGAAGCTCACAAATTTTCTCTGGGTATATGCCTCAGATACCCATTCATATAAATAGTTGTCTTTCCAACCATGCATTGTTGGGTCATCTTGGACCCTTGTGGGCTGCGCAGCTTGCTTGTCTCCACGCTCTTGCAACAAAGTTTGCTCATTTGAAATGGAGCAATATGCTACTCTTACAAGGTGGTAATGATTAAATGTCTAAACAATCTTTTGGTGGTACAAAACTTGAAAATGGCTTTGAAAATGGCTTTGCAAAAAGCAAACATTTCGTAAACTAAAGCTTTTCGTGTGACACTCTTCAGAGTTTAAAACGTCAGAACATAGATTGCTAGGAAAATACGCTAGGAAATATATATTCCCAGTTGTGGATCGAAGCACATAACTTTATAGGTTGACCAATCAGTGCCGCTTGCCTATTGAGCATGTTACCAATGGAGTTCTAAGGTGAAACGAACTCCTTTTGTCTACACAGTAGCGGTTTTTTCATGCTTATGTAGATAGATTCCAAAACTGCTAGGTGGAACGACGATCAGGCTTTACCAATAATCCGAAACATATCGCCATTATAGCTTTTTGCACAATCTGGGTTTTCTAGTAAATGCTGCCAGATGGCAGAATCGCAGGTTTTAGTTGTAATTTTAGATTTGCAAGACCGAAGTGGCTGTTCTCTTTGGGGATGGGTTTTGTTTCTAATATTAGATGGAACATGTTGTTTTATTCTATCCTCCAATCTTTGGGTGGTGCGTCCTACGTAGCCAGAATCACACTGGCACGTAAATTCATATACAACAGAACTTTTATGTGGCAGGAACACAGTCCTTTTGAATGAACGGAATTCTTCAATCCATTCTCTCGATCCATCCATGGATTAATTGTCTGTTATCTTCTCATCTCTCGTGAAATTCTTCCAAAATATCTTCCTTCAGGCATCATCAACTCATGTAAGCCTTTTTCACTGCACAAGGAACATAGGATTTTTTCTTTTTCAGCAATGAGATTCTCAGAAATATCATTCACCTCTCCTAATTTTGAAAAGATTTCTAGGAACTCTACAATCCTAAATTAGTTTCCAGCACTAAACTTTACCTTTCCTGAAAAAGGATATAATGTAATCATTTCCTGTGAATGCATGAAGTCCAAGAAGTGGTCGCTTTTGTCCTGGCAACAGTTCACATTGTGTAAGATCTAATAGCTTTCTGCCTTTGCTGGTCCCATTTCAATCAGAATGTGCAGGTTTTGGTCTTCATTGGCAAGTAGAATAATTTGTATGTCTTTGTCTTCTCAGCAAGAGCGTACAACACAACTTGTTTCTTGAACCCTGTATGCAACATAAATGAAATCAAATCACAGTGAAATATCAATTAGCCGTTTGACTGCTAATTCTCTGAATGTATCTGGTACATTGACAGTTGATCTGATGGTGGCAGTTAAATGAAGAACATAAAAAAACTGAGTTGAAACAATTCCTTCGTCAGCTAATATTGAGGACAAATCTGCACTTTTGTGGTAACCCCTTTCTGAGAGAAAATTTGTTTTTTTTTTAATTCTATTAGTTGCCTTGCAAGGTGTATTTGATTTGCTCTTAATTTAATTTTTTCATTATGGAGTACAATGCATGCTAAATTCATGCTCTTTACAGTAGCTTTAGCACATCACACTTCGTAAGGAGGACCCTCCATCGTCCCTTTAGTATCCCAAAGGCTCCTTCTGTTACCATCCTGGCTCTACTTAATCGGTAATTAAAATACTTCTTGCCATGACTCAGAAAAGCATTGGAGTATGGTTTCATCAACCAGGAGCGAAATGGGAAAGCTCCATCACCTAATAGGAGAGGAGGAGCTTTTACACTACCAACATCTTTAGCAATTTTCGGTATGATGTTTCCAAGAGTAATTGTTTTGGTTAAATGTGTGGATTGAAATATTGTAGATTCCTGGTTATTGCCAGTGAAACCACAGCTTGCCCATGTGAATCTAAATTTTGCATCAACTAATGCCATCAATACAATGAAATAAAATCCCTTAAACTTGTGACGATCTTTCCGAGATTCTTGTAGACCATGTGGGCACTTTATTGAAATATGGTGAAATATCCATATTGCTGCTGCTGAAATATTGCTGCAAAGGAACAAGGAAACTGCCAATGTTCTTCTATGGCTACCATTGAGTTCCTTAACTCTACTTCAGTTTGGGGGAATATGCCATAGAATTCAGAGTCCCACATAATCTGAACTATCGCAGCACAAACTTCCATAACAATTATGCAGACTGTTGCCTCACCCACACCTGTTAGTTCGACAATGGTGAAATAGTAATCTCCTCTTGAAAGTTTGTATAGGCAGATAGCCAGCCTGAAATCAGGAGGTAAGGGTCTCTTGTTCAAGCTTATTCTTTCGAGTTCTAGCATCATCTGATCAAGTATATAAACAAACGTTCCTCTTGAAATGCTGAGCGTTTCTTTGAACCTGGCATCACTGTACTCTCCCACCAACCTGTAGTGTGCTGAAAATGACTTCTCTGTTGTGGAATCGACAAGGTGGTCGGATTTGCCAAAAAAGTATTGATGGAAAAGCTGACAAAATAAGCTTTCTTCTTTGTTGTGCAGCCTTCATCAACATTGTGAATTGCCTTTTCTTCTTCATGTCTTTTTTCTTTTTAATCTTGCGCATTTCATCATTTAATTTTAAAGAATTGAAAGACGGGATATTCGAGGCACTGTTTGTGGCTACCATTTTCTCCAAGTGACAGGCTTTTTTACGCATGCGCAATTTGTTGGAAATAATATAAGCTGCTGCTAATATACGAAACACACCTTTGGTTAATTTAATTTGATGTGACAGAAATGCGACCTTCAAACTAGGCCTCACTCATTCCTATTCGGTTATTTGGCTTCAAATTTAATGAATTTTTGGTTATTCAGCGGATATGCAAAATGGCTGTGGCAGGGTGGTGGTAAAATACTGCAATCTGAAAATTTATTGTAATTTAACCAAGCTGTGAATAAAGCTAATCAGTCTTTTAGCTTTCCTATTGATATTTCCTGTGTTTTATGTAAATTCAAAGGGTGTGCTGCAAAGCAATTTTTAAAACGATTTTTTATCAAAAATAACTGTTTTCTCGAACCTTCCCTAGCATTAGTCGCCCTTAATGGCCAGAAAGTCAGTATGACATTAACAAGAAACCATGGTCGAAAGTTGTTTTCCAAAATTTTGTGAAATAAAAAGCTTTCTTGCACGGGCTTCAACACAGGTTGGGAAGTTGAGAGGGGGGGAAGATAAAATTTAATACTCACAACAAAAGATTCTGTGAAAAGTTATATTATTCTGCAAAATAGTGGTAGTGTAATTTTCCCAAAGAATTTATCCACCCTATCGTTATTGTTTAGACTAAATGGTCCTTCCATCAATGAGAAAAGAAACAAATAGACACAATGATAATGTTCAAACGTCTTTCTTCAGATCAAACAATCTTTCCGCGAATAAGGTTCTATGAATATAATGTTTCTCTACTATTGTCCCGTAACATCGATTTGTTCTCTTAATGTCAGGCACAGTCTTTCTCAAGCACTGTCCTCTCAAATATATCAAATAATCCACAATAACTTTTACAAGCATCTTGCCACATAAGTGAAACGTCGAGAACCTAAATATACAAAATATCAAAACTTAACCTAATCGCTCTTAACCAAATTCAATCTCCAACTAAAACTAACTCTAAATATAACACGCCCAAAATATAACTAAACAAGAACTAATTGTGATGCTACATAGCTACGTAAATTTACATAATAATAGTGAATACAAAATATACTACTCCCAAGATTAATTACATAAACTGAATAATGATACTAAAAATCCCAAAAGAAATAGTTAATGAATCTAAAGGTGCAATTAGATAACAAAAGGAATTATAAACAATCGAATGTGGGAATGGTGATAAAATTACTAAGGTTACAGGATGCAAAACAAACGAAATCTAAACTAGCACTATAACATACCTCCCCATCTTGAAAATAGGAATTGTCCTCGATTCTATATACAAATACTATAAATAAACGACTGTCTGAAATGTTCTGTCCGTTAGTATTAAAATGACAAGTCCAGTAAGATAAATGTTGGCCAAATGCATCTCTGTATGGTATTTAGGGTATATGAACTATCGTCTCATTGAACAGTTGTTCGTCACCTCCCATTGATAAAATA